>JAQMCW010000014.1:6178803-6191434 GCA_030068335.1 Chrysichthys cranchii | reverse complement strand
ACACACACATACACACATACACACATACACACACATACACACACACATATACACACACACATATACACACACACACATACACATATACACACATATACACACACACACACACACACACACGTCAATCTCTCTGTCTCCCTCACACACAGGCAGACACACAGGCAGACACACACAGGGACAGAGAGACAGAAAGACACACCCACCATCCTACTGCAAGCATGACGCAAAACATGGCACAAAAAAGTTTGATGTTTGTAGGAAAATGTAACCAAAAGAGATGCAAATGTTTGCTCATGGATGTTTCCTCCACCCAGGTACACGCTTTACTGGGTCTGAACACCTCAGACAGTGAAAAGGCTAAGGATTAAAAAGTACAGTAGGCGTAAATATTATTCTAGCAGGTGCTCTCCGTTTGAGGCGAATGTCATTTTTCAAATCCCATGGACACACCGACATAAATGAACAGCACCAGCGATCACACAGATATTCATAAGACTTACATTTCACATTTTAACAGTCCTATATGTTATAAGTCCTTCATGAAGATGGCCTCATAACTGACATTTTCCACACACATTAATAAATATCGAGACTGCAGAAATGGCAACATTAATGGAACAAAAACTAAACTAGATCATACCACTGTACAGGAAGTGTCCGACATGCCATTTTAGAGACATTAGACAAAATCTTAAATGACTCAAACGTCAAATCGAACTTATTCACTGAAGTGCCAACATAGTGTTCCCTTAAAGCAGACAAGAAGCTGAGAAGTTTGTGAACGAGCTCTCGGATTAAACGAGGATCTTACCTTTCTCTGCCGGTTCCTGCATATCAAAAAGATGAAGATGAGCAGTAATATGGCGCCCACGCCCACAATGAAGACGGGGAAGTTGGACACTATTGTTATGATCAGCAGTAGAGTTTTCATTTGGGAAGCAGACTCGTCGTCGATGGTTGCCGTCTGAAAAAGGTAACGATCGCATATTGATACAAGGAAAATCGCCTGGACCTGGAAGTGACCAGTAGGGTACCACCGATGTGGCCGAAAAAGAAAGAAAAAAAAAAAAAAAAACCACACACAAAGTCTCATACCTCATTGACGTACATAATAGGGAAGATGGTTTCGTTCAGGAGACGTGTTTGACTGAAAAAGGGAAAATTTGACATTGCTACGGTTTCCGAATGAAATGACTTACACAATTCTGCTGCAAAATGCGAAGGTGGTACTTACGGGAAGCCACGCACTCTCTTCATGATCACATTGAGCTGGGCTCTCTTACAGGCACGAATAGGGACTCCGGTCGTCTGGAACAAGATTATTACGAAAAACCATTTCATGTAAAAGAAGGCTATCACCCAAAAACAAACAAACAAAAAAAAAAACCATTTAAAACCCTCAGTATCTTGAGTACACAAACATATATGATGACCACATCATCAGACTTTGCGGTCTTATCGGTTTCCCCCATACACCACAAACTCAGTCTTATTTTTAAAGTCGCACAATGTCATAGCTATAGAAGTTACACAAACATGGCAGGTCTAATCAGCTGGATGGTGAATCCATCAATGATCAAGTAATTACTTTAACAACAGCATCATTAGCCCCACACCCCGCTTACCGGGTTAAGGTCAAGGTACGTTTCATGTTCTTCCTTGTTTGGGTTCATCCCGTCAATGGCATCGATGTACTGTTGATCGGCTTGGTAGAAATGTGGGAATGAAACAACTATAGGTGCTCCTATGGAAAAGGAAGAGAAAACATGTCAAATCATAAGAAATGATCCAAAATTTTAAAAAATAAATAAATAAAAAATAAAAATAAAAAAGGTTTAGTCATCTACTAGGAAAAGCTGAAAAATACATAATACATCTGGAATGAACTTTCTCCCCAAGATCAAACCTCTGGCAATCAGTTAAAACCGGACAATGACCTGACGAACTTCCCCATGCAAGGACCAAAATCCCACATTTTATTTGCTCTGTGTGACTTTGACCGTCAACCGGTTAAATCCAACTATGAAACAGGTTCTGCAAGGAAAGCAGATCCACTGTTCTACTTCTCCATCAACAGTTTCACTTGGAGTAGTGCTTTTTTGTTGTTTTTTTAAACTAATCACGATATGTAAAGGGTGAAATCTCCCAGTCATCATTACAGCGGTCACATGATCGATCAGAAAACACTGCTATCAGCACGATGACTTTATTGAGGAAGCAATAAAGACAATAGCATGCCTATGTCCCAATCAAGCTGCGATGAGCTGTCGAGCCTGGGGTGCCTGACCCTGGATTGGAGTTACTTATTAAACGTTTGTGTGCAGTCACTGATTTCTGTCACAGTGCAGGGAAGCGCAAACACAGATAGACAGATCACAGACGAACTGCAGTAGAGAGCCTGTTAATGCCGCTCAGGGAACATAAAGCGCACGTGACTTTCTTTACATTTTTATTATTCCCCCCCCCCATAGTGTTTACACACATAGCACAAACATGGATGTGTTCAGCTATGAGGAAGTGTGCGCCCCTCGGCGCTTGTAGGACTAAAACACTCTCGCTCCTGGCATCAGTGTGCGCAATTCATGTCATCTTGCACCGATTTCTAATAAGCATGTTCACTGATAATGCTCTGGAAGCTCCAGCCTGAAGATTATAGGATGTTTTGTTATTTATTTATTTAGTTATTTATAGGCTAGTCATGATGTCCGTCTAGTGCAGTGGCACACAGAGCCTCGGTTACCCGTTAACGTGCACACGCTGAGTACAGACAGTAACAGGATTGTCAGGTTCTATGATGGGAAGCTACATGCCGGTCTTGATGCCGGCGTTGGTACATCGTGTGAATCATTGTGGCAGTGTGTGCATTTCTACAGAAGTAGCGATTCACTTCTGTGTTTTAGGATGTTCATGATTAAAACTAGTGCTCCAACACCAGCACATCCCTCCACAGACGTTTGTTTTAAAGAGCAGTATGTACTGTATAACATCAAATAACGCAGCGATTGCATGTGACGTGCCTTTTTTTTTGTTGTTGGAAATGCTAAATAATCTAAATCCAAAATTTCACTAAAATTAGCAACCATAGAAATTTACAGTCATTGAATTCAAAAGGACAACATAGTACGAGTGATAGGATGCCCTTCAACTCAGTGTGATCTAACCCATCCTTGGCCCTTACCTTCACGACACACGCTGACTTTAAGCACTCCTTTACTCAGGCATTCTTTAGCAGGGACGCAGAAACCAGCGTTGGCGGGATTCTCACTTGGAGCAGCTAGGACGTCAGCAGGAGGGGCGAAGCGGAAAGCTGGGATCCCCTTCACCTCTGTATCATGCAGGTATCCCAGATGGATCGACCTGCATACAAGGAAGCGCAACATACAGAGGACGCGCAAATGTAATCGATTGAACGCAAAGGTTCAAAATGACCCATTTTATTGTATCTTTATCAAATTTTTTTTAAACCGTTTTGAGTCTCCATCACCTTCAAAACGGTTCTCATTGCTAATAACCGAGAGGAACATACGACATGGCGTCGATGGGAGACGACTGTCCTGTAAACAAGAGTAGCCACCTAGGACGGTTCTTAGCAGAGGTTGCCACGTGTAGCGTACCTGCAAAGATCTGCAGCAAAAATGTAGAGCAGCTCGTCTCTGGACAGGAAGGTGTGGAACACGCTGCCGTCTGTGCCGTTAATCATGTTGCTCTGCTCCGATGACCACCAGGTCATCTTTCTGCAAAAGGAGATGAGAAAGAATTCACATATTTGTTTGAAGCATGAAGACTGTACACTGACTGGGCTGAGAATGTACTCCTAATATTCATAATCATTCCTTTTGAAGTTTCTCAAAGAAACTTAAATACGACATGGCAGCATCATGGGAATTGAAATAGTCAGAAGGACTGCGCATGATTTTTAAAAAAAATTTTTGGGTGGACCTTCACTTTGAGTTACTTGGCACATACGCAATGCAAGCATCAAAAGTTCAGCCAGCAAAAGTAGAGACAAGGCCATGCCATTAGGTAAACAAATATTCTCCTAGGCCAACTACGCCAAAGGGAACGTCATGCAAAGAACTGGGCACCTTATTCCGTTCCAGGTGTCGATCTTGCCGTAGTCCATGTAGTTCTTCTCTCCAGTGTGAAAGACAAATTCACCTTCATGGGTTCCATTTTTCTAATAATAATAAAAAAATAAAAAGAAATCCAGGGGGGAAAAACTAAATTATCAGACATAGTAAAAACACCAGAGAGCTACATATGCCGACCCACAGGTTTTACAAACTGCGGAGCTTATTCTGTGGTCATGACTGTCACAAGTACATTCCTGCAAACGCATTCAGCATCAGGGCTAGGCTTATGTTCAAGTAGCATATCGAAAAAAAGAAAGAAAAAAAAAAAAAACCCGTCTCAAACTAGTTTCAGTCAATGATCTTGAATTACATATTGCATTTATTTATAGGAGAGTAAGTAAGAAAGTAAGTAAAGTTTATTTATAAAGCGCTTTTCACGGACAAGAAGTCACAAAGCGGTGTACACAATAGATAAATAGTAAAAGCAAAGTACATAAGGAACAAACAGTATGGAAAATTAACAAAACTAGATAAAACATAATAGAATAAAACAAAATAACCATATTAAATAAATAAAACAAAAACTGTTAAAACTGTTTAAACTGTTTTTTAAAAGATTCCACAGAGTCGGCTGAACGGATGTGGAGTGGAAGGCTGTACCAAAGTCTCGGTGCTACAGACTGAAAGGCTCTGTCCCCCCTGGTCTTCAGTCTCGTACGAGGAACCACTAACAGGTTTTTATTAACCTGGGACCGAAGACAGCGTGTAGCTGCGTGTTTAAAAAGTAGTTGGGAGAGATAAATAGGAGCTTGTCCATTTAGCGCTCTATATGTAATCACCAGGATTTTGAAACGAATCCTAAAATCTCCCGGAAGCCAGTGTAAACAATATAAACCCGGGGTGATATGGGCTTGTTTCCTAGAACGCGTTAACAACCTAGCTGCAGCATTTTGTACAGACTGCAAACGTGCAAGTAAACAAGGCATTACAATAATCTAAGTGTGATGAAATAAAAGCATGAACAATTTGCTCCAGTTCAGCTGAAGTAACCAAAGGACGTAATTTGGAAATATTCCTCAAATGGAAAAAAAAAACAAAACAAAGGGAGGTACTACAGTGGGCGCTACAATTAAATGATTTCCCGCCTTGCTCACATCGCATTCAAACATTTCTTGACTTCATAAAGCACTAGACATCGAATGCCAAAGTAGCATGACTTAAACACTCTACTTCCTGTAGTCCATAGGGCTCAGAGATGATTTCATTCCAAAGCAAAGATTTAAGACTTAAGAGTCTCACCTTGTACATGAGGCCAAAGTATTCATCCACCTCAGGCTTCAAGGCATGAAGTTTACTCATCAGAGGGTCTTTGAAGCCCCACAGGAACTCATGCACGGTGCGTGTCATGAACAGGTCAACACCCAGAGATTTCATCCATATAGAGATCAGTGGGCGGATGTAGAAAGAATACGAGTGCATTTCGTTCATGACGGCCTGCGGAGAGATGAGGGAAAACACACGTTGGGCACAGTTGGCATCAGGTCATTGTGTTAGCCGTCTTCGTACATTAAGGCCAAATAGCACATGGTGTGATCAATTAGGTGATTCTGATCCATTTAATTATACAAACTTACGATGACCGGGATGTTAGGAGTGGTCAAGAGGTCCACCATGGGGTCTCCGGCGGACATTTCCGGAAGAAACACGAAACTCTTGGGATTCGTAGCAAAGACCTTGGTGCCATTTTCCAAGAATGTCACGTTCTCTCGAGGCCTGTATTCTCTAATGGCATGATGACAGACATTGGGTGTAAACTTCTTATGTTAAACAAGTGCAGCGAGTAATCAAAGAACGACATGCTGGCTAAAAGTATGTTGTGCTAATTGAGGGTTTTTTTTGTTTTGTTTTTTTGCTGCCACCTTATCACTCATGTTCCATGACGTCCGTCATATTAACTGTTTCCCTCAGTTTTTTTCCCCCCTTCCACCCTTGACTTCCTCTTTTTTTTTCTCCTCTGAGTCACTTCCGGATTCTGACTGCTGTTTTGTTGTGCCGTCGTCTATCTACATGGCATCAGGACCAATTAGCTGTGACGTTACATAAACAGCTACATGCTGGGCTAAAAAAAAAAAGTCCTGCCTAGTTACTTGATTCCCAGAAATGAGGGAGGAAACAAGCACACTTCAAGCTTGACATACAAAGCATGTGATGCTTGATGCACGTTTACCTTACCTGTATGTATAAGGTCCCATCTGTGTGACACGAGGCTTCGCCTTGCCATCCAAGAACTCTTGAGGATTAGTAACGTTGAAGAAGAAATACTGCATGTAAACCGGGGGTGGAGGGTTTATCCAGCCTTCCAGCACTCGACTGTTCTCACCCAGGGTGATTTCCTGAAAAGTCATTATGTAAATTCATTATTCTGAAGAACATGTTAAGAATATTTTGGCTAAAAAAAACAAAAAAAAAAAACACAATAACGCCTACATATAAAATGAGAAGAGTTATTACCGAAAACCTGTAAGCCATTAACAAATATATCACATTCTACTTCCTAATATTGACTTAACCTTAAACCTTTCCCAAACCTTAAACGAAGCAGCCTGTTTACGCAGTTCAGTTCGGATCATTGGTGTACTGCCCTAATAAATAACGCTGTTTAAAGTTCACTAGGTCTGTAGGGTTTTGAGGTCACATGCGAATGACCTCCATGATCCACGTGCCGTGATGTGGCAATCCAAAGGAACAGAGACGCATCAGTCAGCCACAAGGGAAAAAAAGATAGTCTAGTCAGCAGACAGCTTAGTCCGAGTGCTTAAGATGAAAAACCTTTCTCTGTACTGTCAGCTGAAATCCTAAACAAGGACGCTTACCCTTGTTTTTAACTTCTTTATTTACCAAGTTTCAGACATCTTAACTAGAGAACTGCCAAAGAGTCAAAGATTCACACAGTCGCTTCACGAAAATTTAAAAAATCCTGGCTGTCATAATTACAGGATTTTGTTGCTTCATGGTTGTGCAGCAGAAAATAAATAAATAAATGAATGAATGATATACTGGCCATCTAGGCTGGATGGTGTAAAAGTGAAAATAGTTACAATATGCAAAAAGCACAGTGCATTAAAAATTCATCATCTAATGAAATGTTATTTAACTACAGAAGAAAGGATTTTTCAAGGAACAGTCCACAACGATTTAAACAGGATGATCAGATGATCACTGTATGCTCGTCTCAATGCATCACGTATAAGAGAACTACTGAAGGTTCATAATACTGCGAAACGTCTCCCTGTTGTTTGTCCAAAAAGACTATAAAGAATCCTTTCAGGAGCATTTACTAGTTGCTTTCCTTGCACTGTGGGCAAACTATGCTGTGCTTGAGAAAATTTCCATTAAACATGCACTTTCATCTATGGCAGGACACGGTTGGGTTGGCTCACACAGCTCTTTACAATGGGACTTCTTTGATTCAGGCTTACTGAAATGCTGAGCTAATCTTCCAACATGCCTATAAACGTTTTATATAGGCTGATTAGGTCATTACAAATGCTTTGCATGTCAACTTGTCAGAATTTATCACGCCACACCCTAGTATTTACTTTTTAACTGAGTCATGATTCGAGATCACCTTAAATGCATTTATTAAGTGCTGGAAGACTAGGTGTCCTTGCCAAAAAGAGGGATTTCATGCATCATGAAGAGAAAAAAAAAAGAAGAGATAACCTCACAGACACAGTGCTCTTCCAGGAGTACAAGATAACCCCTTAACCAACTGCCCATGCCACCAGCCTTGAAAATAAAGGTCTCTTAACGTCCTTCAAAGTAGTACTGAATATTAAACACAAGTGTTTTCAAAACCTTCATCTTGCACGATGATGAATCACTTTTTCGTGTGTGTTGCAGTCGTCCTTGCCTCTCCCCTGCGTCTACCCTAAAAAGTCAAGAACGTTGAATAGCCTTGAAGCCACAACAAGATTGGACATGTTTGATGGAAAATCACTGGATTAAGTGTTGTTGGGAAATGATAGCGCTAGAAATAAATACTGTACATTATATTCTTCCTTATAGGTGGAAGGTGAAAAATTCATTTAAAGAAAGTTGATTTGCAAATATAGCTGACAAATTTAAAGAAGAAATGAGGCCATACGTTAACCTGCTCCCTAAATTGTTATGCTACATACATAGGGAAGACAAGAACTCAAAAGAAAAACGCTGTGGCTGTGTAACTTACACGGTTTAAAGCTACTCTAGATACAAGCAAACCAGTTTAGCTCATTCCACACCCAGTTGAAGAAATATGCAGGTCCTGAGGGCTTGAAAAGTGTCCGAAGCTGCCTAGTTGTCCTCTTAATCAGATCAAACAAAGATTTAAAACCAAGGTGCTGAAACTAGGGATGGGCGAGACAGCAAATACATTGTTGCACGAAAATGTGAGAGGGAAGAGAAAATGCTAACGTCCAAGTCAGCTACTTGACAGTTTGGAGCCGGTTGGTGTTATACTAAAGAAATACACCATACTCCCAGAAATGCATAGTTTGATAAATGATCCATCACAATAGCACCCAGGTGTGAATTCAATAATCAACTCCTATGCAACTTGATCAAGACTAAGGCTTGTACCAACTTTTATAGGAGTCTTTTAGGACAACTTTTTTTGTAGATGTTCATTTTATAAATTCTGCATTATAGTCTCAATACAAAAAAAAACCCCAAACTTTTTAGATCATCAGATTCTGTGAGCAGAACATTCAGGCAAAAACAAACAAACAAAAAACAAGCAAATGCGGCAATCAAAGTCTCCAGTAGAAGAGCGGCAGATTCTCAGCTAATTAATTAATTAATTAATTGATTGATAAATAAATAAATAAATAAATAAATAAATAGCCACCTCAAGTCCTTATAAATAAAGCTGCACTAATCGTACCTGGGACAACTACTGAAAAAGATACAAATCAAAATCAAATGTATGTCAGACCAAATAATGCCCTTCTTTAGTTTCTTACTGTTTATGTCACATACCAGTATGAGTAGAAAGATTTAATTTCATTATTTTTGACATTTTCAGATCATATTACTGCATTTCATTGTACGTGTGCATGGCCCAAAGACTTTTAGACAGTAATGTGCATGCGCATATGTATGTATATATGCGTGTGTGTGTAAGAGAGAGAGAGAGAGACAGTATGCATGTCTGTATATGTATATATATATATCCACGAAATTCCAGCTACATGGTGGCCACAGCTACAGAATTCCAAGTACGATATTCCTCAAGGAGACTTCCACCCTTTGCTCTTCCTGCCATAAGACCCCTCACCCTGAGTGAGCACTGCACCTCTACACCTCCCCCAACCATTAAAGCCCCTTATTACCTCATGTCCCTTTAGAAAACAGGACAAAACAGTTGCCCCAAGCTTCAAAAAGCTGGCAGGAGGTGTAAAAGCTAAAGACGTTTAAAATAGATGTGGAGAGAAAAAGAAATGCCCTGCACACTGGCTCTCTTTCTGCATCGTTACCACACGTCAGGTGGCCAGGATTAGCCTCACACAACACACACACACACACACACACACACACACAAAGGTGAACTGAGAGGGTATATGAAATGAATGTGATATAAAAAAACAAAACCCTGCCACTAGGAACATGGTGTAACTCTGATTAAGACCCCAAAGGTGATGACAGGTACTCCCCCAGTGTGTGTGTGTGTGTGTGTGTGTGTGTTATCCACCCTGAGTACCAATGGTGACCTAAACACAGACACATTAAAACAGTAGTGTGTTCATGTCCATCACTGTAACTTTGTAGCCTAATGATAACTAGCCCCAGCTGGCGGTGTGAACGCTAGCCATGGCTCCCCGGCTCTGTGCTACAGCTACGTGCTGAACTCACAGTCACTAACCCACAACACGAGCACGTTCAAATTTAACGGTCAAATTGAACCGTTAGCTTTAACGGGTCGTTCTAATTCGAACCATTTGAAAGCAGAAAGAAAGGGGAAAGACCCCACCAGCACACCAGGGAAGAAGAAGAACAAAAATAAGGTAAACAAGAAACACTTTACCTTTTTTATCCTCTCCTGAATCATTGTTTGGAAGACTTGAGCCACCATCAGGGCGATTCCCACGATGAGCAGATGAGCACACACGATCCCCGTGGCGTAGATAGCACAAGATCTTCTCATGTTGGCTGAATGATGGAGTTGTCTGATAGGACACGAGTTTAGAGGAAGGAGAGATCCGGCTCCGAGCCCGGAGATGACTGCGGAAGGCGGCGTGGAGGCTCGGGCTCAGCTCGAACTTTCACTTAGTGCTCTGGTACAGGGGAAAACACCAAACTCTCCAACACCGAGTAGCGGGACAGGAAAGGGTGTGTGTGGAAAGTGTGATGCTCCGGCACAGACTTTTATCAGCTAACGCGACAGCTCTGAGTGCCGGAGGAGGACCTGAACAACCCCCTCTTTCTTACTACAGTCAGCAGGCAGTCATGCTCAGGCTCCGAGAGGGGCGGTGGGTGTGGCCATGTTCAAACCGACCCGTGCCTCGCTCTGAGCGCTGACGTCACACATATCCAACGAGCCCGTAAACAGGGCGCACACAGGCCGGTCCTGCAGCTCGGGCTCAGCTGGGACTCCATTCAACTCGGTTAATACAAACACTAGCATTAATACTCTCTTCTGTGCCTGGCTTCAGATAACATCATTTTCGAAGTAATTTTCATGACAAAAGCACCCCTTTTTAACCTGAACTCAACTCAAAGAGCGTGTCAAAAATTATACTTTAATTATTATAAGCTTCTCAAAAGTGTTTGTTTTGTTGTCTTTAATGTTCCCCGGAATAGCGGTACATGGGTGTGTTTGTGACAGTCACACCGTTATGTCCCATCCCCGCTCGGCTATCTGTCATGTCTCCTTAAACAGCTGCTCACTGAAGAGGAATAATCTCCGCCCCACAAGGCGAGCGACGCTTTTCGTAAGCCGGTCGTTCAAAGAAGTCGCCCTTTGATTGGTTGACGTTTTCCCGGACCACCGTGATAACCCCGCCCCAGAGAAATGTGATTGGGTAGAGGCGCAGGAGCGCGATGCAGAATTTGATCGACTGATTTCGGGGCGGGGCTTATTTAAAGGAGGACCACGCACGTTGCAAATCGCCTGTTCTTGTGTCATCGTGCTGGTCGAAACGGCTACAGGGGAACAGCAGAGTAACGGGAACAGGGCTTCACTGGCCTGTAATTGTACACATTCCTGGGTCTGTTTGCCTAGTATGCATTAATCTTTCTTTTCTTTTTCAAATTTTATAGTCTGTAGAGACAGGTGTAACGTATATATACACATATATGTGTGTGTGTGTGGGGGGGGGGGTCATATTAATACATTGTAAGGACATTTTTCCTGTCCCCACAAGGGAAAAGTCAATTTTACACAAATTTGTGAAAACAGTTCAAAAGAAAACCCTGAAATCTGAAAAGTCTGTTATTTTGGTGGGTTACTTATGGTTAAGGTTAGGGTTGGATAAGGGTTATGGTTGTCATAGTTAGGGTTAGGATTATGCCTATAGAAATGAATGGGAGGTCCCCACAAAGACATAAATACAAATGTGTGTGTGTGTTCAGTTGGTCACAAAATGAAAAGTTAATTACCTTTAATATAATCTATTTACAATCTACAGTTAATTATCTTTATATTTGGTGCAGCTAATCCAGAGCAATGAGCAAAAATCAAATAAAATTACGGTATCATCATCATCATCATCATAACAGAAAATCAAGTTTTGTGAAAAGCACCTGTAAGCTTTGACGTGCAAATTGAATTTAATGCACAGCACACATTTTTTGACATAAAAAGTCTTATTTATAGGTTGTTTGTTTTGCAGCATAATTATTTTTGTAATGGGTACGTTGTAGATTCAGATGCCCATATATATACACACTCACATATGCAACTGTACAACGCGATGCAGCAGCGCAATGCTAAAAATCTTGCAGGTACAATACAAGAGCTTCAGGTAATATTCACATCGAACATCAGAATGAGGAAAAATGTGATCTTTGTGATATTACCCATGGCATGGATGTTGGTACGATAGGGGCTGGTATTTTAGAAACTGCTGATGTTCTGGGAATTTCACACACAACAGTCTCTAGAGTGTACACAGAATGATGTGAAGAAGAAAAAAACAATGAGTGAGTGACAATTCTGTGTGAAAGTCAGAAGACTGAAGTCAGAAGCCAGATTGCTTCAAACTAGTAACTCATATGATCACTGTTTGCAACCGTGGTGAGCAGAAAAGCACCTCAGCACGCACAAAACAGCAAACCTTGTGATGGAAGTGCTACAACAACAGAAGATCCTACAGTGGAACCTCTGGTCATGAACTTAATTCATTCCAAGACTCTGTTTGTGACCCAATTTGTTCACGACCTGAATCAATTTTTCCCATTAAAATGAATGTAAATTCAGTTAATGTGTTTCAGCCCTCAAAGCATGTTTTTAAAGTGTATTATGGGTTTATGTGTGGCAATAAAACATAGAAAAAAATTAAAATAACCTTAATTATAGA
>JAQMCW010000014.1:6165722-6178703 GCA_030068335.1 Chrysichthys cranchii | reverse complement strand
GGGGAGAACATGCAAACTCCACACAGAAAGGCACCCAGGTCGACCCCAGGGATCGAACCCAGGACCTTCTTGCTGCACCAGCATGCCGCTCTTAGGGCGGCACCATTATGTGACTACAGAAAAGTCAAAGTGAAAAATATAACTAAATAAAATTTGCATACATAAAACGTATGTGTGCTAATCATTTTCTGTAAATACAGTATTTAGAGGACAGTTTCAAAGGCACAAATGGAACTGGAAGCACAGTTTCTTGTGTTTTTTTCCCCTTTCATTTTAATCCAAATGTTAAAACATAACTAGTCTTTTAAGAACAAAGACAAGGCTTTGTCGCATGTAACCACTGCAAGTTCACTGATGACAGATATACAATTTAAATTTGTCAGGAATGATATGCTAAATACTCTGTAACAGTTATTCTAATTAAATTTTACACACTAACACACACACACACAGATATGTATATATATGTGCATTCTTTATTCGTCGTCTTCCGCTTACCGGTAATCCTGTTCAGGGTTGCGGGGGGAAGCTGGCGCCAATCCCAGCAGACATTGGGTGAGAGGCAGGATACACTCTGGGCAGGTCACCAGTCTACCGCAGGGCAACACAGAGAGACAGACAACCATTCACACTCACATTCACACCCATGGCCAATTTAGAGTTGCCAATTAGCCTAATCCCCTCTGTGCATGTCTTTGGACTGTGGGAGGAAACCGGAAAACCCGGAGGAAACCCACATGAACACGGGGATATATATATATATATATATATATATATATATATATATTTGTGTGTGTGCATGTGTGTATAATAAGCAGTTTTAAACATGTTGACCTGTCTTGAATGCAAACTATCGTGTCAAAAATGTCATGCCAAAAAAGTGTTTAAAAAATGGTGTTCATGAATCATAAATTTACGTTGTTTAAACAAGAAGCTATATTCAATTCCTCACACTTTGAACACAAAGTTGTTGTGTCCTGACCACAGTGCATATTCCTATTACCACATTTTTATAATACCATTATTATATAAAATACTTAACATAAGCAGTGAACATATGATTTCCTAAAACCTCATGAGCACTAATATATATATATTCATTCATTTTAGTCACTGCTTTATCCTGGTCAGAGCCTCTGTGGATCTGGAGCCTATCCCGGGAACCCTGGGTGTCAGGTGGGATTTCACCCTGATGAGATTCCAAGCCTTTTACAATGGGGCGGTCAAGGGAGGGTAAAATTCAAATCAGCACAAAATGCAGTCAAAGCCAGTGTTGTTTGCATACCACCATGCTTGAATGATTCACTCAAATTGCTCTGTCCCATTTCATACCTCTGCACAGCTTAGTGTCCAAGTGCCTCCACGCTACTGAGAAGTGCACACTTTACCGAGTGATTATAGGGCAGACCTCGTGCTACTCTGCTGCCATAGCAACCACACGCACTGATTCAGCTAGTCTGATTAGTCTAGCAGTGTTAGACAAACTGAGCCTGTGTTTTACAGGGCTTTAAAAACAGTAGCTGTGCAGAGAATATGTCATATCCAGGACAAAGGTTATACAGATGATCAGTAAAATCTGAATGGCAACAAAATACACAAGATGACCAACAGAAAATGTCGAATTGGACCTGGGGACAGCATTCCTGTTTATCCTTGGTACTGTACTGGACCCATGCTTTCTCTTAACTATGTGTATCATATTTACAGTAGCAAACTATTTACAGTTTAACTTTGTAGACATTTGTAGAAGATTTCTTTCTCTCTCAGGTGGCACTTCACCTCCTTCACCTTAAACACTGTAGAATTTTATAGAACTTGATCTTATTTTTACTGTTTACATTTCTTTGCTTTCACAACCATAGCTACGTGTAATATTGATTCAGATGACCAATTTAAGGTAAATTTAGACTTAACTGCTTTACTTGGTTTGTTAATTATGCTAACTAACTGTATATTATGGAATTATATAGTTCTCCATGAGCATCCTAAAATCCTATTCCATACTAAACCCATATATCCATTGCAGCGGGTTTCAAATATGTTGACAAAGATGACTGTAAATTCAGTGTGCTTTTAAAAAGGTCTACGCACTGATTGTGCTCTGTGCTGGTTTCATGTTCCTTCTAAGAGACTCTCAGGTGGATATCAGGACATACACTGGACATGTGAAGGTACACATAATAGCCTCTATGTAGGTTTATATAAATATACAAAACATGGCCAAAAGTACGACACCTAACTACTTGGTTCCTCAAAATGTTGCCACAATGTTGGAAGCACACAATTGTATAGGATGTCTTTGTGTTCTGGAGCATTAAGAGTTCCCTTCACTGGAATTAAGGGACCCAAACCTATCCCAGCATGACAATGCCCCTGGGCACAAAGCGAGCTCCATAAAGACATAGTTTACCAAAGTTGGAGTGGAAGAACTCGAGTAAACTGCACAGAGCACTGACTTCAAACCTGCTGGTCTCCTCTGGGATGAGCTATAACACCATAGGCCTCCTTACCCAAACTTATTAATACTTTTCAGGATGTATCGTCACAAATCCCCACAGCCATCCATTCATTTATTGTCCACACCACTTATCCATTAAGGTTTGCAGGGAAGCTAAAGCCAATCCCAGCTGACTTTGGGCGAGTTGCGGGGTACACCCTGGGCAGGTCACCAATCTATCGCAAGGTATCACCATAGCCATGCTCCAAAATGTAGTGGAAAGCCTTCCCAGATATTTTTTGGCTGTATATATACATTCTGTTCCATAAATTTCAGATTCATAAAGATTTCAGCCACAGTTTTTCTTTGGTCTTGGTGCAGGTATAAAGAAAGACTCCGCACTAAGTGTCTGAAGGATCCAGTTCAGAAGCTGCAGCTCTCCGGGGCCCTCAACGGACACAGATGGCGCTTTTTGACACCAGGACTTGATGATTTTAGAGATGGCTACCCCATACCCCAAGCAGGGACTATCACACAGCCCCAGCGTGGAACTGAAGCAGTCATTTTTGGCCTCTCCAGTAAACAAGAGAAATCACCAAGAAAACGCTTTACCAAAGAGCAGGTGTGCTTTTCCAAACAGAATTGCCTACGCGAGACACGCCGCCAATTTGTGGATGCAGTCGAGCAGAGCCTGAACACACACCCGCTCGCTCTTTTTCCACATTTAGGGAGTGGTATGGCACCTGAGGTAGGCTAAATGAAATCCATCAAGATGCACACAGTGTGACATCATCAAAATTGCTTTAAATTAGGCAAAACAAATCTGTGATGCTCTTGGTCAGCAGTCACATGCTCAGCAGTCACAGGGTCCTTAAAACAAAGATGTTCCAAGAAATGACGTTTTACAAGTGCTGGTGTAATTTGTTTGAAGTCTCAGGCATACCAACGCATGGTTCCCATGCCTTTTGTGTCTGGCTGTGACATCTCAAAAATTTCACAATTGAGCACACAGCCTTCCTTTGTAGTCAGTCTCTCTTCCTGTTTATAACATCAGTGTGATAAATACTGACACTAACAGATTTTATGGGAACGTCTCAAAAATACAGTATGTGTCTGAGAAAGAAGAACAAATAAGACATTTGATCTTTGTGTTATATATACAGTATGTATGTATGTACACACATATGTATGTATATGTAGAGAGAGAGAGAGAGATACACACAAGAATGTGAGACTTTTACAAAAAAAAAGTGTGTGTTTTGAATGGTCAATTAATACCATGGAAATTTAAAACAGTAATACCACTCGTTCATTTACAATTTAAAATTAAATGGTCCTCATTAGTTAAACTTTAAGGGCTATTAAGGCTCAGAACACACATAGCCTGTTAAATGGGAAATACTACAGTCGTCTATTTTCTTTGTATTTTTTATTTTATTTTTTAGCTGTTCTATGACGTCTTGTCCGTCCTGGACCCGGTCATGCACGTCAGAACTGACACACCTCTGGCCAAACAAGAGGGGTATAACAAAGATAATCTGGTTCCATGTGAAGGCCTTTTTCAAGAGACTTTCCCAGAGCAGATAACAGAATCACCGAATTTTCCAATGTAAGTGTTCTGTCTATCCAAGAGCCTCTCATGGATTACAGACATGCTCATCTGTTTTCACTCATCTGAGGTATGATAAGCTTACGGAATGTTAGTTTCATAAGTCTGGGCATCCATCAAAGGAAGAACACCCTGCGCACCTGCTTATGTCATACATTTCTCCTTGTTGTTGTTCCAAAGGTAATAAAATGCGTTCAGGACCTTAATCTTCTCACACACCCTCTCCAACTCTCATGGTTAAGTTTGTGGTTCTGTCTGTTTCTGTGGGTGCTAGAAGTCGTAGGATTGTTTTGACTGTCTGCTGTATTTATCTGGCGGCTGTTTTTGCTTTATCAGCTCTGTTATTTTTCTGCCTCACTTGCAAATCACTGTGGATAAAAGTATGCCAAATGGGGGAAAAATAAAGTCTGATATAAACTCCCACCATCTCTACAGTTCCAGGCAGGATGAGGTACAATACTCTACTTCTCAGAATCCCTATAAATTGAAGGAAGCCAAGGAGATCTTTGCCAGAGAAGACCAAATGATAAGTAGCAAAAGCAGGCACTCCACCCCTCAGGAGGAAGAAATCAAGAGAGTTACTAAACTCTTCTGTGATTGGGTCAGCTCACTGGTCAGTCCGCATTACAGCAGACAGACATGCATTCAAGACAGTATGAGCCTGCACTGACGTTATGATTGACATCCCATGCTTACATCACTTTTGCCATGTTTCCTTGTCAGGAAAAATCAGTGACTATAACGTTATTTATTATAGGGTGAAGAGACCACTGACATTACACAGTCCACCATCCTGAACCTGTTTGCCAGTGGCTGTGAATACAAGCCTGTGTTAACATTCCAAGATGTTGGAACCAATGAAAAACCAGGGGAGCTACTCAAAGACTATTCACACAACCAGCAACTGAAAGACTCAGAGTTGAACAAGGTAACCACTGAGCTTAAAGTTACACAGAATACACTGTATTAGAGCTACTTTTAGTTTTACACTATTTTGTCCCAGTTAATCATTGCCAGTTCCCATTTGCTAGCTAGATCTATCTATTGAATTACAGATACTAATCTACAAAGGTGGAACAAGCAAGCCTGCAAATGCATATTTCCAACCCCAAAGGCTAAATCTCCTGGCCTGTATAAATAAACCAACAGATTATTTGATAGCATTATTTGGCAGAAGGGCCAGTTATATCCTCTTGGGCTCCCACCCATAAATGGTTATGACTGTGTTGAGAGCTGACAATAGGATGAATGTTTTGGCGTTTTGGAATATAATTAGGATAAAATGTATTCAAAGTAAGGTCCTCAGGATGTTTGAGATGTTTGTGAGTGACTTTTAGTGTTAAAGAAGACTGTAGTAGTTGTCTTGCTGTTGAATTTCCACATATGAGATAAGGCTATTAAATAACGAGACTGACACCATAATTTAACGAAAAATAGGAAATAAAGTAAACTTTTCCATTTCAATTCATTTCCCCTCCAATTTAGTCCCTTTCTGCATTATACTCCACCCCACTGCATTCTGGTCTTCCACTGATCAAAGCAGTTAGTGATCTAGGTTTTAGGGAGATTTTGTTCTTCAATAAATCCCAAGATCACTTGACAGCGGTGTCCTGTGTTTACTCAGGTTATCTTTTGTCTTCTCCTAAATTTGGTTGGAAATCAGAAACAGTTTAAGCCTTGTTAAACATAAATAGTGGAACTCAGGAAAGGGCCAAATACTTTTTCATGGCTCTGTATTACTAATACAGATCAGTCCGTGCTTTTCGAAAACAGCAAGAGTTTGAAAGTCAAGTCTCATCCAGCGAGAATAGAGAGAAAATAGAGAATAGGCAGCTTGTACCTCCAGGTCAACGCTGATCATGCTGAAATGTACTGCAGTGGGTATTTTTCATATTTGGGTTCACAACTCTATTTGATTTCTAGGCTTTTTCTAGGTTACCTGTGACACAACAAGTGTATGAAAAAATGTATAAAAAAAGTCAATATTTACACTATATATTTTTTTTAAATTCCCGTTTTTAACACATGCATATTTTTAACCACATAAATTGTCCACTAGGGAATTCAATTCAAAATGAATGAATGCAACAGAAACAGACCTTATTCATCCATCTTGTCCAATTATTCTATCAACACCAGGTGTGTACTCCTAGTAAAAAAAACACATATGGTGCATGCTATTTAAACCTTAATACTTGGAAGAAGCAGCAGTCTGCAAACGAGTCACTGACAGACCCTTCGGCGACTGAAGATTCTGAGTCAGAACAGCGGCCCACTGAGAAGGTGAGCGTAATCAGCTGGAGCCACTAATAGCAGACAGGTAGGCCAATCCATCCTCCAAGCACGTGAAGTCTGTTCAATTGTTTTTCTGCCGAACAGGATGAAGAACTGAAGAAGATTTATGCAGCTCAGGCTTTCAAGCAGTTCATCATCGATAAAGGATTGAGAGTTCCCGGGGTAAAGACAAAGAATCCTATACTGACTCATAAAACCTGTAGCCTATTATACATGCAATAGTTAAACACTGACATTTATTTATATTACTCCGCAGTTTCTCCGTTCTGTTTTTCCGGAAAAAAAGCAAGAGAACAGGGCCAGAGTGACAGCTGCAACAGCTTCATCACTGACACGCTCGGGAGCTGCCACGCTTTAATTACACCTCAGCTATCATTTGTGTGGTGCAGCTGAGCAGGACTCTAACCTGAAACATTAATAAAAGATAACGGTGAAATTTAGGACAACACTCATTACTGATTTTAACTGTAAAAAATGTTTTAATGGATATGACCTTTCTTTAATTCATCAGTCTAAATAACTTTTTGTCGGATGACAAATTGTAGTCATGTATCAGGTTCATTTTCTATTTTTACATGTTAAATAAGCATTGCTGAGGATATTAATTCTTTAGTCTTCTGCCTGATCTAGAAGCTTCTCTTTTTTGAGAGTTTTTTCTTTCTTTCATCGTCCTCCTCCTCATCTTTTCCTGGCTTTTTATCATCGAGGTAATTTCTGCAAAAGTGTCAGACACAAACATGGGAATTTAAGCTTTCCATGGTACAAGAACAACACCATAAAATCAGCCAGACTGTTCATACCTTCAGCAATACTCCTACCTTGATTCTTACTTTGATGATCATCTGCTTTATTCTGAAGACTCTTCAACTCCAACTGGTTCTTGCATGCCTGCCCTGTTATTTCAGCTGTCCCAATAAATATATAAACATATCCTTAATCCTCATATAAAGCTGATACATGAGCAAGCATTTCTCAGCATCAGCATTTTTTTTATTGTAAAAAAACTCCTTTTTAACCCCTTAAAAGGTTTAATATTCAAACAGATTAACATAAAGCCTTATATAGGCCATTTAAGCTTTAGCCACAAGAAGGGGTGACAACAGCTTACATTTATTACTTTTACACATTTTTGTTTCGTCTTCATTCGTCTTTTGCCGCTTAATCCTGTTCAGGGTCGCGGAGGGGAAGCTGGTGCCAATCCCAGCTGACTTTGGACGAGAGGCAGGGTACACCCTGGGCAGGTCGCCAATCCACCGCATGGACATTTTTGTTTTGATTTTTTCATTTTATTTTATGTGCATATTTTACTGATGCATAATTACAGAATTAAATGTGTTAAAGAAAGTATACTGTACTAGTAATTAAATGAATTTGTTCAGACTCCTTTTACCAATATCAAGTAACAGGAGTCATTTGGCCAAGTTTAGGATGGAGCATTTCAGCCATCTTGCCCCAATGGACACCTGACCATCAGACCCATATATCCTTTCTGAACATCCCATTCCAGAGTTAGTCCCCCTTTGCTGTTACAATAACCTCCATTCTTCTGGGAAGGCTTTCCACTAGATTTTGGGGCGTGGCTGTGGGGATGTGTGTTCATTCAGCCACAAGAGCATTATTGAGGTCAGGCACTGATGTTGGGTGATGAGGCCTGGTGTGCAGTCGGTCTTCCAGTTCATCCTAAAGGTATTTAGTGGGGTTGAGGTCAGGGCTTTGTGCAGGACATTCAAGTTCTTCCACACCAACCTTAGAAAACCACATGTTCATGACTGGCTTTGTGCACAAGGACACTGTCATGCTGGAACAGGTTTGGGCCCCTTAGCTCTAGTGAAGGGAAATTGTAGTGCTGCAGCATACAAAGACATCTTATACAGTTTTGTGCTTGCAACTTTGTGGCAAAGGTGTGATAGACAGGTGTCCATACTCTTTTGACCTTATAGTGTAAGCAAGTAGACTAAAGATAGAACAGTGCATCTTTTAAATACTGTTTTTTAATACTTAAATATAAACAAAGTAGTCAAACAAATAATCTTGCAAACCAGTTGCATCCAAGCTTGTGTTAGACTAGCTCTAAAACCGTACCAAACAAAATTCCTACTATGTAAAGACTTGCATAGAAAAGATAGTTGCTCCATGTTTTAAAAAAATCTCTGTTCCAAATGTTGTGTGAATCAGATGCTCTTTGGTATCAAGGGGGAAAAAATCATTAGAAAAAGAAGGGAAGAAAAATCTCCATACCAAGGCACTCAGGAAAAAACATCTTTATTTTGACTGTTAAAACACGCCCATGTATAGCAGCTCATGCCTTCATCAGGTCATGGAGCAACTGAAGTGAGAAAGGCTGAGAGGTCAAGACACACAAGTTCAGTTAATTTGTCAGGACAAAAGATCACAGGTGCCTATAATCAGTCATTACATTACATTACAGACATTTAGCAGACGTTCTTATCTAGAGCGACGTACAAGTGCAAAAAGTGTACAACAAAACATTCTTTTATAGATCTTTTCATCCTATCCACATAGAAGCACCCTCAAGGACACAGTAGGTGATACACAACAAATGCAGAGATATACCTGATAAAGCCTTTGGTTTTGTATTCCCTCTGTTATTAGGTAACAAAATGGCCTGCCCTGAATAACAGTCAACAATGGTTGCATGTACCACATTTAAAAGTCCCCAAAGTCCCCCAAATCCCCTAAACTCTTTGTTCAGCCATGTTCTTTGTTTGAAACCTGTATACAGTTGATCCTCTCATTAAAGGACTAATTGGGGGGAGAGGTGGTCCGCTGACTTGAATAGTCTGATGATGTGAAGTGTTTTAGTGTGGGGGGTTAAAATACAGGAAATACAAGGAAAAACACCACTAAGGTCCATAAAAGTGCTCTCCAAGTACTGTACACATGAGAAGCAGCATAGCGACCAACATAAATAGGTAAGGACATTGAGAAAACATTGAGATGAAAAACACCAAATGATCACAAAAAAAAACAAAAAACAAAACATTATAGCTTCACAACGACCACAGCTCAACTGACGCGTGTACGCAACTAGTAGCACGCACGCCACAGCCGCCTAGTAGACAATTGCTGAACTACTGGACTCAATTCGCAACACCCGGGATTTTTCAACTTGTCCATTGCATCCGATATCCGTCAATACGGTGTCCGTAGATGAGAGGATCAACTGTAGATAGCGTCTTTAATGGATGTTACCATTCTGAAGACAGTCACAGGTGAATTGGGGGAAATTATTTTTCATATCAGATGGCTATGCATTGTTTCAACTAGATTTAATAATTGTGTAATTTTAAAAGCACTGTGACTGTACTGTGTTATGAAGCATGGTCTCATGCTATTTTTTTTAGCAGTACAGGTCTTTTTCTTTAAGAGGACAGGACATTTCAATTAAAGATGGTGCATTGCACCATTTATACATCTGGATTTAATTTCTTGAGCCTGCTTCTCAAAGTCTGACTCCTCATCACAAACCTGTCTTAAATGTCTGAACAGGATGTTTTTAGTAATCAATTACTTTAAAAGTCTAGCCAATAGAACTGGTTTGGAGGTGGGGTTTAGTATTGTTGGTGCAGCGAATACATCGATCTGCTGACTGAATATATGCACCTGGGCTCTTCGCCTGACTAATAAACTAAACATGTATATACACCTTTCACAGTTCATTTGCACTATGCCCTGAAGAAGATGTGAGTGGCTACATGTGGGATTTTTTTTTTGTTTTTTAAAGAGTCCAGCCAGGACACCTCACTATTATAAGGAGTGCCTTGATTTGGAGAGGGTTTTTTTGTCTCATTTTTTCCCCATTAAGACTTACATGTTTGCACAGTAAGGGCAGGGCTTTGTTTTCTGAGGTTACTATGGATATCAGTAGGAAGGTCAGAGGTCAGGAGGGAGTGTACTGGAGACCTCCGTCCGAGCTCTGCTACACAAAATGAAGTGTAGCGAGGCCGGCCTGCCCTCAGTCCAGGTTCACCTAGGAAAACAGAAATCATCGCCAACAAACAGTACGCTGACTAAAATCGTATGGAACATTGTCCTTTATAATATCTAAAATGACTGATTACCTATATGCCTTTGCACACATGTGTAAAACTTTAGAAGTGGGGCATTGTTATGTTAAATTGAAATGTCTAAGCATTAATTACATTCATCTTTACAGCAGTTCACTCACTGTTAGCAGAAAAAGCACTGTTCACGTCTTGTTTACTGAGGTTTTGGCCTCGGACAGGATCTTTCTCACTGTATTACGGGCAACACATGCAGGGCCAGTCAACCATGCAATAATGGAAGTGTGCATTAATAGCGCAACATAGAATGAAGAAAGACAGGAGATCAAACCGTAGTCAAGAAGTATTGCCATATAATCACGTGTTACAGAAAAGAGACGGACATAGGAGTGTATCTCAAGCAAGCTCCAAGCAGTGACTGCAGCAATATGCTTTCATGCATGAAGAAAACACAATGACGACAAATATACATAATCTTAGGAATCTTGCTCTTACTTGGAACTGGAAGTTGGCCTTGTCTTGCTGATTTCACCTTCAGTGTTGTCAGTCACTCCATCTCTGCATAAATACTGCATTTCAGTCGATACAATACGGTGTCCTTTTTAAGCAAATACAATATAAATTGCCATTGTCAAGGTAACATTCTGATTGAATTAAAGAATTCATTTGCACCAAAGATAGTTTTACTTTAAAGGAATATACCAGGGTTTTTCAACTCAATCATTACATTTGGGTGATTACAAAAGACGACAATTGACTCATTTCCCTGTACTGAGATAACTAAACCCAAGGGCAGCTGTTAAAGAAGTCAGCAGAGGTTGCTCATTAGAGATATCCATATTTCAGTAAAGCTGCTTAATCATAACGTCCATTATGGAAAAACACTTTATAACTAAATTGCATTTAATGTGAAATTGAATTTAGAGGAAAGAATGTGTACACATACAAATCCATTATTATTTTCACCCTTCATAAAAATGAGCAAAAACAGCGATGTAGATACATACATACAACATGCAATACGTTATATGAAGATACATAAAAGGACATTTGTGCTGTTAGATTTTAACACAATTTCTCAAACATAGAGTTTTCTTAAGTACTGCATTTCTTTTACCAAACATAATTGCTTTATTTTTGTCTCGGCTTCAAATATTTTTTTTGTGCTGTATATGATTTTAATCGAACGGTTATAGTAGAAAAATACAAGCATGTCAATTATTAGTTCGTTGACGTACTTCAGCAACAGCCCTTGGGGCTTAAAAGGGAGTTTCCAAGTAAAGCAGTAATAGATTTCTCTTCCCTGACTTCTCTTATTACTCTATAAAGGAGTTCCATAATGACTTGTCTGAAATGAGACTTTTACTTTCTTTTTGTGTGTGTCCTCAAACCTTCTTAAACTGGTGCAGCTGGTGTCAGGGCCTTGCTCCATATCAATCACATTGTGTAGCTCTTTAACCAGGCTCCGCAGCTCCAGAACAGGGCTACACTTCTGGTTACCAGTATTTAACTGGACAAAGAGAAAGAAACCAAAAGAGAAAACACACTCCAAACTATTCCAGTGGTTCTCAGGTTTACTATTTCCAATTGTAAGGGTTTATACCCACACCTGGGTGGCAGAGGGAGCTGGAAAGGGCACTTGTGCTGGAAGTGTATGACTAGTGATGGGTGATCTTTGGATGTTTTTTGTGACTTGTAAGTCTAGTCCCTGATCACAATTTCTGGCACTTGTGGATCGTAAGTTCTGGCCCTCCTAGACAAGATATACAAAGCAGTATTGTGCTGTTGAACAGTGTGATAGTAAGGGCAGTAATCACGATTAGCAAAGCTGAATGGAATTCTCAGTACAAGGCATACCTTCAGCTCTAGTGTGTGTTGGAGCTTCAGCCTCATGATCTCTTGTTGCAGTTTCTGAATATACTCTTGGCACTCTGCGAAACTGTCAGACATCTGGAAGTGATGAAGCATAATATTCATGGGATGTAAACCCTGTGCTGCTGCTTTCAGTAGGGTCATCAGAATGACTTATTATATCAGGTAGTCAAAAGGCAAAATTTCTTAATGCAAGAGGCGTGTCCTCAAACATTGTTTTTTTGGCCAAATCACCTGCTCGATATACGAAAATTGGTCTGAATAAAAATACATCATGTATAGTATACTTTTTCAGCCATCATTTTAATGATGTATCTATCATGTATTTATAATGTATCTATGATGTATCTAATTCAATTATTAAACAACACTGCACATTCAAATGTATTTTTACACATAAAGAAATAACCCGAATTCCAGAAAAGTTGGGACGTTCTTTAAATTTGAATAAAATGAAAACAAAGACTTTCAAATCACATGAGCCAATATTTTATTCTCAACAGAACATAGATAACATAAATGTTTAAACTGAGAATATTTACAATTTTTTGCACAAAATGAGCTCATTTCAAATTTGATGCTTGCTACAGGTCTCAAAATAGTTGGGACAGGGGCATGTTTAACATGGTGTAGCATCTCCTCTTCTTTTTAAAACAGTTTGAAGATGTCTGGGCATCGAGGTTATGAGTTTCTGGAGTTTTTGTGTTGGAATTTGGTCCCATTCTTGCCTGATATAGGTTTCC
>JAQMCW010000014.1:6134404-6152241 GCA_030068335.1 Chrysichthys cranchii | reverse complement strand
ACAGCCTTATTCGGGTGGTGCTTTTCTACAAAGTTTTGCACTCTTTCCCACATTTTACACACCTCCCTGATCTCATTCGAAGTGAGGGATTCCTCAGGCTTTTTCTATGCTAGTGTGGATGTTGACTATTGAGTGAGCCACAATCTCATAGTGAGTGAGAGAGAGAAGCTGTGATGATGTGAGGCTCAGCAGACGAAACGTATGAATACTACTCGTATTGCAAGACCTCGCTCGTTAAACAAGTCAAAATTTATTAAAATTTCTTGCTCGTCTTGCAAAACACTCGTAGACCAAGTTAACTGCAAACCAAGGTTCCACTGTATATTTATTTAATGACATCTGGTACCTGTTTCTGACTCATCTTGGTTTGGATCAGATGACTGGGGCTGAAGCCACACACATGTCCAAAAACACATGAAAATTACACAACAACTTGCTGTTATTGATTATTTATTTTTTCAATAATATTTTGCAGGTGCTCCCCCAGTTATGATGCACGACTTAGGATTTTTCGAAGATACGATGACGATTGTGATCCGCTAAAAACTGTAAAATATTTAGAAAATATTTAAAATTCATGGGTAGGCATCGCTAGCAGGCCAGTGTAACAGCGTATGACATACAAGGATGTTCAGACGACACCCGGAAATGCCACACTCTCTCCCATAACTCAGAGTTACCTTGTGTATCGGTGTACTGTACAGTGCGTTACCTCGGGGTTTTTTGTGATTATTAACCGGTCTCTCTCTTAACCGAGCACATAAAGAGCTCATAGCCACGTGGAGCATGACACAAAACTCTACAAAATAAATATTAAAACAACTGAACTTCAACTGATAACATACTACACAATCACTCATTTTACCATATTAAAACTTTACAATTAATTTTCAGTGCGAGCTGCCCGAAGCAGGAAGTAAACAAGCATGTAAGATGGCGATCTTAATATTATTATTATCATCATTATTATTACTATTCTTACTTAACCATTAGTAATACCACTAGTACTATTAATATTCTCACCTTATCACTCACAGGCGCTCACACGCACACACAGACACATTCTCTCTCAGATTTAAGATATGTCCTTCATACTGTCTTTTTTGCATACTGTTTTGTCTTGTCTGTCCATTTTAATGTCAAAATTTGTTGTCTTTACCTAATTAAATAAAAATAAATAAATAAATAAATAAATAAAAATCTTTTTGGAGTATGATGCTACAAGATTGGCATGCCTATTTTTGGGCAATTTCCCCCATTCTTCTTTGCAGAATCTCTCAAGCTCCATCAGGTTGAGTGGGGAGTGTCAGTGCACAGCCAATTTCAGATCTCTCCAGAGATGTTCACTCTGGCTGGGCCATTCAAGGACATTCACAGAGTTCTCCTGAAGCCGCTGCTTTGTTATCTTAGCTGAGTGCTTAGGGTTGTTGTCCTGTTGGAAGATGAACCTTCACCCCAGTCCGAAGTCCAGAGCACTCTGAAGCAGGTTATCATCAAGGATGTCTCTATAAATTGCTGCATTCATCTTTCCCTTGACTCTGACTACTGTCCCAGTTCCCGCTGCTGAAAAACCTCCCCACGGCATGATGCTGCCACCACAATGCTTAACTGTAGTGTTGGTATTAGCCAGGTAATGACCAGTGCCTGGTATCCTCCAGACATAACACTTGGCATTAAGGCCAAAGGGTTCAATTTTTGTTCTTGATCAGAACAGAGAATTTTATTTTCCATGGTCTGAGAGTCTTTCAGGTGCCTTTTGGCAAACTCCAGGTGGGCTGTCATGTGCCTTTTACTGAGGAGTGGCTTCCGTCTGGCCACTCTAAAATACAGGCCTGATTGGTGGAGTGCTGCAGAAATGGTTGTCCTTCTGGAAAGTTCTCCTCTCTACACAGAGCACTGCTGGAGTTCTGTCAGAGTGACCATCAGGTTCTTTGTCACCTCCCTGACTAAGGTTACCTTCTACCCCGATCGCTCAGAGTGGATGGGCAGCCAGCTCTAGGAAGAGTCCTGATGGTTCCAAACTTCTTCCATTTACAGATGATGGAGGCCACTGAGCTCACTGGGATCTTTTCTGTAGCCTTCCCCAGAGCCTCGATACAATCCTGTCTCGGAGGTCTACAGACAATTTCTTGGACTTCATGTCTTGGTTTGTGCTCTGACATGCCTGTCAACTATGGGACCTTTTATAGAAAGGTGTGTGCTTTTCTAAATTATGACCAATCAACTAAATTTCCACAGGTGGACTGCAATCAAGTTGTAGAAACTTCTGAAGGATGATCAGTGGAATCACCTGAGCTCACTTTTGAGGGTCATGGCAAACACTGTGAAAACTTATGTAACTGTTTTATTTTTGTTGTTTTATTTTTAATAAATTTGCAAAAGTTTCAAACAAACTTGTTTCCCTTTGTCATTATGGAGTATTGTGTGTAGAATTTTGAGGTAAAAGATGAATTTAATCTATTTGAGAATAAGGCTGTAACATAGGATATTGTGGAAAAAGTGGAGCGCTGTGAATACTTTCCGGATACATTGTATGTGAGTTTCATTCACCATCGCACATCTGCAATCAGCTCTACACATGCAGAATTCTTTCCAATCAGAAATGATTTATAAAATCAGTACAAAACCTTCCCCCATGAAAGCCAGCAGTGGCAACAGGCTGTGATGTTCTGCTCCCATTCCCTCACATAGAATTGAAAACAAGATGAGTCCTTAATGGTCATGCTTGATTGAAATGAGCATCATCCTCTGCTCTGTCTAGTACATCTGGAAGTTCTTTTGGCAGCACCTTTGCATGTGGTGCCTCCCTGTGAAGTAAAGTGGTGAGTATTGCAGATATGCAGGTTTTGCACGCTGACCCCACTGATGAAACCCTTGGCACTACTTGTCATGGCAGCGGCCCCAACAGTGCAGAAACTGATACAGTTCGTCCAACTTAATCCACCTGTTCAAGATACTCAGTCGTCACAAGCTAAATCTCCTCTCAGGTTGTTTTGTGAGGCATGATTTGCAAAATTCTCTCTAACATGGTCCCTATCTATTGTTCAAACATTAGTCAAGAGCTGAGCATGCCCACTGACGTCTGTTGATTCATCAACTTGTAAAGAAAGTTTCCTTATTTTTCTGATGTTTTTTCCCCCCCAAGAGTTGGCATTCTGAATCCCAGATAAATATGAAAGTAATATGACAAGTGGCTGCATCATACTGTCTTTTCTTTGCTTTGCGGTTGGCTTTACTACCTTTTCTGTTCAGCTACGACAGGATGATGAAGTTGATGGCTGAAATTCAGAATTATCTAATTCTGGAGCCTTTATTTATTTTTTTAAAAAAGGTTTAATGGTAGTTCAAGAGTTTCATCCAATACTCTTGTAATGCACTGCACAGTAATAATAAAAAAAACAACAACACTGTAGTAGGCTAGTTATATGTACATATTCATAAACTGACCCCAGTGCTGATATTGTGACATAGGGAAATGGGCATGTTAGACAAGTTATGATGATGTATGAGGCAGCTGATGATCTGCATTTTCAAGTTGCTTAATTATTGTTTTTTTATTTTTATTTTAATTCATTTTATTATATCAGCACTGTCTGAATATTTTTGACAGCACCCCTGACAAAGCCAGATGGAACCTCAGTTAAGAAAGGCATGTCTTCATCATGCCAATAAGAAGTGGCATCAGCCATGACCTCAGAGATGCAATTGTTGTTGGTCATGAGTTTGGGAAGCGTTATAAGGCCATCTGCTTATTTGAAAATCACCATTCTCTGAACATTAAATTAAATGTTTTAATTAAATTGCCCATAGGTGTCTGTGTGTGTGTGTGACCCCGAGCCTCAGGTTAGGGAAGGGTTGGCCGTGGGGCTAGCGACCTAGCCCTGTAAAATGTACTCTGCTACAGAAATGTCAACCGAGCCCCAAGGGGACCGCTTGACACCCTATGTGCTGCTGATGGCACCGGAAGTCTATAGATAGATAAATAGATTCATGAGATAAATGTGAGCCCATCTATCCAGTAGTTTAAGCTGGGACAAAACTGGGTCATGCAACAGGACAGTAATGGCAAAAACACCAGCACATTGACATCTGAATGGCTAAACAAGAAAAAAATCAAGGTGTTGGATTGGCTGAGTCAAAGTCCGGACCTCAACCCCACTCAGATGCTGTGGTGGGATCTTAGGAGAGCTGTGCATAAATGAATTTCCTCAAACATCAACGAACTGTCGTTGATGTAAATGTAAAAAATGCATCCAAGGAGGGATTTTTAAATATCCAAAAATGTCAGGGACTTGGCTTCTGCTTTCTACATTCGCCATTCATTTTGCAGGTGTTCATCTGCCCCATGCCACCATCCTGCCCCAAGTGTCCACTTTTTTGAGGACCAAAACATGTTCACCCTAATACAATAGATATAAAATGTCTACATACCCCTGTTAAAATGTTAAATATACGGGCAATTTAGAGTAGCCAATTAGCCTAATCCCCTCTGTGCATGTCTTTGGACTGTGGGGAAACCAGAGTACCCAGAGGAAACCCACACTAACAATGGGAGAACATGCACACTCCACACAGAAAGGCACCCAGGTTGACCCCGAGGATTGACCCCAAGGCCTTCTTGCTATGAGGCGACAGTGCTAACCACCACACCACTGTGCCACCCCCAGCTAGTCAGTATTTGGAGTTAATTAAGAAAATTTCTTTGGAATTAGTTTCCAACATCAATTGTTTCAATCTGAAAACAGCAACACTCTCAATTATGAAAGAATTAATATAAAGAAAGCACAATTATACAACCATGTTATTGTAACATTTATTTCCATGAAATCCATCTGGTTGTTTAATTAATTTAATTTTATAATTATAATTTTAATTTCATGTAAGTTCTTAAATAGTTTATCTTAGTATCATTTTTTACTTCACAAAAACCTGCCATTTTAACAGGGGTATTTAGACTGTTTTTATATTGCACATCTTTGTCTGAGGATACTCTGGTGGGATTGTGTCTTTTTGTTGGGCTCTCTGGATACCGTATGTGGCAGCGCGGGCGTGGCCAGGCGCCGCCTAGTGGAGGGGGAGTAGAATCGGCGAGGTAAGTGGCAAGTGGCAACACCTTTGTGGCAACACCACAGGTAATTAACCTGTGGTTTTTTATATGTTGCAGTGAGCGGCGATGGGAGACGCCCAGGAGCAGGTATGCTGTCCGTGCGCACGCATGTTATGTGGTTTGTGTAGAGCTGAAAAGCTGTAATAAATACCCCTGTTTCCTGTCTTCCCTTGTCTGTGAAACTTTGTCCGTGTTGTCCCCAACCCAGGGACTGTTACACCACCCATGATCTTTCAGCTGACAGGGGCTGCAATATATGACTCAGGGAGAACAGTATCAGAAAAATTCTTTACTTGCAGGTTCTCATGAATACATGACAGGGCATTGGCTTTGGAGTTTTTGGAACCAGGTATATATGTTAGGGTGAAGTTAAAACCAGTGAGTCCTTTTGCTGACTCGACATAATCCAAATTATGGTGAATGTTAATCACTATACATCATGTTAAACCCTGTAGCCTACATTAAAAAAAAATTCCATAGCATGATACTGTCCAACCTATTAAACTTTGTAGGCTACATCAGGTTAAACAATGTTGACCATGTTAAATATTGCATATTATATTAAGCATTGTTCATCATATTATAACATATTGCACAATATTATGCATCATGTGAAACATTGTACACCCTGTTAAACACATTGCCTCCATCTGTTTGCCTAACTTCATAGTTGACATCTCCAACTCATTATGTGACCTCAAAGGGTTCGTGCTAGTTTGCGATTAATTTAGAGCTCAATGTGGGTAATAAAGGGGACATTTTATCTCAGGGTGAAAAATCACATAACCAATCACTAAATTCTATAATTTAGATTGGCATTCTTGTGCATGTAGCAAATCCTCCTCTTAATTGCCCCAGTGTGTGAAGTTTTGCTGTCAGGTCTGAATTTCATTTTTGATGTTAGAAAGTCCCAGCACCCAGTTTTCCCAAATGATGCCTAAGATACTTAATAATTCAAATGGGGAAATCTCTGTGGATGTTTGCTAATAATAGGGGTGAGCCACTTATCCCACTTTAGAGCATCATCATGAACAAACTTACCAATCACGTTTTAACCCATTAGCTTCCGTGGTCCCCATTTGGGGATCATATAATGAATGGCATAAAAAATAGATGGCATGTGCCATGATCCCCATGTGGGACTTTGACTACAAATTGAAATTTCAGAAAAATTAACAGTTATATTTCTTGAAAGCAGATATTTTTGTTACTATTTGGATGTAAATTAATAGAAACACACGAAAATTTTCAGAAGAAAAATTTGGCAGTTAATGGGTTAAGCATTTGAATAAACTGTTCGAACATCTTGTCTGTCTTCGGATGATACACACTGGTAAGAATTGATTTAATCTCCAGTAATGTGTATAGTTTGCAAAGATTGCCATTAATGTAGTGCCCTTGTCTGTCAGGATCTCTTCTGGGATCCTGACTCAGAAGATTACATGGAAGAGTGCCTCCACAATCACATGTCTGTTTCAAAACTGAGCAGGACACCCCTACAAATTCTGGAGGGGTGGTGTCCTCCCCACCCTTCGATGTTCCCCTGACACTGAACTGATGTTGAACACACTGGTGTGGCCTCCCAGTCAATGACATGCCGGATTCCACCCTGGCATCACTACTACAGGAACAATCCACAAGCATTTTCATTACTAATGACTGAAACCTTGGCCAATTCGTCTCAGGAATTAGTGAATGGGAGAAGGTAGGGACCAACTGCTGCCTCTGCTTTGTTTCTTCCTCTGAAATTTAATAATGACTGGTGCCAGTACATACTCCTGAACATCTCTGTGCAAAAACCTCACCATCACCAACCATACATTTCCCAATGCCTTGCAATGGATCAGCCTTTGATGAACCATGGTCTAAATACATCACAAGTACACCAAGTCCTGATGTATACTCCCTTGTATACTCATTGACATTCCTTCTCAATTGGGGAGACCTGCGGCATGTCAGGAATCTGGTTCAGTACACCCACATCCATGACGGAACATTGACCCTTGATTTTCCTGCCTTTCCCGCCATGCCTGCAAACCTGCCTTGGCTTGGCCTAAGTCCTTGTGGTTGTGCACACAGTTCCACCTGTGTAAGAGAGAAAGAGTTACTGGAGACACTGAAGTGGAAGAAGGACATGAGAGCAAACATAGAGAAACATGGGTTTAGGGAGATGGTTTCAGGGAAATTGGGGGAAGGGCATCACATGGTGTTCCACCAATTGAATAGCCTCTTCCAGCAATGCTGGAGGGTGGAACTGGACCCATTTCATTATCCTTTCCCAGGAGCTCAATGACAAACTGCTCCAGCACCACTAAATCGATGATTTGGTCACAACGGGCCCCTTTCAGCAGCCACCTTTGACAGGTTTCTCAGAGCTGTTGATCAAAGGCAAACAGGCGTCTGAGCTTAGTGAACATCAGTGAGGAGAAGCACTGATGGTGCTGTTCGGGGGTGCAGCTGAACCATTGCAAACTAGGCTTCTTTAGCTCTCGGTACTCCAGCAGGATCACAGCTGGGCCATTGTACATCATGTGAAACACTGTATACCCTGTTAACCCTTTATGGGGTGAAGAGCCATATTTGGTAACTTCAACCAACATCAAAATAGCCTCCACATGCCTCTCTGTGAGGCCTCTTGAGCCATATGGATTTCTCCATATGGTTCAAGCAGCCTCACGGAGAGGCACCCTAAATAAATGTTCCTTGAAGTTTAGATGTTTTTCTTAGATTTTTATGTATATACACTTTTTTTTCTCCAAAAGTTTTACCCTACACAGGCCATATACAGTAAGACTATTGATTCATTTGTTCATTCATTTTCCCATGCGCCATATCCTGTTGAGGGTTACTGGGGGTCAGCTGACTTTGGGCGAGAGGTGGGGTACACCCTGGGCAGGTCGTCAATCTACCTCAATGCAACACACCGAGACACAGAGATAACCATTCACACCTACAGGCAGTTTAGAGTAGCCAACTAGCCTAATCCCCTCTGTGTCTGTCTTGGGACTGTGGGAGAAAACCGGAGTACCCAGAGGAAACCCACGAGGACACGGGGAGAAGATGTAAACTCCACACAGAAAGGAGCCCAAGTCGACCCCGGGGGATCAAACCCTAGACCTTCTTGCTGTGAGGCAACAGTGCTAATAACCCTCCAGACCAGCGTGCCGCCCTTTGACCTTGGTTTGCAACACAAAAATGAAAACAATGATTGTAATAGTCTTCCAATAAACTTTAGGGTCGAAATGTTGAAGTTTCAGAGTGTCCTATAAACGGTTAAACATTGCACACCTTGTTAAACAGTATATGTGATATCGGGTGAAACCCTGGACCCCCTGCTGTACACTGGGCATCATGTTGAAGCAGCAGCACGAAGCACGCCCACAGGCTTATCATCTTACCGTGATGGAGTCCAGGCTTCTGGGCCTTGTGCGCCCCCCCCCCCTCTGTCTCTCTCCTCTCCTCCGCCTTTCTTGTCCCCGTGCCCAAAAATGTGAAACGCAATCCGAGCACCAGGTCACAGCGAGTGGCTATTTTAAACTGTAAAAAACTCCGCTTAGCTCGGGAGGAATATGGCAGCAGGAGCGAGCGGACCCTCGGCTGGGATTAAAATAACATGACGGCACCTCGCTCGTCGCTCCGCGTTTATTCGGCGTTTACATTTCGGGTGTTTTTGTTGCTCGCGCGTTTCTCATGTCTCTCCCGGTGGTCCTGCCTGGCTCGTGTTGTCGTGTAACCGGGGCTCCACTCGCCCCTCAGTTCGCCGATCCGTCCCGGAGGAGCCGCTGTATGGCCACAGTTCCGTGGCGGATGCGCGGATCGGAGTCGCGGCTGGTGCCGCCGCTGCTGCCCGCGCGCCCGCTGCTCTCTCTCGGACTGCTGCAGCTGGTGCTCGGCTGCTCCATGGTGGCTCTGTCGTTTGGGGCTCTCTCCCTCAGCAACTCGCCTCCTGTTCGCAATTCCTGTCCGTTTTGGGCCGGATCATCAGTGAGTGCTTTCCAGGCCTGTTTGTTTGATTGTCGGTATTCAGGGCTCCTTTTTTTTTATTTGTCAGTGGTTTAAATGTTATAATGTGACCCGTTAATGAGGTGAGGTAAGGTGAGGTAAGGTGAGGTAAGGTGAGGTGGTTATGCTCCAGTCTGCTGTAAACCTGAACTAAAGGTCTTAAACTGTTTATGAAAAGGTAAAAAAAAAAAAAACAAAAACGTGTAATGGTTTCTCATGTGGTGAAATGAAACCTTGTGGTTTGGTGTTTCCTCGGGGTATTTTAGGGAAGAGCCAAAAACACTGCAGCTTCATGTAGGGGGGAAAAATGACTTCCATTATTCTGTCACATTAAAAAGAAAAACCCCAGAACAGTTAAAGTGCTCATGTAAGCCTGTTTAAACACCAGTAAACACAGGAGAACTACCATGTTAATGTCTTGTCAAGATGCTGATGTGGGAACACTGGCCACTTAACCAAGGACAAGGCAGTGTTTATAATCCTGTCAGGGCCTTCACGGTCAAGTACTCTGTTTGGGTGTTTTGTACTAAGTAAAAGACTTTTCGATTTAGAGAGTGATTAAGAAATTGTCATTCTGGCAGACACACTTGGGTTCAAATTAGAAACAGGAAGTGCCAATAAAAAACAACAACATTTAGATGGGAACCGAGCCTACGTATGTATGAAGTCTGTCCAAAGCTTAGCTGGATGAGTAGCCTATGTCCAGTACAACAGCCCTTCCTAGGACAAGCCCACTGAGGCACAGATTTCACACAATATTAATGACCATGAGACATGGTGGGTAGTAGGTAATCTGCCTGTGCACTGAATATAGCTGAATGAGCTGGTTTTGTTCTCTACAGGTTATCCTGTCGGGGATTATCGGCCTCACCACATGGAAGCGGCCCATGCTCCTGTTGGTAGGTTGCTAGAGATCCTGCTTGCTATCTTTGTTTTTGTCTCCCAGGAGGATATCAAGGGGTGTTATTCATATAAAAAAGCATTACACCTGCGCTGGTCTGTCATATTCTGCATCTTAAATAAAGTTTACGTACTGCAGTAATGTGTGAAGTAGAGAAGAGTTTATGTGATCTTGGCATTTTAAAGGGGGGGAAAAAATTCAGCTCAGCCAGCAGTCAAGAGATAACATCTGCTTTAAAACACTGCTTGAGAAAGGTAACATCAAGTTAAACCAGAATGATGGATATCGCTTTAGGGTCAAATTGGATACTTGCATAATGTTCTGTATTTCTCTTTGAGTATGCGGATTGGCCTGTGTTCACACAGGATGAATCTGAAGATATCCTAAAACTGATTTTCTGAACAAATGAAGTGTAAAGTAATGAACACTAATCTTTTCCATCATGCACAACAGGAACTGGAAACAAACTCCGTTTACTATGTTGCGATTGAGTTGTATATTACAATTGAACAGTCCAGTGCTGTTTAAATTAACTATTTATTCATCATCAGCCTGACACTCTTGTTTAAATCACATGCATATTTAATGTCATTTTCCTTAAGGACAGTTGAATATAATGAACCCTTTATGTATTATATTCTTTATATTAATCTTTTAGATCAGTAACTTCTTATATACTTTTAATTATTAGGATATACCATGTGATTTGAGACACAGTGTTAATGCTGGCAAGCCTTCAGTTTAGGCATAAATCTTGCCACAAGCTGTTTAATTAGTCTCTTCATGTCTCTTGGTATGGTATCAAAGTCTGTGTGTGTGTGTGTGTGTGTGTGTGTGTGTGTGTGTGTGTGGTGGTATTTTTGCCAGGGTTTTTCATTCATGAACAACATGACTGTTGAGAAAGTTGAGAAAAGTCAGTGTTTGGGAATATTTTGAGATGGAGCTCCTCAGTTAAGCACTACCATAAAGGATTTTACCCTGTTATTAATGCCAAAAAATCAGCATACTTGACTTAATTTATTTTAATGAATCTGGGTCCATGTAATAATGTTAGTTCTTATTTTTTCAGTTCTTAGGCTCTTTACCTTTCATGAAAGGACCACAGGCACCATATATTGATGTAACCCCTTTATTCTACAGTATGTAAGCTAAAGGAGAGCAGTTACAGAGCTTCTCTTATTTCCTAAATACATAGTAAACTATGTTTAATATACTACTGCGTAGGGGATACGCATCTTCAATATGTATTATGCTATATTTTTTATTATAGCGTTTGCCAACAGTCAGAAGCCACCACCAAAACGTGGTTTTTCTTTTTTTTTTTTTTTTTTTTACATACATAGGAAATGAGAACCAGAGTCAGGTCAGCCAGAAGTTACTAAATTGTAAGTATTCAAGTACTAATATCTGGACAATCTAGATACATCAGCCATGTACCAGTGTTTAGACTTGTATACCAAAGTATCTGCATAATAAAAGAAAAAATAAGGGGAGACACAAATACTGATCAGGCAGGAGTATAGGAGAAATCAGGAGCAACAGGAAGAATGGACCGTTTATGTAGGAAAACAGAACGTTTCAGTGACTTATTAAGTATTAGAAAAAACAAATGCACTGGTAGATTAATATTTGCCTAAACCAAGTTGTTCTTATTGACTCAAAGCAGTAAGACTTGACAAAAGTGAACACTGGGTTAGGAGGTTACATTCTTGCTTGCATGTGAATGAAATAAACTATAATAAACTAATCACTTTCGATTATATATCAGACATTTTTCAAATGTGGCTTTACACAGTGTATTCTTGTATAAATTGTATTAGGTGTAAAAAAAAAAAAATTGTGAAAAAAATATTTGGTGATACCATAGTGAATGGTTAAGATATTTATTTATTTATTTATTTTTTGCATAAGACTGGAATTGTTCCCTGTTTATTTGACTGATTGCTTAATATACTTTCAAACCGGTATGTTGCGGCAGTTCAAAAGATCATAAAATTAGTCAAGAGAAGCAGCCTAATTCTGATATTTTGTCATACAAAATATCACCATGAAGAATTTTCCTGTCTGAAAAGAAACAAATGTCACACCAAATCATCACAGGTTTCAAATCCGATTAAAATTTCTGGACTAAGTTTGCCCGGTTGGATCAGATTTCTTGTGCTTTGTCATTGTTCGGTGTTTGCTCTGCCTTCACCTCAGAAACTTGCGACAGCAACAACATGGCCGCAGGAAGGCACGTCTGCGTTGTCACTATAACAACCAATGTGGATAAACAAATGTAATTACAGTCTGATCAAATGAATTAAATGTGGATATTTATCATGTGCATTTGCCCTAATATGTAAACACAGCCACCATGTGAGTGGTAGTGATTATTGAAATCTGTCTTTCCAACACCCCACCTTCTTTTGTCTGTCTCTGTGTGTTAGGTGAATCTGTTCGTGTTGCTGTCCATGGTGTGTATCCTGCTGAACCTGGCAGGCTTTATCCTCTGCTGTCAGGGAGCTCAGCTGGTGTCCAGCACCATCCACTGTCAGCTGGTGAGAGCTGAGACCTTTAATGATATTCGAATGCACCATAAATGATAATCACAACCACCGAGACGTTTCTTTTTCCAGAAAAAAAGGTGTTTTTTTTTTTTTTTTTATTAAAAATGTTTTACACCAACATTGATGGGAAAGTCTAAAAATACAGTTAAATAAGTTAGAAGTTAAGAGAGGTTGCTTTGGCCTTAGTGAAGGTGAATATCTTAATAGTTAATGAAATTTGAAATTACAGAAAAGTCAAATAGAACCTCATCATTTCAAATATATGACAGTTTGAGTAGAGAAGACATTTTCTCCTGTATTCTCTATCTGAGACTCCAGTGGGTCAGAGCAAATGGAATAGAATAGCCAAACCATAACGGCGTCCAAGCCCCAAAATAGAGTGTGAATTTCTATCTGCTTCTTCCTGAAATTGAGCTTTTATAGCTTTGGGCTCTAGCGTCCCCCCCCTTCTCTCTCGAGTAAAGAAGACTCCTATCCTTGCCATCTGCTTCTGAATCAGGTGCCCTGTGCACATGTGTTTGGTTTTGGACATTTTCGGTGCCTGAGGTCTGAATCTTAACTGGGTTGCTGTGTCCTTTCCAATGAGACTCTATTGTCCTGGTGCAGTAGCTCTGTTCCACTCTCTTCCTTACTTTTTGCAATCTGCACCAGATGAGTCCTCAAAAGATCAGCTTTAGTCAAAGGCTTTCGCTCGTTTTATCTGTTTATCCATCTACAGTATGTCTCTGTATATATTTAATAATATTCAAGTAATATATAATTGAATGTGTGTGTAAAGAGTGAGGCCCTTGTAAAGCAGGTCTTTATCTTGTCTGTATACATACAGTGTATATACAGTGACAAATTAAAAGAAAAAGTGTTAGTAAAGTGGTTTCACACGGCACCGGGGCAGCTTCAGGGCACTTTGGCGCAAATTCAATGTCTGTGGAAATGTACTAGAGAGATGAACACCGATCTTCCAAAAGCTCTTCACTTACTCAGCGCTTCAAGATGGCGGAGAGAGTGCTGTCAGTTCACGATCTCCAATTGTTGTTCAGTTGATTTATGGTCTGGTGATGAAGGCTATTGAGTGTGAGTTACTTTATTTTTGTTCTCATTACATAATTCAGTAAGGCTCTGCACCCTGTGGATGGAAAAATTTCAGGATGGAAATGTTTCATTGTAGGATGAACATAACACAGCCATTGTGTTTTCCATTAATTTGTCCATGGTGTAGAACTGTAGAAAGGATAAAATATAAATATACATATTTGTTGTTGTTTTTTTTGTTTTTTTTAAACAATGTCCCCCCATGTCCACATGGGCTTTCCCTCTGGGTTCTTTGGTTTCTTCCTGCCATCTTCCAAAAAACATGCCCATTTTTGCTATGGTTGGCATTCCATCCAGCTTCCCATCCCATCCGCACCCAGTGTTTCAAGGATAATCTCCAGACCCACCAGGACCCTGACTGGGATACAGTGGTTACCAAAGATTTATTATGAATTATGAATATTATGATTTATTTATTATAAAGATGTATTAATGGTCGTTTTTCTGTTGACTTTTATTAAATATCTAATTTAATCTCATCACATTTTACATTGAAAGACAAGACACAGGGTGTTACCTGATAACAGACTGTACACGACACACTAACGTTGAGTGTGAACGTCACATGTATTGCAGGATGTGAGTAGTGATATCTGTAACTGCTGTGCCGAGAGCCCCAGCAAGTGTCAAGACGAGGAGGTGATAAAGATTTATGCAGGACACTCCTGTATGACGATGAGAGTGCTGCTCAAGGTTTGGGCTCCATCATTAGTATCGCTATATTACTGCTCTGTTCCTCATTTGGGATGGCGCACTTCTGTAATTCGTAGAAAGATGATATTTTCTGTGTGGATTTTTACTGTGTTAACTGCCGTATATTCTTTATTCCAGAAAGTCCTGTTTGCACTCTGTGCATTGAACGCGCTGACCACAGTGGTGTGTCTGATTGCAGCTGCACTAAGGTACCTACAGATCTTCTCCACCAGACGGCCCTGCATGGTAAGAGTTCACACAGGTTACAGATGAAATGATTTATTATTATTATTAATTTTTTTTTTTTTACATTTTATATTGTATGCATATACAGTTGTCCCTCGCCATATCGCGGCTTCACTGTATCGTGATTTTTATATGCGATATAAAAAATATAAAAATGTTAATTCAAACATAGTAAAAGAATATTAAATCGAAATAAAATACAGGATGTATTTCATCAGCGGATGAATACACAATGAAAACGCAGTGTACGCCACTACCGCTTGAGCTAGTCTGACCACGTGAGATTGTACACAGCACACTATTGGCTGATGGATGGGAGGCGACCAACCAGAGCACTGTGTTCTGTATCCTGGGCGCTGATTGGCTCAGTGACCATTCATCTCAGCATAGGTGCATTGGGGGGGCGCGGAACGTAACCCCCGCGATAGGTGAGGGATGAATGTACACATTTATCAGACACCATCGCTCATGTGCATGTCCTAATTCACGCCTCTTATGCTGCTATCTGTGAAAATGTGTTGATCCTTGGCAGGAAGAGCCACGAAACATTGCAGAGGAAGAAACACAGCCACAAATTTCTGATCCCGATGACTTTGTTCCACCCGCACCACCTCCTTCCTACTTTTCCACCTTCTACTCCTACACACCACGGCTGGCTCGCAGGTAACAGACCAGCAGGATGCTCAGGCCCTTATCAGCTTGACTGCTTTTAGGTCCAGTTGATTTGGATGAAGCCCTGAGGTCATGATAAGGTACATGATGATGATAAATTTCACAGACCATGATAAATACAGTATGTGATCATTTAAATATTGCAGAAAACAAGTATCATGATAACAATATTGAATGAGATATGCGGATGTGAGGCAGTAGCTATGTCTGAATGCTGGGAAACTTGAAGAAATCAGGATTGTTTTTGTCTATAATATACTGAGATTTAAGAAACTATAAATAGATTTAACAAATATAGCATGGAAGGTTTTTATTCACATTATAGATCGCCTAGGCTAGCTTCCTCCAAAGATCGTGTCGGGTAAGGAGCCAGCTTTACAAATGCTGTGGTAAACACAGGCTGCTCAAAGATTTTAGCTGATGTGAAGGGATTTGCTAGGCCACCACACATATTTGTGCAGCTTTTTTGTAAGGCTAGTAGTGAAGTCCAGTCATTATTATTTCAGCCCGACAGATTTGGTAATGAATCCTCAGACATTGTAAATGTACAGAATGCAACAATCTAAGTCCATACATCCTCCAGGCCAAATCACAGTCCTAAATAATGAAGGCACATGGACCTAAAATTCAACAAAAAGGAACAAAACAAAAAAAAAACAAAAACAAAAAAACCCCCCAGAAAATGATCAGAAGGTGAGGGATGCTGAAGAAAGAATTTAATCCAGATTGAATCTAAACAGTAATTTAATTTATTTATATGATGAAGTACAATTAAGGGTAAAGGTTTCACCCTATATGGGATCTGGGTGAAATAAGAAAAGAAATACTTCTATTTTACAACTTATATACCAAAAATTCTGAACGAACAAACGAATGAACAAGGGCGGCATGGTGGTGTGGTGGTTTGCACTGTCGCCTCACATTAAGAAGTTCCTGGGTTCGATTCCTGGGGTCGACCTGGGAGCCTTTCTGTGTGGAGTTTACATGTTCTCCCCATGTCCGTGTGGGTTTCCTCTGGGTACTCCAGTTTCCTCCCACAGTCCAAAGACATACACAGAGGAGATTAGGCTAATTGGCTACTCTAAATTGGCCGTAGGTATGAATGCGAGTGTGAACGGTTGTCTGTCTTTGTGTGTCGCCCTGCGCTGGATTCATGACCTGGCCAGAGTGTACCCCGCCTCTCGCCCGACGTCAGCTGGGATTGGCTCCAGCTTCCCCCCATGACCCTCAACAGGATTAAGCAGCAATAAATACATAAATAAGGCTGCAAATATCTTATTAAGCAATTCTTGGTCAGTTTTGTTACCTGGACATAATTAAAGAACTGTGAAGGGATCTTTGCAAGCTGACACAAGAAACCTGAATTATCTTGCTATACATTAAAATTCTTCATCCTGAGTTTGGGCAAACATTTGCATTTTACTGTCTGTATTATCGATTGAAACAATAAACAGTCAGAATTTGCTTGAATTTACATGCATAACTGTGAAATGTACTCATGCAGATCAATAGAATAGACTAGAATAGAAGCACTTGTCTTCCTCCTCCTCCTCTCATACCTCATCCCGCACACGTGTGGGAGGCTTCTCCAACAAAATAATGAAGAAGAACCTCCTAAAATGTTCCAAGCTGTGGACAGAACAGATCGAGCGAGCCTAGTAAATGCTGCAATGCGTGAGATGGGCCAGTTTCACAAGGCAGATGTTAAACCTGGCAATGAACACCAGGAATCGCTTTCTGCAGCTACAGCCAGAGGTTTGTAGAAACGCCATGCTCTCTGTTCCTCCAGGATGTTTGGTGACAGTGTGATCCCACTGCCTCATATATACGGGGCAAGGATTAAAGGCGTGGAGGTTTTCTGTCCTCTCGATCCTCCTCCGCCCTATGAAGCTGTGGCAGCACAGCAGACTGACCCATCACAGGTAAACATGTCCAGTTGATTTGCTACAAATGACGGGATTAGTAGCCAGGCTTAATACTCGCTGAAATCTCACTGGTTTCAGCACGTCTCAAGCAGAAGATCCTCCTGTATATGTTGGCAGGAGAAGTCAAGACTCCTAACTGACCCTCTATTTATATACATATATATATATTTATAGGGTCAGTTATATATATTTATAGGGTCAGTTATATATATTTATATATATACAGTTATATATATTTATATAAATAGAGGGTCAGTTATATATATTTATATATTTAGGTGCAGAATTCTGAGGTTCAAGTGACAGATCTGACGGAGAGGGTGTCACACTGCTCCGAGACGGATACAGTCAGTGATGGTAAGCAATACCCATTACAACACCGTACACTGTTGGTGTCATTAAAACATTAAACACCGTGCACAGTCTAGGAAAACCAAGTGTCATTTTCCTCACACAGTGACGGTCAAGTTGTTGTATAGTCATATGGCATAGAGAAACAGATATAAACCTGATCACTTCAGTCTTTCAGTTCAATTCAGTTTTATTTGTATAGCGCTTTTAACAACAGACATTGTCACAATGCAGTTTCACAGTATATAAGGTCCAAATAAAAGCTTATTAATCTAGAAACATATCTACGTGTGTGTGTGTAT
>JAQMCW010000014.1:6086822-6113061 GCA_030068335.1 Chrysichthys cranchii | reverse complement strand
TTAAGATTAATCGATTAATCGAAAAATTAGTCGAAAAATCGGTCGTTAGAAAATTAGTCATTAGTGGCAGCACTAATATATATTATATATATATATATATATATATATATATAAAATATACACACACACACACAGTTCCTGTGACAATCAATAAATGTTTACGCAAAAAAAACCCAAAAAAACGGTTGTAGTTGAATATTGTCAGGAATCAAATTTGCTCTAAATCTGTATCGTTCATCACCTTTAGAGATGACGTGCCTCAGTCACTGTGTAAAAAACCATTAGATTAGAAAAAGCACACATGATCGAAATAAGTTTTACTATATCGCTGCATTGTTTGTCACTTTTGAGCAGTTGAGTTCTCTCAAAGGTTTATTGGTGTTTTTTCTTTTTTTTAAAAAAAAAAAATTGGTCTTTATCTCAGTAGAACCAAATGTGTTGGAAATTTTTAACCCCATTTTCTCCTCAATTTGGTCTTGGCCAATTCCCACCCACCAGCCAGCCGTCCTTCATCACACGACAGCGACTGACTGTGAAGGACGTGCTTTCTAGGGGACATGTAAAGCCATGCCAAACGGATCTTTTTAAACTGGTGCTCATACTGCGTCCCGCAGCAGCGTAATGCACGCTTTCCACCTTCTTGTGAGCTGTGAGCTGTGTTTGGCAGTACATCCAGGTGTAGGCCATCCCTTCGACCCTGAGACCACGGGTCATAGTGCTCGTTTGGACCCTTGATCATTGTCTGACGATGGCGGGTGATAACGAACTGTTTTCTGTTGTGTGGTTCAGGAGCCTGTGATGGAATTCTTATCTGGGATAAATATGCATATGTTACAGTAGACAGAGGATTGGGAAAAATGCTGGAGTAGTCCCTTCAATGATTACAATATTGTACTTACTTCCCCCTCCCTGAAACAAACACACACACACACACACACCATTTTGGTGCTGATTTCCTACCTCTTTGCCAGCAGGAGACGGGGACTCAAAGTTTTCACTCCCCTCATGCTGCAGCAGGTTGCTGCTGGAAGACTCCGCCCCCTGAGGAGAGGTGGAGGCCGGGCCTGGAGACTTGAGACAGAAGAAGACGTTAACCTTAATTAACATGGCACGGGTGGGTACAGTTGTGCAATAAATGATAAACACCCTTCAAATGCATGTTAAAAAATTAGCAACCCCAACCTAATGCAGACCCACTTAACAAAAAAAAGCCCAAAACAAACATTTCTTCCTAGATGAAACATAATTCCAAAGAAAAAAACGACTCCTGAAGTTATGGTCTACAGACGCATCATATACACTGGACCCTCGGCTCAAGAACTTAATTTGCTCCGAGACTCTGTTCATGAACCGATTTGTTCGTGACCCGAATCAGTTTTTCCCACTGAGATTAACATAAATACATTTAATGTGTTTCAGCCCTCAAAAACATGTTTATAAGATGTATTACGGGTTTATGTGTGGCAATAAAACAAAATAAAATTAAAATGAAATTAATTATAGAAAAATAAACCTAAATTAAATAAACAGGCGGACAGATATGGTGGCAGTTCTCATGTTTTGCGATAATTTTTTTCCTTTATTTCAACTGTTATACGCTTAGGCTTCTTACTCTCCCCTTTCCACTTTCTTGGGATCCATAATGAAGCTTATAGTGCAGAAATGCAGAGAAACACAACGAAAAATGCATTGAACACGTTCACACCACGAGTGCTTGACCGGAACTTAAGTTTTCTGCTGTGAAGCGTGGGTTGGCTGTCTGTACGTCAGTCGAGGATTTGTTCGTTGTTCGATACAAAAATCTGTTCGGAAATTTAGTCCGTACGTCAATTTGTTCGCCATTCCGATGCGTCTGCAAGCCTTGGGTCCACTGTGAAAGGGATTTTCACTCCGATTGTACATTTCTATTAGGCAGAAATGAAATTTTCAATATTTTGCTGGGTGTCATCTGCATTTCCTGGAATAAATAACATGTATACTGATTTTAACACCTCGACAGCAATGTCGCAAGTGTTGCCTTCATTATGATACCAATATAATACAAATAAACCATGTAGTTGCTAAGATATAAGTTGGGGTATGTCATTTTCGAGCATGGGCCTTAACAAAGAGGCCTATGACTCATCAGGATTAAACAGGACGCAAAGACAAAACAACGACTTACAAAACGATAGGCAAGAAGCCATATGGATACTGTTCGTATAGGAAACTGTTAAAAAAAACAAAAACATTTTGCTATGGAATGGATCATGTTATGGGATTATGGTATTAGACTCAAATACGGATTAGACATAAATGACAGTAGGGTCCAAAACGAACAAGAATACTGAAACTGAGATCTTTCGCACATAATTACATTGTAATGTATATTTTGTTCCCATGGTAACACTTGTATGCACCTATTGAACCCCTCATGAAACCTCAAACTTACTGTATTTAGTGTAGGATACATATATGGATACATATCATCTCACAGGTATAATCTCCAGTCCCACACAGAGAAACGGAGAAAAAACAGACATAAACAAGAGAGCAGACAAACAGCTAAACATCCCGGATCATCTAACTCTGGAGGATTTTGACGCGGTTACACTGATGCTGAGCAAGTTCTACTTAAAACGTCATGACAAACGAATCTAACGACACAGTAAAAGACGAGGAACAGATGCTCTCAGAACAATCCTCAAACACACATCATCAATTTGACGCTTTGAAATCCACCCCCCTCTGACCTCGTCTTCGTTGTTCCCGTCTTCCTGGTACATCCAGAAGTTCTCCATCTTTAAAAGTTACAGCAAAAAAAAAGGCTGTAGTTCTTAAAAAAAAAACAACAACAACAACAAAAAAAAAAACGCACACACAAATTGCCAGAGAAAAATAGAAGGCGACTGTCACTACGGTGACTAATCTGAGTAACTGTGGCGTAGCCCTGACATGGATCAGGATACGTTATGGCTTGGAACGAGAGAGCACTCAGCTCCTGTTACAACCCTACGCCAGACACGGCCCTCATTTCTTCTGAGATGCTAAAGTAGCAGAGTAGTGCATCTACTCTAGCTCTCTGAAGAGCATGATGGAGAGCTGATTATCCAGTCCAACTAGAGGTGGGCAATATAAAAAAAAATCAATTCTGGATATCACAATATCGATATTATATCGTCATATCGCTTAGCCCAGGAAGTACCCTGGAAGTACAGGAAGTACATTTAGGAGCCCAAAATGCTACGTCATTTTCAATCATTTCAATGCTTGACCCTTCATCACCTGAAGAGTTAAATGCTGACCATAAACACAGCACTCTACTGTGAGCTCGACCCCATTCGAATACTAAAAATCATGAAGCAGACTCCCATTGTATCACGCCTGTTCCGTACAATTCTATACATGGCATAAATAAGTGCTTCGCTCACCCAGAATCAGCGCTGATGTGAGCTTATTATGGAAGAAAGCCATTTCTCCTCCTCCGGTGTTTGTTACGCGAGTCTCACTGAATAATTTACACGCAGTTTCTTTCTGTGTGCGCTCGCCAGCACTAAATAAATTATACTGTAGAAGGTAAAAATAAGAGCCGTGATGAACTCACAGGAGCAAATGACATCACGTGCGGCAACAGACGAAGGAGTAATCGGAAGATGGTGGACAAGTTGGAGAAGCCGCATGAACTCTTTGAAACATTTTCGGGGTACTATATGGGGTTTCGTCTGAGTAACAATGCTTACCTAAAGCCTAAAAAAAAAATAATAAATTGACGAAGCAAGCTGAAATTAATGTATATAACTAAACCAGTGTACAACAAACCAAACTTTATTCTTGATCTATTCACAGCGCGTTCATAGAGACTTGTATGGCAGATACTTCATATAATTTAATAAGAAAGTGATTAAAAAGGGCTGATATGGGGACGCTTTGTGTAATCCCACTTATAGGCTTTGTTTTGGGTTTCGGTGCTGTGTCATAGACGTGCTTATTGAGAACATGACAAGCTGCACAGTTTCCTATTATTGGCATGAGAGGAAAAAAAAGGGTCTGGTGGGAGAACTGCTGTAACGTATAGGATAACAGGAAGTTGTGGACATTAAACATCTTTTTTTTTTTTTAAATGAAGAATAAATAAGAATTTAAACCAATGCCAACTGCCTGTGTTATAAAAAGAAAACACTTTGGGTCTGTCGGACCTCTTACCGCTCAGTCACTGATTTGACTATTTTACTCTACGAGCATGCCCCATTGTGTGTTGGAATACTTAAAGAAATGGTCTTTTCAACCATTGGGCTGGAGTTTCAAGTGATTTTTTTTTGAAGGAGCGATATTTGAGGTGTGTTTTGAACAAATACTCATAATTTAAGACTTTGAGGAACAAGACATGTGGCTTGAATGATATCCAGGTACCCCCTAGTTACGACTGCCTGGTTTCCGATTTTTCCAAGTTACGATGACTATTGCGATACACTAAACATTGTGAAATCCCTGACTACCTTCAAACGCAAAATGAAGACCCCCCTCTTCAGGCACCCTGTCCACTGTGTAGTCCCGTTGTAACCCAGGTTTCGTTCTGTCTAGCCTGGTCATGATGTGTTCAGGATAGCTACTGGGGCAGGGGGTAGCTCAGGGGTTTAAGACGTTGGACTACTGATCGGGAGTTCAAATCCAAGCTACCACTGTTGGGTCCTTGAGCAAGGCCCTTAACCTCAAATGCTCAGTTGTATAAATGAGATAAATATTTAAGTCGCTCTGGATAAGGACGTCTGCCAAATGATAGTAATGTTTTGTTTGCCTTTTAGTTAGATCCATGGTATTTACATGTGTTTTCACTGCTGTTAGCTGATTGGTCCTTCTACAAAATACGACACTAGGTGTTATTCTGGCACTTACTCACTTGGTACGTGAACTTTTTTTGCCTCGAAAAAATATTCTTGTACCTGACTTTTGCCCTTGTTGCACGTCGCTCTACATACGAGCGTCTGCTAAATGCCTGTAATGTAATGTAACGTAATGTAATGTAATGTAATGTAATGTAATATTTAGAAAATATTTAAGATTTGTGGGCAAGCGTAACAGCATATGATGTACGATACGTTCAGATGACGCCCAGAAGTACACGGATGACACCTGGAAGTATGCAGACGAGACGATGCCCGGATGTACGCGTCACTCGCCCTGTGTTATGCCTCACTCTTGGCCGCACCTCACGGAGTTAACTTGTGTATCAGTGTACTCAGGGCCAGATTATCCATATGGGCCAGTGGGCCGGTGCCCAGGGGCACCACATGACATGAGCTTTAAAAATATTTTTCGTAAATTTTTATGTTCCTCACTTGAAATTGCTTTCTTCCATCGCAACATTTTGCCGCAGCTAGCACCCCTGCTCGCAACATTTGGCCCCACATTGTCTTAATACGGGCCTGGGTGTACTGTACAGTGCATTACCGCTTGTTGTTTTTTGTGCTTCAAGAGCTCATTTTAATTCAAGAGCATGTCTCCTACAGGAAAACCCTCCTCGGTGGGCTAGGCTAAGTTAGGCTAAGCAGTGGATATTTTCCACTTACGATGGGTACAGCGGAACGTATCTCCATCGTAACTTGAGGACTACCTGTATTAATGATGAGATCTCACTGAACTAATGCTGGCAACATGTTTTCCTCTAAGAGGACACACAAATTGGTATTAAATACCCAAAAAAACTCTCATGCAGATTATGGGAATTGAAACAGAAAGCGCTTTGTGTAGGTGCAAAAAGTAGGAGGAGTTCATTTAGAATCTGCAGACAGAATACATTCAGTTGAACTAACAACAAATATGCGCACCCAACACAGCCAGAGTGACGGGACAGGGTGAGAGTCCAGTGAGCTCAATTACACCGTGAAGCACTGAATCTTTTCTTTGTTGCCTACATGAATGGTGTAATACTAAATGATCCAAATATGCATATCTAATGCATTTCTTTTAAATAGTAACCATTTCTGAATCACGAAAAACCCAGTAGCTGTGTGTGTGTGCTGAATAAGACTTGTCGTTGGAGTGTCACCAAAGTAGCAGGACCTACTTTACACTCCTGCTATACAAACCAGAAGCTGCTGTTTGTTCAGTGCAACAATGTGGCGGGTTTGTTCGGAAGACGGAATAAGACGGATTACCCTGAATACACAGATGATGACTATTGTGTGTGCGTGGAGACATATAAAAAATATAAAAAAGGAGAGACATATAAATTGTCCTGGCTACACAGGATGATATCTGATACGGTTCAGAAAGAAGCAGGCTGGAGAACAGTTAACAGCATCTGTATATTCGGGTAATAATTCTATACAGTAAGATGATTTATTATTATTAGGTTAATAATTTATATTAGAGCTCAAAAGTGAGGAATGGTGAGAGATGGAGAAGAGAAGAAACAAGAACTCCATGTGACTACATGGAAAATTTGCTCGTAATGTCTCTCTCTCTCTCTCTCTCTCTCTCAGCCCTGTTGTGGTCGAGGTAAAAGCCTGCTCCATTTGGACTCACTGGTTATATACTTCCATCACAGACATCCTGCTGGCTGAGGGAAGTAAAGCCAGCGCGGTGTGCATTTGAGCCACCTTGTATTTTCCGCAGGCAGGAGATTTGTCCAGAGAGCAGCACTCGCTGTGCTGAGACATGTTCGCACCACTGCACGCCCGGCAGCAGCAGGCACATGATAAATGGAAGCCCAGAAAAAATTACAACAATAATGAAGAACCTCACTGATCTACAGTATTGTATGGAAGTGAGTGGCTGGACGACTTCATATTAGACTGAAAGGAAAATTACGACTGTGTGCGAACAGACAACATGTGTCCGCGGTATTATTGTGGTGTGCGGTGATGTCAAACAGACATTAATAATGATTCCTTCTCTGTCTGGCGGTTTTGTTAAAAGCTTTTTTTTTTCCTTTTTTTACCCATAAATCCCATCTCTATGTCTATGGAAAATACACATACACTTCAGTGAAGAAATATAAGCCAGCCTAAAAAAAATATATATATATAAATAAATAAAAAAAAGAAAGGGAAAAAAAAAAAAAAAAAAACCCTTGCAGCATCTTGATCATTATCATGGTGTTTACTCACATCTCCCCCTAGTGGTGGCTGCAGGTCTGACTCCATGCTGGGGCTCAAGTCTTGCCTCATCACCCAGATTGGCTCTTTGGGCTCGTCGGGTGTGTAGGGTGAACGCACCGTCCTGCTCTTCACCTCCTCGATGGCCTCCTTGATGTCCTTGATGGCCAGAGAAATAGCATCCCTCTTCTGCCTATTGCTTCTGACCTGAGCTGTCTCCTCAGAGGGGCTACTCATGGGGAGGCTGCCGTCCTCTCCCTGCTGGCCCTCACTGACCAGCTCCTGAAGCTTCCCCTCCTCAGGCTGCTCTTCCTCTTTGTGCCTGCCTGTTCCTTTTTCTGCTGCAGGGTGCTCCAGGTTCTGCGAGCCTGAACTCTCCTTTATTTCGCCCGTGACGTGCTCAGCATCCTCATCCTGCTCACAGCTGTCGGTGCGTGGGTAAGGCGCAAATTCGGCTTCCTTCTCGGGGCTGTCGGATTCCCCGTCCGAGCGCTCGTCGTAGTGGTGGAGCCTGGAGCCCACAGCCTCCTGCTGCCCGTACGAATCGCACTCCAGGAGCTGAAGCCCAGCACGACGCTGCTGAGGCAGGTCTCCTTCGGGGGCTTCTGGGATCTCCTCATACACGTGCTCCTGGACTCCATAGTCAGCATAGGGCTCGGAATAGGGTTGATCTTCAGGTCGAGGCTGAGCGTAAACATAGTTGGAGTAACTGGGGTTGAGCGCCTCGGTGTCGGGTCTGGTTGGCCGTTCCATGTTTTGCAGGGGCTCGTGGGGAAGTGGCGGGGGTTGGGGAGGGTACTGGGGCTGCTGCTCGGATTCTGCACTCTCGGCATATTCCTCTGCCTCGGGGCGTAGTGCCACACCGTACATACCCTCATCCTCAGGTTCGGCCTCCAACGCCATGACGGCATCGCCCTCGGCCTGGTCCGTGTGGTTGTGGAAACCGCTCTCCGTACTTGCAGACCGTGCCAGGGCGCTGTGGTCGTCCTCGTCCTCCTCCAGTCGCTGTTGCTCAGCTCTTTCTGCCTCCCTCTGTTGTCTTTCCCGCTCCCTCTGCCTCTGCCGCTGTTGCTGAGCCCTCAGCCGTGCCTCTGTGTCTCCTTGCCTGCGGTAGCGGCTCACCGCCGGCCGTGGGATCGGCCTCTGGGCTTGCTGCTGTTCCACGTCACCCTCTTCAGCCATCCTGCGGGAGCTGCGCGGTCGCCCGGTCCCCTCAGAACCCTCGTGACGCCGCTGCCGCTGGGATCCGGGCTGAGAGTGGTTGTTTTCGCTGCCATTACCACCGTGATGATGACGTGCGCGGCCCGAGTTTTCGTGCCGCCTGCGCTGGGAGGAGGGCTGCTCTCGGCGGCCCAGGTCGGCTTCGGTTGCCTCAACAGGCTCGTAGCCCAGCGGCGCCTCCTGATGGCTCATGGCTAGGACATGCGATGGTCTACACTCACTGCATCATCTCTCCCAGGCCAGGTGCAGCACAGACCAAAACAAAGACAGAGCCTGCAAACACAAGAGGAGAGAACCAGGGGTCAGCCATTAACCTAGGACACCTCAGAACCCCTAATGCAGGTACATCGGCCAGGATAATGTTTGGTGTTTTAAGTTAATAACTGCCTCTTACCTAGGCTTGTTGATGTGTGGTTCGGGACATGTATGAATTCGAGTAATCTATAAATGGCAAGAATATGTTTTATTACACTGTTTTTCATGTTTTGCTTTCTACACAGGCGAATAATCACATTACTGAGGGCGTAGTTTTTCTTTCGCAGGTTGTGAAACCGGTCCACGTAAGACGACAAGCAGCTTGACAGCAAGCAGTGTGGCTCTTCCTCGTGATCTTACTAGGGTAGTTTTAGAACGCGACCCCAATGCCGCAAAGTTTGCAGACGAAATAATCCCGATCGCATTTTCCACTCTGAGCTGAAAGAAAATCGACCGCTGACATTTTTTTTTGTTAAACATATCTTGAGGGCAAAACCAACGAAGCAAACAAACATCGCGCATCGGACATGTCGCGGCTGATCGATTGCGTCTGCGGTACGCAGGGAATTGTGTACGTTTTATTTTATTAAACCTACAAAACCACACAAACCCAGATGCAAACGTACTGCTTTCCATCATGGGATTTCATACACTTAGCTCAATCAGTCACACGTCAGTCAGTAAACTTTGTTAGATTTATTAGGTTTTTTTTTTTATTACATTAAGCGCCAACCATTAGGCTACAATATTAAAAAGAGCCGAATTGCCGGAGACAGCACAGCCGGGTGGATTAACAAAATCGCATTTAGCACATTGTTATGATGTCTGTCCCAATAAGAGAGACTTTCAGCCAATTATAAGCTCTGACTCCACTGACTACTTCAATTAATGTAGCTGATGTATCTTCGTTCATCGCCGGGCTTCATGATATCGCACAGTACTGTCTCTCTATATTTAGATCACTATGCATTACAGGGATACGTTCTAGTGTTTCCTCAAGCAGTCACGTCCTCGCTTGTAAGCCATGTAGCAAACCAATCCATGAGTCATCTTTGAAAAATGCATTATTCCTTACGTGCAACTGTGTATGGAACTGTCACAAATATAGAGCTCGTGTCACCGATGTGTCCTAATATCAATGTCGGAGACGACATAATCCAAAGCGACTGTGTAAATGAGTGACTCACACGGAGACGGCGCCGAGCTGCAGGGAATTTTAACACAAATTGACAGCGGTGCTTTACAAAGCAGCTTATCCTGTTTCAGGGTGTATATTAGATATCTTGGGGGTAACATCTCTTCTTATTAGTCATATGAGCAGGAAAAAAGGAAAAAAGAAAAAGAAGAGAAACCACCTGGCTCACGCATACACATTTGCAGAGAGCTCTGGTTGCCACGGTGATACGCTCCCCCAGTGGGCTGCTCCTGATGAGTATATTCACACTGCAGAGATACATGGAGTCAGAACTGCGAAAAAACTTCAGACTCCCTTCTGTCCATAGCAAAGACCCTCCTCTTTCCACCCACTGTGTGTGTGTGTGTGTGTGTGTGTGTGTATGCGTATACATGTATGTGCATGCGTGTGTGCACACAGGTGTAAGTGTGTGAATGTGTGTGTGTATGCATGTGTGCACATGTCTAAGTGTGCGTGTGTGTGCGTGCATGTGTGTGTACATGTGTAAGTGGGCGTATGAGCGTGTATGCATGTTTGTGTGCACATGTGTATGTGTGTATGTGTGTGCACAGATGTGAGTGCGTGTGTGTGTATATGTGTGCATATGTAAGTGTGTGTATGGGCGTGTGTGTGTGTATGCCTGTGTGTGTATGCATGTTTGTGTGCACATGTGTAAGTAAGTGTATGTGTGTGCGCAGGTTTAAGTGTGTGTATGGGCATGTATGTATGTTTGTGTGTGTATGCATGTGTGTATGTGTATGCATGTGTGCGCGCGCATGTGTTAAGTGTGTGTATGCATGTGTGTATGCATGTGTAAGTGTGTGCATATGTGTGTGTATGCATGTGTGTGCGCTCATGTGTAAGTGTGTGCGCATGCATGTGGGTATGTGTATGCATGTGTGTATGTGTATGCATGTGTGTGCGCGCATGTGTAAGTGTGTATATGCATGTGTAAGTGTGTGCATGTGTGTGCGCTCATGTGCAAGTGTGTGTATGCATGTGCAAGTGTGTGTATGCATGTGTAAGTGTGTGCATGTGTATGCATGTTTGTGTGCGCATGTGTGCATGTGTAAGTGTGCGTATGTGTGCGTGCATGTGTGTGTACATGTGTAAGTGGGTGTATGGGCGTGTGTGTGTGTGTGTATGTGTATGCATGTTTGTGTGCACATGTGTAAGTGTGTGTATGTGTGTGCTCAGATGTGAGTGCGTGTATGTGTGTGTATGTGTGTGCATATGTAAGTGTGTGTATGGGCGTGTGTGTGTGTATGCATGTTTGTGTGCACATGTGTATGTGTGTGCACAGATGTGGGTGCGTGTATGTGTGTGTGTATGTGTGTGCATATGTAAGTGTGTGTATGGGTGTGTGTGTGTGTGTATGCCTGTGTGTGGATGCATGTTTGTGTGCACATGTGTAAGTAAGTGTATGTGTGTGCGCAGGTTTAAGTGTGTGTATGTGGGTGTGCATGTGTAAGTGTGTGTATGGGCATGTATGTGTGTGTGTGTGTGTGTATGTGCATGCATGTTTGTGTGTGCATGCATGTGTAAGTGTGTGTATGCATGTGTGTATGTGTATGCATGGGTGTATGTGTATGCATGTGTGTGCGCGCATGTGTAAGTGTGTGTATGCATGTGTGTGTGTGCATGTGTGTGTGTGTGTATGCATGTAAGTGTGTGCATGAACGTGTATGCATGTGTGTGCTCATGTGTAAATGTTTGTATGTGTAAGTGTGTGTATGCGTGTTTGTGCATGTGTGTGCTCATGTGTAAGTGTGTGTATGTGTAAGAGTGTGTATGTGTGTGTGTATGCATAAGTGTGTGTATGCATGTATGCATGTATGCGCTCATGTGTAAGTGTGTGTATGTGTGTGCATGCATGTGTATGCATGTATGTGTATGCATGTTTGTGAATGTGTGTGCTCATGTGTAAGTGTGTGTATGCATGTATGTGAATGTGTATGCTCATGTGTAAGTGTGTGTATGCATGTATGTTTGCGATTGTGTGTGCTCATGTGTAAGTGTGTGTATGCATGTATGTATGTGAATGTGTATGCTCATGTGTAAGTGTGTGTATGCATGTTTGCGAATGTGTGTGCTCATGTGTAAGTGTGTGTATGCATGTTTGCGAATGTGTGTGCTCATGTGTAAGTGTGTGTGCTCATGTGCAAGTTTGTGTAAGTGTGTATGCATGTGTAAGTGTGTGTATATGCATGTTTGTGCATGTGTGTGCTCATGTGTAAGTGTGTGTATGTATGTGTAAGTTTGTGTATGTATGCATGCATGTGTAAGTGTGTGTATATGCATGTTTGTGCTCATGTATAAGTGTGTGTATGTGTAAGTGTGTGTATGCATGCGTGCGCATGTGTGTGTGTATGCATGTTTGCGTGCGCATATGTGTGTATGTGTATGCATGTTTGTGTGCGCATGTGTAAGTGTGTGTATGTGTGCATGTATGCATGTTTGTGAATGTGTGTGCTCATGTGTAAGTGTGTGTATGCGTAAGTGTGTGTATGCATGTTTGTGCTCATGTGTAAGTGTGCTCATGTGTAAGAGTGTGTATGCGTAAGTGTGTGTATGCATGTGTGCATGTATGTGCTCATGTGTAAGTGTGCTCATGTGTAAGAGTGTGTATGCATAAGTGTGTGTATGCATGTGCTCATGTGTAAGTGTGTGTAAGTATGAGTGCATGTATGTGTATGCATGTTTGTGAATGTGTGTGCTCATGTGTAAGAGTGTGTATGTGTGTATGCATGTGCTCATGTGTAAGAGTGTGTATGTGTGTATGCATGTGCTCATGTGTAAGAGTGTGTATGTGTATGGGTAAGTGTGTGCATGCATGTGTGCATGTATGTGCTCATGTGTAAGTGTGTGTATGTGTATGGGTAAGTGTGTGTATGCATGTGTGCATGTATGTGCTCATGTGTAAGTGTGTGTAAGTATGTGAATGCATGTTTGCGAATGTGTGTGCTCATGTATAAGTATGTATGCATGTGTAAGTTTGTGTAAGTGTGTATGCATGTGTAAGTGTGTGTATGTATGCATGTGTAAGTGTGTGTATTTGCATGTCTGTGCATGTGTGCGCTCATGTGTAAGTGTGTGTATGTGTGTATGCATGTTTGTGAATGTGTGTGCTCATGTGTAAGAGTGTGTATGTGTGTATGCATGTTTGTGAATGTGTGTGCTCATGTGTAAGTGTTTGTATGTGTGTGTATGCATGTGTAAGTTTGTGTAAGTGTGTGTATGTATGCATGTGTAAGTGTGTGTATATGCATGTTTGTGCTCATGTGTAAGTGTGTGTGTGTGTGTGTGTGAGAGCTGGGAAAAAAAAATAAATAAAACAATCAGCTTGACAAGGCTAACCAAATGTTTTCCAGAAGGGATGATCATGTGATGGTGATTATCCTCGATTTCAGGTGGTCACCAAATAGACCTTCCTCGCCTGGTGGCGTCAGAATACTTTACAATATGTGTGGTGTTCATCGTTCCCCTGCTCTTTGCACCTTGCACAAGTTCTAATAAACACACACCAGAACTGGAACTGAAGGAGCGAAAATCTACATGATGAGCAGAGATGAAGAAAAGAAACGAAAGGTTTCTTTTGTCTTTGGCCATCTGAAACATAAAACACTATTGATTCTTTCACTGATTCATTCTGTGCTTTTTTCCCCCCGAACCACAAACAGAGATTCCTCGTGTTTTCCAGACGAACCCAACAACACACAGCCTATGCATTACAGGCATTTGCATGGGTTTGACCCTAATGTCTTGCTGGTGCGTTTGAAGTGAACCTGTGATTTTCACCGACAAGAATTTTTTAAAAAACTAAATCTGTAAAATGGATCCTTTCAGATATAATTTGTTAATTCATCAATCAAAGCATCATTCAGTCCTGTGTGAGTCGCAGTCACAAAAGAGTCAGGGAAGCACAGAAACCCTCAGTTTTCCCTGAATCTCTCACTGATACCATAAAGCCTTAGTAAGCGCAAATATTTCAATATTTCAGTAACAAAACATAAATAAGAAGAAATCTTTTGTGCTGTGCAGGGGAAGTCCGCTACAATTTAGGAAGATCCAGCTGCTTAAAATAGTTGTTTAAATCATTAAAGCTTAATGCTTAAAGATTAAGTGGCTATAAATAAGACAATTCAAAATAGTTCATGGTTCGTTTTTGGACTGACACGACCCGTTACCAGTTTCAACCTTAAACACAACAGACTTGGAACAGATAAGACATCTATTAGGAATTTTGGGACAGGGAGAATAAAACCATACTTCTCTGTCCATTCGTCTATAACAGTCATTACCAAATTTAAGAATGGCGCGGATCGATCTGAAAATCTTCTACAGCCCACCTAATTTTTTAATCACAACTCTAATCAGCACAAAACACCAAGATGAAGTATTTCACTAAATACAAGGGAGAATCAAAAAGTAAAGACAAAATACACTTAACGGCTTTAACAGAAGTCATTGTGAGAATCTGAACACCACTTTTCCACATGGTCCCTATGGAAGACGACTCATTTGTCGTATCGTTCATCTAGCTTCTGGATTCCCGCAGAGAAGTCGTCTTTCGGCTGCCCCTGAAGCCAGGTGAGCACCGCTTTCTTTACTTCATCAACAGAGGTGGCTCTTTGCCCATGCAGCGCCTCCTTCAGTGGACCGAAGTGGTGATGATCGCTTGGCACCAGATCCGGCTGTAACGAGGACGTGGAAAACGTTGCACGGTCTCTACTGTCCCTGCCGCTGTATGAGGGCGTGCATTGTCATGGTGCAGCATGACTGTTTAGGACAATGTTCCTCTTCTTTTGCTGCGAATTGCAGGTTTATGTTCATTTCGCAGCAATGCACAATAATTGCATCAGCAGTTGCCCACGCGCTTGGAAATGCCCCAGAATAGACCCCTTCACGTCCCAGAAGAACTTGATTTTCTTGAGGGAGCGCTGACTTTGAATTCTTTGAATTGTTTCTTTGATAGAGAAGATGGATGTCTCCACTCTATGCTTTCTCTTCTGCTGTCCGGGTCATGAGGTCATTTAAACGTTGCCTTCACTTTTTGATTCTCGCTCGTATTTACTATTTCATCAACAGGACAATTCTATGAGGACTTGGGACTACGGCCATTCGGTGCAAATTAATGATCCATCCTGGGTTAATTAGGGTTAGGTCATTACAATTCCCCAGCAATGATGTACAAGATATGGTCTGGTTCACAATGAAGAACTGGAAGACCTAATGATTTTATTAGTTCTGGTTACTTTTAAATTGTTAACACTGAATTAAAAATGTCTTGGCGGTATTTAAAACTTAATTACAAACTAAAAAAGGCAAGGTTTTTATTTATTTATGGTAAATGACCTCTTGGGGTGCATCTGCAGTACCTTTATGGCCCACTGGGGGACCTGAACTTTGGGAAACACTGGTCTTTATTTATTTACTCACTTTCATACTTATGTTTTCAGCTTTTTTAACTGACCATGTCATCATGGTGACCAGAGATGTAAATAAAATGTAAACTCTAAGAAAGTCTGTGAAAACTCTCCCCTTTCTGAGCTAATATCTCTAGCCATGTAGCTAGTCTCTGATGAGGGAGCAGCAATATGAGATTTCCTACAGAAGTTATCATTTAGAAAACATGGAACTACAGGGTTTTTTTTGTTTGTTTGGGTTTTTTTTTGCAAATGTTTATCGTCTCTGCGGCAGTATCTTTACAGTCTCTGAAATTCTTTGCTGTTCTGCCAGCTAACAACCCCTACTGTACTATTTCCATGTGAGCAGAACAAAACTACAGAAAAACGAGAGTGAACAAGAATGAATAAAAAGCGTTCACCACGTCATCTGGAGATTGCCAGTCCCAATCCTGACAATGCCATAGCTATCTGTGGCTGGGAGCTCAAGGGACCAAAATTGGCCCCTCAACACCCCTAAACCCCCCCCATGAAATGCTGCAATCGGGGCATCTGTGAGCTCACACATACACAAGTAGACATACAGCTCTCATTGCTGGCTGGGGAGGATGGTGTTCCTCTATCCCTTTTCAATTCGAGCATACCAGCCAAACATGTATAAGGAAGAGGGTGGATAGTGCTGTTGTAATGTTTGTTCAGCTGCACCATGATGGATCAACAGCAGTCTGAAATCATGACATTAGCAGAGCTGCACTTCTTGGTGGAAAGAACAAGTTTAATCTGACGGACCGGCGTATTCCTGCCTTGTACCCAGTGTTCTCAAAATGGGCTTCAGCTCCACCAGGACAAATGAGTTGTCCATGTAAAACTCCATGAATTTTAAATGTTTATTGAGCAAGTTCCACAACTGCCTCCACACAGGATTCTCAAAATCAAGTAAATAGGTTTTCTGTGGTTTTTTCTTCTTCTTTTTTTTTTCCGGTCTGCTGTACTTTTATAGTAATTAGATATGCTTCAGATGCAACGAGCAGGGAATAGGTTAAAAAAAAAAAAGAAAGAAAGAAAACCAAAAAAAAAAAGCCTTAAAACTCCTGCAAAACATTGAGAGAGTGAGAGCAAGAGACAGAGAGAGAGAGAGAGAGAGAGAGAGACAGCGAGAGAGACAGAGAGAGAGACAGAGAGAGAGAGAGAGAGAGAGAGAGAGACAGCGAGAGAGAGACAGAGAGAGAGAGAGAGAGAGAGAGACAGTGAGAGAGAGAGGTCTGTAATGCTAGAGCTGAAGGTGAAGCAGTAACAGCGGACCTTGGCATGAATACAGATGAAGGTCAATAATAAAGGCTGAGCTAACAACGAAAAGCTGACGAGCAAAAAACAAACACTGCTGAAACCCTAAAGGAGATTCTTGAGCTCTCGTCCCTCCCTCCCTTTCTCGCCATCCCTCTGTCTCTGTTCCAGCAGGCCTTCCCTGTGAGTGCGAAGCAGGTTGGCATGTTAGATGACTGTGTGTGTGCATATGTGTCCTTCCCCACCCCTGTCACGATGCCTCTCCATGAGCTCTCACACAACCAGTCATCTGTCAAGGACAAAGCAACACGCCAAGCATTCTGCTCTACATCCATTGAACGGAGGATACGGTGACGAGAGGACAACGTGACATGATTTGACTTATTGCAGTGGCATCTGCTTTTCACCAAATGTGCCGTGTACGTGTGCATACCAGACATGAGATAGGGGAATGATGAAATAAATCCGGCTGACACTATGGAAGAGAACACACTCCTAGCTAGCGGCAGTGGAGGCAGGAGCTTTGTGGCTTTCACTCACCCTCCAAAGCCGCCTCCTGGAAGGGTGAACTTATTAATAGGAATAAGATGAATTTCCTTCCAGCTGCTGAAGTGACCCACATTTGATCCTGCAAGCTGCTCGGGTACCATTAAACATATACTCCAGCCATTTTCTAACATAACCGCGTTCTACACTGCATCTGGAGAATGTGTACAATTACCATTGATGGATCATCATACTATTAGAATTATATGTGAGATTTTGATACAGAACTCCCTTATAATTAAAGTCTAGAGTTAGGGTTTTTTGCTGATTAACAGTTATCTTAAGGCAGATTATCTTGTAGCTACCCCACCGAGATAATAAATATGTTCAATACGTTCAACAAAAACCCTGCGGTGGATCGGCGACCTGCCCCGGGTGTACCCCACCTCTTGTCCAACCTCGGCTGGGATTGGCTCCAGCTTCCGAAACATGACCCTGGACAGGATTAAACAGCAGAAGATGAGTGAGTGTGTGTTCAATAAAAATAAATACATACATAAATACTATACATAAGGTATGTAGAAGTGAGGCTTGGGCTGATTTCCTTCTAGCCCAGACATGAATGTAGATTCATGCATTCTAGGCTTGGGTGATCCAATAATTTAAATCATCTCAATATAATATTACACTGCAATGATATCCAGTGATGTTTACTCTGACTGTATTGGATATTCCCCACACCCACCTTTACCTTTATATATTTTGTGCAGGCGCTCCAAAATCTAACACTGGGATACGCAAGAACTTGAAAATACACCAAAAGGAGTCTTTTTGCTCTTTTTCCTCCTCACAACACTGTTTTTTCCCTGCACCAGTCAAAGGCTCAGCATCAGATGAACAGTGAAAATGCCAGCCATGACAAGAATAGACAATCGCCATGTTAATAGATTGTATAGAAAACATACTGCTATATATTTTTTTTTTAGTGTTTTCAGCGATTGAGATCCTCCTATAAAATCCTCCATCCAGCCAAGCTTTCTCGTTTGCCGATCTCCATTTGGGCTGATAAATTTTCAGCGCGCTTTGCTGAGACATCCATAACACGTCATCAGCAGTGACTCAGTAGGCTCATGTGGGTGTAATAAACACGACCAAGGTGAATTATTTATTCTATCCATCTTTTCTCACCAAAATGTGCTTGGAGGAGAAAAGAAAATTAGACTAAGCTAGACTAAGCGGACATTAATTAATGTTCCGCTTTAGAAAGTTTAGCATTTGGAAGACATATGGCCAGTAGAACTGCTTTTTTGCTTGAACTGTGTATAATAGTTCGCCCCACACCATTCTTTTTACACCATCATTGAGACTTTGTGATTTAATACATGGCTCAGCCCTGATAGTTTCACTGCTCTGCTATGATATTTAAATATTAGACTCTGGTCCTTCAATCAAATATTACGACCAACCATCACTGGGTAACCGTGTCAAAATTTTTGCCATACACGTGGTTAGGTTAGATCTGAAAAATGTCAGCGTTTTCCTTTAATAGTACAGGAGCAGGTTCAGACGCAGGTCATCCAGCAGCAGGATGGAAATTTTGGCAAATTCCCACCCTTCCAGGAGGTGGTGCTCGGTGACTGAAGGCCACAACGCTTCGGTCTCTACTGCTGTAAGCTACGCGTGTGTGTCCTTTATGTGTAACCTCAGACATCTGGGATTGGCTAGTGTTATGGAATATTCCTTTAAATACCTGAAATAGCAAGAGCAACTACAGCAAGGTGTTTAATTTCTTTTTTTGCTGAGTCAACCCTGTGCACGAAAAGCACAGGACTAATACAGGCTGAATGTTTACCATTGCTCACAGGGGCAGGAAATCTGGGGGGAAAATATAATAGTATAATACTGAACGCTTGACACACCTTATATAATAATATTTAAGTTTGGCAACAAAATAGAGGCAATACTGCAAATAACTGATTTACCAAGGAAATTGATTTAAAAAACAAATGTCATTCTGTATGATTATCAGTCAAGATTATCTACTAATATAGTCAACCCTGAGTGCAAAGAGAAGGAGCTTTAGTGACACAGTCACAATTACGAAAGCCCAAAGGATACATACGATTACACATAATTATCTTAAATAGTTGTTTTATCAAGATCCAACGTGCCTGTGGTATTAAATACAGTATTCAATATGGTCTCTCTGAGAATGAGTAAACCAGTGCACAACAGAACACATTTATACGATAAAGGAGACGTAAACTCAAATGTAAACCCAAAGAAAGTTTACAAAATTATTAATACAGGTAGTCCTCAAGTTACGATGGAGATGCGTTCCGCCACACCCATCGTAAGTCGAAAATATATGTTATGTTGAACCACTGTGTTGAACCACTTAGCCCAGCTTAGGTATCTCAGCCTAGCTTAGCCTATTTTAGCCCAGCTTAGCCTAGCCTACCCAGGAGTCTTTTCCTGTCGAAGGCATGCTTTGAATTAAAATTAGCTCTTGAAGCACACAAGAAAAACCCACGGTAATGCACTGTACAGTACACCGATACACAAGGTATCTAAATATTTTACAATTTTTAGCGCATCGCCATCGTCTTCGTGACTTTGAAAAATCGTAAGTCGGGCCATCGTAACTCGGGGAGCACCTGTATATAAATCAAATAGAAATTATATATAGACTCAATTAGATGCAATCAATTTAATGATTACAAAATGAGCAACCTCCAATTCACAGACAAAGTAAATTTACCTACAGTGGAAGCTCAAAATGTACCCAAATCCATGAGAAAATCTTTTTATTTTTAATGCATATTCACTCACTCACTCATCTTCCGTCACTTAATCCTGTTCAGGGTTCAACTGGAACCAATCCCAGTTGATTTCGGGTGGGAGGCATAGCACACCGTGGGCAGGTCGCCAATCCACCGCAGGACCAACACACAGAGACAGACAACCATTCACATTCACATTCACACCTACAGGTAATTTCGAGTAGCCAATTTGTTTAATCCCCTCTGTGCATGTCTTTGGACTGTGGGAAGAAACCGGAGTATCCGGAGGAAACCCAGATGGACACGGGGAGAACATGCAAACTCCACACAGAAAGGCGCTCAGGTCGACCCCGGGGAGCGAACCCAGGACCTTCTTGCTATGAGGCGACAGTGCTAATGACCAGCACCTCCCCAAATTCTCAACCCAATGAAGCATCTGTGGGAATCCTTGCAAACTGCAGTTTGAGTTTTTGTGTTTTATCACTGGTTACATTTGACTCATGACCGCTTAAGCTACAAGACTCCATCTAGCAACTCCATGTCCAAAACGATCTCAAACAAGTTGGAAAGTGTTCGTACAAACACCACTGTAAAAAGAAAACTATGCTAATGCTAGACATTTAGCATTAAAAGCCCTAATGCAACAATGACGACGTCGCAAAAATTTTAAATGCTTCTTAAGTATAATACAAATATACAATTATTCGGTCTACTACTAAACATTTCTATCTTGAAATTGTCCTACTCTATTAGCACATCATTTTGGATCTTTCTAGAATGATCCAGCAACAGAATTAAAACCAGCTCAGGCTTGCAATTATTAAAGCACATCCAGAAAAACAAGCTTAATTTTTTTTTATGTTTGTTTTATAACCTAATAATAAATATTGCATAACTTATTCAATACACTCAGGATATATCTACTTGCCAAAATATTTTGCTAAGATATCATCGATGTGTGTCTCCTCTGAACAGGCATTAATGTTTAGATCAATAGAGCTTATTCAAGTGGAGAGTCTATTCAAGTGGAGAGCTTATTGTACTTGCAAACATTATGCAATTCGAAGTGTGATTGCTATTTAAATAAGATGTTCAGTAGCATTTCCATAAATAATTTCACCTGCAGGATTATTTCCACCACCACCACCCTCCACACACACGCATGCTGACACTCGCAATCAAGGAAGTCGGACCGATGCCATGTTCGACAGCTTGACTGACTTAAACAATAGTAAAAAGCGCTCAGGGTACACCACACCACCAAATCTAATCCAACCTGACAGTACATTAGTGAGCTAGCTAAATATGGAGAACAGTAAAGAGATTAATGACACACAGGACTACTGCACTGGTGTCTGGTATATATTGTACGGGCCGTTTATGTTCCTAAATGGAGCACAAATTCAGTCCTGAAGGCTCGGCACACATTTCACTGTTTGATTTCTTTACACGTCAACAAAACTAGGGGATTAACTGATCAGCTGACTCAGATGTGTTGGCAGAGGAAAAATCACTGTTGGCCTGTGAACATGTAGAACTACAGTTGACACCTTCTTCCTAAAGAACCAGTCTAGCTGATATTCTCCTCTGACTGTTCGTTTATGTCCATAGTAGAACTGCTACTCATTTTTTCACACCACCCTGTGAAAACTTTAGAGTGCGCCGTGTGCGAAAATTCCAGCAGATCAGAAGTTTCTGAAATACCCAAACCAGCCAACTAAAGTCAAAGTCACCAAGATCACATTATTTCCCCACTCTGTGGGGAATCTGTGATGTGAACTTGAACCAAAGCTCTTGATCATGACTGGCTGAATGAATGTGGCGAGTGTATACAATGATCAGCCACAACATTAAAACTGCCTTCATAATATTGTGTAGGTCCCCCTTCGGCTGACAAAAGAGCTCTGATCCGTTAAGGCATGGACTCTACAAGACTTCTGAAGGTGTGTTGTGGTACCTGACACCAAGACATTATCAGTAGATCCTGTAAATCTTGCAATCTGCAAGGATGGGGACTCCATGCATCTAACTTGTTTGTCCAGCACATCCCACAGATGCTCAGTTGGATCATGAATTTGGACGGGGGTGGCATGGTGGTTAGCACGGTCACCTCACAGCAGCAAGAAGGTAGTGGGCTCAACCCCCCAGGGTCGACTTGGGCACCTTTCTGTGTGGAGTTCATGTTCTCTCCGTGTCTGTGTGGGTTTCCTCCCACAGTCCAAAGACATGCACATTAGGTGGACTGGCTACCCTAAATTGCTCATAGGTGTGAATGTGAGTGAGAATGGTCGTATGTCTCTATGCTTTGGCCCTGCGGTAGACTGGCGACCTGCCCAGGGTGTACTCGGCCTCTCACCCAAAGTACGTGGAGATTGGTTTCAGCAGTCCCCTGCCACCCTGAATAGGATAAAGCGGCTTAGGAATGGACGGATGGGTGGATGGATAAAATTTGCAGGCCAAGTCATCAACATTGTCATGTTCCTCAAACCATTCATGATCAATATTTTGCAGAAGGACAGGGCGAATTATCCTGGTGAAAAAGGCCTCTGATGTTACACCGTTGCCATGAAGGCATGTACTTGGTCTGCAACAATGTTTAGGTAGGTGGTACTTGTCAAAGTAACATGAATGCCAGGACCCAAGGCATCACTCTGCTCGTGCCAGGTTGCCTTCTTAAGCCTAACTCACAACTCGATGTATATGTTTTGGCCATGCACAGGTCACAGTGGTTGGTAGCTCGCAGCCAGGCTGCAGAAATCCAGGGGAAGGTTTGGGTAAGACTATGGGCAGAGTGCTTGTCAAGTACAGGTTGCACTCACTCCTGACTTGCTCAAGCCATGGGGAAAATGACATTGTTAGCCTGTGGAGAGCTTATGTTCAAGTGATTAGTGCATGTGGAGCGCATGTGACTTGCAATTAAGTCTTCGTTTAACAGTTTTGTGTGACAGGAGTATGGGCCGCATTTGACAACGACTCCTGACTAGCATGTGACAGGAGTGCCTATGTCATGTATTCAGCCCTCGTAGTGCGTTGTGTGCATGGTGCACTCTCTGGATCCCCCCCCACACACACACACGTTCCCAATCCTCAGCTCCTATCATCTGCCTATAGAGGTCCAACACCCTCAGTTGTTGTAGTGGTATGGTGACAGCCATCGTCTTCCGTTCTACAATGCTACACGATCTCTATGTATACCAGGAGTCTTGCCACTTGTGTCGTGTGTGGGCCATGTGCGCTGCATGCATGCCACACGTAGGGGTGGAAAGTCAGATGTACTTCTGTCTTGTGGACCTCACAAATAGCAAGAGTAGAGTACTTGTGTAGAACTTCTGAAGCAGGTCACTTGTACAATGACCGTGCGTCACTCGTCAGTCTGTGACCTTCTACGGTGCTGAACATATGCAAGTCAGTTGCAGGTCTCACGCACGGTTTTGCCAAATTTTTCCCCGTATATTGCCTGTAGCAGCGCGTACGACGGGTTGTGAGCTAGGATTTCCCATAGTGCATCCGGGTGGAATCACTTCCACAGGTAATCAATACACACATGTGCATGATGTAAAAGAAAACATGATTTGTCAGATCAGGTCATCTTCTTTCATTGCTCCATGGTCCCCCTCTAATGCTCAGGTGCCCATTGTAGGTGCTTTAGATGGTGGACAGGGGTCAGCATGGGAACACTGACTGGGCTACAGTTATGCAACCTCCTAAACAGCAAGGTGTGAAGCACCGTGTCTCCTGACATCTTTCTATCATAATCAGCATTAACGTTTTCAATTAGTGCTACACTAGCTATTTTGTGGGATCAAACCAGGTGGGCTAGTCTTCGCTCCCCATACACATTACTGAGCCTTGGGCACCTATAACCATGTTGCTGGTTCACCAGTTGTCCTTACTAGGACCACTTTTGGTAGGGGCTAAAAACTGTATACTGGATATACTGGCATACTGGAAACATCACACAAAACCTGCCATTGTGGAGCCGCTCTGACCCCGTCGTCTAGCCATCACAATTTGGACCTTGTCAAAGTCACTCAGATCCTTACGCTTGCCCAATTTTCCTGCTTCCAACACATCAGCTTCAAGAACTGACTGTTCACTTGCTGCCTAATACGTCCCTCCCCTTGACAGGCATCAGTGTAATGATATTATCAAAAGTTGTTTATTTCACCTCTCAGTGGTTTCAAGTATACGGCTGATCAGTGTATGTCACAGATATAAATCACCATGTGAACACAAATCCTCTAGAAAAAATCTGATCAGACAGGAAAAAGGTCAGAACTTAGCAATACTTGTAATGGATTGTGGACACTAAAGCCTAAATTGAGTTCTTTTAACTATTATATTGTCAGCACTGCTTTTCAGCACTGCTTTCTTTCCTCACCACTCACACTGCCATATGAAAAAAGTTGCATGATAATGAGTACTCACGATAATGCCAAACTCAGATTTAAAAAAAAAAAGTTCTGCAATACAGAATGCCCTATTGTTTGGTTGACCTAAAATATTGCTTCCTACCTGAGAGCAGACATGACAAATGGCACGAGATTTAAATGTCACAAACTTACATAAACATATTCATCAAAGTGTTCATTATCTTTTCAGGAATAAGACATTATTTAAACTAGACAAAGATGGATCTACATTTACGAGGCAGCTGCAATTTCACCTTCATTTCAAAGAAAACAAATCCAGAAGCTTTTGTGTACTGAACATATCGAGTAAGACTGTGATGAGAAAATATCCAAATATAGACCTAAAAACTGCTTACAAAGTTAGTGATTTCAGTTAATTTAGTAGCAAAATTACTTTCATACACGAATTCAAATGAGAGGTCAAATATGTTTTGGGGTTTTTTTGCATTTCATAACACAACACAACAAAGATTTCCTTCAAGGCCAATCTTATACGGAAATATTTCTCATTCTCTTCCAGTGGCGTCTTGAGGGTTTTAAAGAGAAGCTGTTAATGAAGATAAATTAGCATACTGTGACCGATATAACCGATGGCTGGTATGGATCTGCTGCCCACCATTCTCTCAGGGCCATTCACATCTGCCTTCTGTAATTCTAATTTAGTCTGTGATTTACCGTGAATGGATAAGCCAATAAAAACCTTCCAATGCTGAACTAATTACTATTGCCTGGATAATGAGGAAACCTATGACAATTACGCCGCAGGTCAAGGACTCTCTGCGCAAAGTCTGACTTCTGCAGAATTTTAACCATATAGCTTTAGTACAAATACTCCAGCCTTTTACAGCACAATCTCGGACCATTGCATCTGCAGTGTATGATTACAAGGGGCACAAATTTCCTTGTCAGGAAAAAACCTGCGGAAAATCTGTTTATCTTAAACTCCTGTATAATGGATGCCTAGAGGTGGCTGTCAAGGCCTCGATCAACAATTACGAAAAAATTATCGTTTGTAGGATGCTTTCATAAATTTTTCAGTCAAACGTATTTATAAATTAAGTCTCTAAATCATTCCTTTAACAGGTGCAGTGACTTTTGGGCGTATCTTAGGCAATGGCACTTTAAGCAGAAGTGTAATAGGAGCATTTTAAAACCTCCAGTGACCAAGGGCAGCAAATAGAGCTCACAATCTCTTCAGTGTCCCGAAATGCACAAATTCCCCAAGCAAACATCATTACTGAGCTTTCATTCATTTCCTGCCAGTGTGCGTGAGAAAAAGAAATGGATTTGTGCCATTCACTCGGATGAAGGCTTGCACTTTAAAAGACAGCCTCTATGGCTTTAGCCAGTGTTTCAAAGAATCTGGCCATAAATCTGAACCATCACGATTTGAACAGATGAAACGTTTGTTATTTGCCAAAATGTTATCGACTAACATGTGAGGGACGACCATGTTAGTTTCTTTGTGCTGCGTTCATTAGCAATTGTATCAGGTGTTTGACTTCAATGAACTACGATACAATGAGTCTGAGATCAGTTGTGTTGCGTTGAGGTAGTGTTGGGGTACAGTAACTAACCCTGTTCAACAACTGTAATAATCCATATTATGTCAAGAACCGCTCAACTGAGTAATGAGAAACACCAGTCCATCAATACTTTAAGTTTTTTATGTAATAGACATTAACAAGGTAGCTAGCTAGCCTTGTGTGGAAAATGTAGCTAGCTATTTCCTGCTTACCTTATTTAGGAGAACTGTTAATAGATTGTTCAGCTTCACCGTCACTTATACATTTAACACATACAGCTCCTAAACGACGTTTAAACTTTCAGCCAGAACTCGGAATTGTTCTCGGAATTGTTTTTATTGTATTTCTTTATTAGTGCTAGACAAAATCTATTTTGTAGCAGTCCTATGATCAGCTGGAGTACTGAATTTGGTTTATATACAGTAATCCCTCGCTACTTCGTGGTTCACTTTTTGCGGATTCACGACTTTGCGGATTTTTTAAATATAGTAGAACTATTTCCTAGTCTAAGAACAACAAAACAAGTTCGGTGACTAAGTTCGTTGTAACACGGGCTGTGATTGGTACATGGGAGGGAGACGACAAATCACAGCTTCCCGCTTTCTAATCGGGCCTGT
>JAQMCW010000014.1:6058554-6078077 GCA_030068335.1 Chrysichthys cranchii | reverse complement strand
TAATTAAGGTGATTTTAATTTTATTCTATGTTTTACTGCCACACATAAACCCATAATACACTTTAAAAACATGTTTTCGAGGCCTGAAACACATTATTTACGTTAATTTCAATGGGGAAAAATTGATTCGGGTCACGAACAGAGTCTCGGAACGGATTAAGTTCGTGAGCTGACGTCACGCTGCATTTTGCAAGCCGTTAAACTAGACGTGAGCGCAGCGTCAGCTCGTCCTGAGGCGGGGGTTTATTTCATTCGCAATCTGACAAAACACATTCTTTGTCTATTTGGCCTAAACATGCCCATCACTCCTACACTAGTGAGAGATTACTTAAAAAAAAAAAAAATTTTCTTCAATTTTTTTTTTTATAAATTTCATATCTACTAACTGATTTCCCTCAACACTGAACGCCGATTTCTTTCTTGAATTCTCCTCTGTTCTGACCTTATTACTTTATTTTCCTGAACGTGTGGCTTCAGCACTAAATGTCGAGGAAAACGTATTCAGACACGGTACCGTGCCGGGCATGTCAGGCTCGTGAGGTCATTTATTCGGTCTTTTATTAAGTGCAGAGCATTAGTGTGGCGTTTTCTCACTACTGGTAAGTAAATATATGATCAAATAAAGTTCATTAGCTCGCCAACATAAGCTGAGTGTGCACAAAGGCACTGTCTGTGCTTTGTGTTGAAAAAGAGCGTTTATTAAAGCGGCGCCGGTTCGAACGCCTCAGTGAGTTTTTAATTCCACGAGTACAGCAAACAATCACTTCCCATTTCGACACAGAAAGAGCAAAAACAAAAGGCACGATGAGAGAGACCAGGCAACATGGGCTGCGTTATACAGAACAGCCAAAGCCATTCTGGCGCCAAGTTTAGTCGACAACACAGACACAACGTGCTTTATAAAGCCATGATCTGCCCTGGGAATGGATGCTCACACGCATTTTGTGATTCGAGCCGTGAAACGCCCGAAATATGTGCAGTGGCCAGTGACGCAGATGGCGTGCGAACAGCCGTGTCACAAGCCCCACTGGACTTTCTCGTTAATACAATTTCCCTGAAACAATCTTCGCTTTTTCCGAGACCGCAGTCTGCCTTAAGAGGCATCTGAGACGGATTATTTCTTCTGTAGTCCAACAAATCCCTTTCGCAAAAGATAGTTTTTTGTTCTTTTTTCCATTCTGTCTTATCAGTTATGCACTGATTTGTTTTATTTTATTTTTTTTGCACCTACTAAGCATTTCAAAATAACGAGACTGTGTTGTTTAGTATTACATTTGATTTGATATTTAAAGGGGACATTTTATGGCCCTTTTCCACCAGTTGACGCAGTTCCCTGAGGTCTTAATGAAACGTCTGCCACATGCTTCGGTCAAAGTACCCCAAAACAGAAAGCGCACCTTTTCACCCGGAACAGCCGGTTTGAGTGTCGGTTCCTTTAAATGATAACGACCCACTCCTCACCCCATCCCCCTCTTCTGCGGGGTGTGTCGACGGGAGTATGGTTTCGTGCTACCATGGCAACTACAAGTCTTCATGCAGGTGAGATGTTCCTGTGGATCCAAATTAAATCAGTGATTGCATTGCTGCAGCGACACAACACTTGGTTTGCTCCGACGTCAGGTCTCGGCTCATTCTCACACGCTGACGTACGTACCAACACGCAATGCAGTGTGTGCCCATTTGCCAAAGTACAGATGGACATGAAGCACGTTTTCCCCTAGCGCAACATGCTAACATTGCTAACCCCTACACCCGTGCTCTCATTTTAGTCCCACGTTACTGAAGTGTTGATAAGATAAAGTTCATCTTACAGACAGTCAACAAACTAATAGCAGTAGCAGTATTATGAATCCTGGAGCAAGTAACACCAATAACTTTCTAGAAGATTAGCAAACATATTAGGACCTCGGCTGTTATCGCTAGCGAGTGCTAAAGGGCCAAAGACACACAAAACAGAGTTATTTTCTAAATATTTACATTTCACTCATTTGCAGGTTTCTCAGACAGTCGATCTTGATCCCTCTTTTAGGAAGATATTTGTTACCAGTCCTGCACTGTATTGTACTGGTCCAGGATAGTAATGCAAAACAAAACAAACCAAACCAAAAAAAAAAAAACCCCACATCTCTTTGCACACATCTTTTTATACAAGATTTGAGGATGGTTTCTTACCAGACAGAGAAGCTGATTTGTAAAAAAAAAACAAAATAAACTAAAATAAATACTTAAAGGTGCACTATGTAGGATTTAGGGGGATGTAGGGGGCAGGTCCACTTCTTTGGAGCTCCCATGTTGCGCCGCTACGGCATCCTAGAATGGACCAGCCTCCAGAGGACGCCCCTTCACGTTACATGTTGTTAAAGAGTGGCAGCGTGAATCCGGAACAAAACGCCAGAAGAAAGACTCCAAAGGAGAAAAAAAAAAAAAGACGACGAGGAAGAAGAAAGAAGAGGACGCTTTTTGTTTGCTGGTGCTGGCTGACAGGTCCGAGAACCCAAGTTTAAATAAATAAATAAACAAACAAACAAACAAATAAATAAAAAGGATCGTACTTTATTTCATTTAGCACAGAAAGTGCACTAAATTCTAACAGGTTCTAATACGCGCTTGGAAAAGGAGGGGTGAGTGAGGGGTATTCAGTTGGCCGAATCCTAAATTGTCAAGCTTTTCACAAGCAGGGCTAGAAATGGAGTGTAGACACAAATCTGCTTCGAAGCAATAACAAATGGGAAAATCTCAGCAATCTCAGGTAATTCCAAGGCGGAATGTGATGTAATATTGATCGAACACCTGTATTTGCCTGAGTACAACTGGGGGAAGGGGGGGGGGGGGTGGGGCGCAGTTCGGAAAAGTATGCTCTACTTTGCTGAACTGGTAGCTTCTTCGCTCTTGTAGTAGGTTTTCTGCCTTCTATTCAAGGGATGTCCCGAGAGATGCCTCGTCTACACAAAAAACGCTAAATTGTTCGCCTGAATTAAGCGATACCTCTGCTTACACTTGTTTTGGAGCAGAGACTTAATTGCTTTATTAAGAATCCGTTTTCATTTTGTGCATGAGAAAATCGAATTTCTAATTTAATATGGGGGGTACCAAATTGATTTTTATAGCATCTTCCATAGAGTTAAACAGTTTTACCTGAGCATGCAAAACACAGTGCCAAAACAAACCACGGGCAGATGGCCATTAATCGAGTGGAAGGGATGTTCGGCAATTCCAGGATGATGCGCTGGCTCCCCTGAATAAAAACAATCCAGACAGTTGCTAAGGTCTTACAACCTCTTAATATGTGGAAGACACTCAGACTGAGCTCTCATTTATGATTTCACTGAAAGTCCAATGACATTTAAACCCAGGGCTCTCTTACCAAACACGGTTTTTGTTTTTTTTTTTAATCCAGGTCTTCTTCCCCATACCATTAAAACAATGTACTCCGATTCCTGATCAGCACTGAAAGGCAGCCTGACACCACTCTTCTCTCACCTACTGTGTGGCTAACCTATTTTTACACTGGCATCACAAATCATGCTACAGCGAGCAGCAGCAGCTCGTGACCATAGATTTTAGCGGGGAAGGGTGACATTAATAACGAAACAGCCTCAAACTGAGTTAAGTCCAGACACTATCATGTGACTAATGCTACAGGCTACTATCGAGAGAATTTTTCGAGTAATCCCAAAACATACAGTCATCCAGCATTCGGTCTGGCGGCTTGTTTTAAGCATACCTTTTGTTCAACTGTGTTTGACACAGGTGAGTTCCCACTGCCATTAACCAGGGTTGCCAGATTCCTGCAAAACCTCCAGCATTACACAAAACTACATCTCAAAAACCACAAAACAATCAGGCCCTGAAAAGAAAGACTTCATTTTTTCTTTTTCGTAGCCTTCGCATGGGAAAGGAGGACACGGTCATGTGTTGATCTTCGTAAGACATCGTTCAACAGCATTTATTATAGTTCATTTCAAAGTATCTGCCATAAAACACGATCTTTGCAGCCACGGAGTATGTTTAATCTAGCCTAAATTGGCGACCATGTCATTCCCCGTCTTCTCCGCTGCATGAGGACGTGACTCCTGTCCTCTGTTAACACTTGTTGCAGGTCCCGTTTTGGACCACTAGGTGTAATAAGAACTCTACAGCAGTGGTGACCAGTCCTGTTCCTGGAGATCTACCTCCCGGAAGACTTTATCTCCAACCATAATAATGCCCAGCTAATCGTCTAATCATTGCCTCAAAGGTGCCATCATCGATTCTAATCCAATACACTTTGTGTCAAATTTGGGAAATATCTCCTCATGGACCACTAACTGTCCATTCTGTTCTGTATGTGCGCTGAAAAATATCCGGCGTTCATACACAGCGTCGAATCTGTAAACGGGGAAACAAAGAAAGAGGCTGGGACCGAGCCACATAACACTATTCCAATCAATCAGTAACAGGAGGCGTATTCCAGCCAATCACAGGACAGAGAGAAGGACTGGGGGAGAGGGGGGCGTCGTTGTTAGTGTCAGTGCCTTGGCAATGCATGCCCATGAATGTGGGAGGCGGAGCTTCTGAAGGAGCACTGAGGTGAGTAATTGTTTGGGTGTTGAGTTTAAATATCAATAACATTTCTCCAGGATCGACGACTCCCCTTTTAAGAAGTTCTAGATCAACTAAAAGAGGTTTGTTAGATTTTGGTTGGAGATGAAACCTGCAGAAAGGTCGATCTCCAGGAACCGAGTTGCTAACCACTGCTCTATAGGGCCTTAAAGGAGCCTGCGCACCTTTCCCATAAGCCTCTGCCCTAAATCGCCATTTTGGGCACCACTGATATTCCACTGTATTATGTTTGTGAGACAATATCATAGGAGTTTGTTCTCAAGAGTTGGAAGGACCGGAGAACCGTTGAAGAACTGGTCCCTTCTACATCTAGGCAGATACTCCTCATAATCATCTTCTGTAACGATGCCATTCATATTTCTTAGCAAAAATCTCCTTGTAAAGGCTCAGTATTTAGCCAGATGAACAAGCGTGAAGAGAGTTAGCAGAGCAGTGGACATGTGGACGTCTGGGTAGGGTGACCTGGCCCACCCACTCTGTGAATCGAAATCCTGAGGGACAGCAAAGAGTGAAAGATACTAGAACAAGTAAGTCACAGAGCGTTAAGACACTAATCACTATGGCGCGGATCCATACCGTCTGGAGGCCCAGTCGAGAGGTGCAAGGACATGCTTGACTGGGTTAATGATGCTCTAAAGTCTTCAGATGTTCACTGGCCCATTTGAAGCATGTTGATCCAACAATTCAATCCAGATGGATTCAGATTTCCTAATGAAGAAAACACCATCTCGTCAGCATGTTAAACGCTGCCTTGATCGGGATATCAACTCATGGACCGAGGCCCGCGGCAAAATCTAACACGTCCTCTCGCCCATTTTCTCCCAGTTCTAAACCTGCAGCCTTCCAAGGTCACACGAGACAAATAATACATGGACAATCTGGTCCAAGGCTACACACAGCCTCCATTATTACTGACCTGCACATGGTTCACCTTATTGGTTTATTTTGAAGTCAGCAGACACAATTCACCAGCCTTTGCTTAAAAATTAATATGGCCTACAGTCTTCACATCACACCGTACATCATAAGGGTGCACCTTATTATATTTTGGACGGCAGACCTATACAACATGTGAAACATTGTTTCAGGTACTAACAGGCATGTTTTCTCCATGCACCATCAATATCCCTGATGGGATTTGTTTTTCAGCATGACGTCCATCAAACTATTTGAGCTCCTTTTTGAAAAACGGAGACGGTTAGGAATTGACGTGGGACGAGAGATTTTCTAACAAGCTCGTTGTGGTGAAGATAAATGTGGATCAGTGCAGATTTGTACTGATTGTAGCTGTAATTATACTGACCTTGTAGTATCCTGCTTTCTTTTTTCATTCCCTAATGATGACGGTATGCCGATGACGCATCCCGCAGTGACTACATCTTTAGGGACTCATCTAAAGTGTCAATCATTTTGTGACTGATGAATATATATGTGACACCCAACCCTTGAGCAAATGTGACTAAATACAGCTAAATAGCAAAACAAGAGGCGTCATTTGCTTGTAAAATTAGCCATTTCCTTATGGGAGGAACGAACACTACCTGAAGTGAATTAGTAAGCAACTGAGGTTGGGTTTTATTTGTTTTTTTTTGGTTTTTTTCATGCGACAAGGAAGAGATTCAATGGCCTTACTGAACCAGATGGAAATAAAATCCCAGACTGCCACATGTAAAAGATGGAACTACTTCAGCTATAAAATAAATCCTGTCCAAATAGGGCTACTGGTGCATTACTTTAAATGCATTATTGAACATCCATAGCAAGCAAAACGCAAGAGGGATCATTTTGACGTTTCACGTTCTTTCTTTCTTTTATTTTTTTTTCATTCTCCGTTTAGTTTCACTCTTCTGAATTTTTCACATGAATGGCATGACTTATTAACAACTGTTTTTCGCGAGGCACAAGCTCCAGACTTTATGCTTCATAATGAAAAGAGCCCCTGGTGACATTTGTGTTCCCAAGATCAAGGCCAAGACCATTGCTAAAGACTTATTCCCGTAATTTCACGTGATGGAATATTTCAATTGTAGCCTTCTTAAGACTTGTGTTTTATCTTCGTTTGGGCCACTGCATGCTTTAAAATAAGGAAAATGTTTTCAAACTAGCAGCGGCCCCTTTTTAAGGTCCACTACGTAAGATTCAACCACCTGAATGTCCTTCTCTGACTTCTCTCTCTCTCCAATCGTGTATTAGAACGTACAGTGGTCATCAGCTGCCTTTAGGAAACTTCCAAGTACTTACATTCTCTCTTCATACTCTCTTGCTTTTTCTCATGCTAAATAACAAGCACGATTGTCCACTTTTCAAAATTTTGGTTCTCAAACTTGTTAGCCAGCACCAGCAAGCAGTAATTGCTCTTCTTTCTTCTTCCTCAACTTCCTTTCTTCTTCTCTGTCGTCCTTCTGGTGTTCCTACTTCTGTTCCCACTTGGAAAAACGTGAAACCTCGGAAGGAGCCCCCTAGAGGTTTGTCCTTTCTGGGCTACTGTAGTGGCACAACATGGCGGCTCCACAGAGGTGGACCCACACTCTATGTAGATATAAAGGGCTCGTTCTAAGCTTACGAAAAGACAACAATTGACAGTTACAGGGAATTATATACTAAAGAAAACACATTTATGAATATTATAGTCCATTTGTGCTAACAGATCCCCCTAAAGCCTACACAGTGGGAGTTTAATACGTGTTTCTGCATTCAACGCAAACCCATCTCCAAAGGAAATGACTATGGAGAGGGATTCAAAATTTTGCTAAAGCCCAGCAACCCTGCCCAGCACTTTCTAAAAAAAAAAAAAAAAAAAAAAAAAAAAAACGATTCAAAACCTGCCATCTTTGACACGGATGAGCTGTGAGGCTCACTCTCCTCTGCCCTCTACAGCACTAGGCCGGTTATCTCAGCTAGGCCACATGGCTGCAAGCTATAAAAGCACAGCAATGAGGGAAATTTTCCATCTTTGCTCGTCTGCCCAGAAAGTCCATCCTCAAACAAGAGCTCAATTCAAAACATGGACAGCAGCGGCAAGAGAACAAATCACACTGAAGATCTTCCTCGAGGGAAATTTGACGGCGCATCGCTTCATGAACCTTCTATGCCAAAACTCCGAGGAATGTCTGCCAGTGGGGACCGAACAGAAAGCACACAACCTCTACAAACACCCTGCGGTACAGACAGCCATGTCACCTGCCTTCCAGACGTATAATTGTGGGCTGCCAAGTCACGAGTGCGCAGCCTAGAGATCAATGTGGACTAGAATTGAAAGGCAAGCATGAAAAAAAAAGAAGAAGAGGGCTTTCAGTCTTGATTTCTCCAAGGGCCACATGCAAATTAAACCTGATCTCGGATTAAAATGGAAAGGAATGCGCAAGATAAGGCTTGAGGTGCATTCAGGAAATGCCCCAATGTCGCAGGGTTGACATTTAATCCACTGTCTGAAAAATGGTGAAATAAAATCATTGCTTATGTATTTCACAAAGGGACTACGCAGGAGGTTCGATTTCTTTCCAGGAGCAAGTGAGCTTGGCTCAATACTAAACTGACGTTCATTTTTTGTCGTCCCCCCACCCCACCCCCACCACAGCTGTAATACTGCACATTTAAGGCATATAATGCCCAAAAGGAGAAAATCTCTCAAGGTGTTGTTTGAAAATATCATTAAATATCAGTTTCATCTAGGGTTTTTTTTTCCCTCTTGCTTTCTGAATTGTATTGGGGATAATTATATTTAGACTTGTTTCCTCCCATTTGTCCATTATTCCTGGATCGAATTATCGAACTGAGCTTTGCCCTATAGACAGCACGACAGTTACAAAAACAAAAAGCATCTGACGGCGATACCTGTCCCCACACAGTCAACACTGATTTCAGCACTGATATGAATGTTATTAACAAGAACATCGCCGACTGCTCACTGAACGATTACAGGATCAATATACGGAGGTGGAAAACTCATCATTGGTGGTATACTGTAAATACAGAGGCATAGATTACCTGCTGATGTGCGATTTCTCACCCCTGTGTCTCTTCAAACCAACCCTATCGTTAATATACAGTGCATTTAAATAATACCTTTCATACACTCCCGTGACTCTACATTCGCATCATAGGAAGTTTTGCATTTCTCAGGAAATCCATACTCACCGATCAGAGTAAAAAACTAGTAAAAATAATAATAATAATAAAATAACAGTAATTACCTGAAGCTCATAATAAAGTATGAACATTGTATAAGCCAGACGTGAGCGTGAACAATGCTGTCCAGGGTTGAATCCTTCAGTCAGCTTTTCTTGCTTTATCTTTTAATTGTAAGCTACCTATTTATTTATTTGCTTATTTACTTATTTATATTCATGAGTCAACTAAAAAAAACTGAATGTGTGGCATATTTTGCAAAGATTTTTTTCCCCCCATGACCATCAGATTTATGTTTCTGACTCATGAAACTCAGGTGGATACATTTCCTACTCGTTAAAATCATAACTCAAAAGTGTACATCAGAAGGGAGGGGACAGACAACCAGAAAGCGTATAATATGAGCATTTTAAAGAAAATTTCCGCTGTTTAAAAATGATTTTGGCGACTTAAAATGAGCTCTCGTGTTTCCACAGGATATAGACCAGACAAGGAACATGCAACGTTCTCCATCAGCTGTACCGTTATATCTGTCTAAAGCTAAAAGCTGATAAAGAACAGAATATGGCTAATCTTATAAAGTAAGTCATTGAGGCTACTTTAAGGTCATGTGCTCATCTGCGTGTTGTGGGTAGAATTACACAATGCAGAATAACTGAGAAGGGAAGTCAAAAGCAGAAATAGTAGCAGTGCACCTTCAAGTCTCATCCTTGTGAACTACCACAATTATAATTTGCACCACCCCCCCCGAAAAAAACCAAATAAACAAAAAAAACTCCGTATCTCATAATTCTGACTCCCATAATCACCAGAAAAGATCTCATGAGTTAAGGTAATCTAGTTAGTTGCTGCTAACCTTCCGGACGGTTCTTTGTGGTACCACGAGGCTTGGATGCATCTTAAAGCCATGAATTTATACCATACTGATGACTGGTTTACAGCTCCTGCAGGAAGATAATGACTTCCAGCAGGACTGCCTGGGATTTATGCTTGAACAATCCCAACGACTTGAGATGCCCGAGCAGTGTTGATGTACTAATATTAATGCCGTCCACATTAAGTAACAATAATATTTCCCAGTCCAGAGAATGCGATCGTGCCATTATTCCCCTCTGTCTCATCCTGTAGCCTAGGTTAGTGAGGAGTGATAACTAGGCTACGTTACCTTTTCTTACAATTACAAGATGCTGAGCTCATAATTATGAGATTTTTTCTTGCAATGAGAAAACATCTCGTAATTACCAGATGAGCTATCGATTTTTTTCCCCCCTTTTATGAATGCTGTGCATTTCTGTAGTAAAGCTGCTTTCCTACCAAAAAACAAAAACAAAACAAAAAAAAAAAAAACCCGAAACATGGTAAAGGTGCAGCAGGGCTAAATGTGTCAGCACTCAATTCCACCAGAATATCAAGATCAACAAATGATATAGTGAAATAATGTCATTTCCACACACACAAGCCTGTTGGAATCACAAGCTTAGTGCTGACTGAGATCTTCTTTGCAAAGGGCGGGTCTAAGCGTACTGTACATCTGCACCACATAACCCTTCCTAAATCATTTCTTACTGCGACATCAGCATCCTGTGCACTCGCAGGAGGAGACACATCAACAGCTGATATCCAGCTTCAAAATAAAAATTCAAAAAATCACCTAGATGGACTATAGTAAAGCAAAATTTTCCCCCTAACGCAGTGTTAGTGTGTGCAACATCAGCAGCAATCAGGATGAGGAAAAGCGACTGATGTTCCATCCGGCATCGGAGCAACACACACACACACACACACACACACACACACACACACACACACACACAAATTCATCCCAAGGATCAGTGTTCTGGCAGGATTTCCGATTCACTGTGCAGGGTGAAAAACACCGGTTCCTGCACTGAAGCACACTGAGATCCAGAGGCTATGGACGCCATTCAAGGGGAAAAAAACCCTTATGAATCACAACACCACTGCCTCATTCTGATCTTCTACCAACATTAATCTTGATCATAAAGCCCTTGAGCATGAATGCCACAGGACTTCTCAGCCTCAGAGTTGGTCTCCAGCACAAAACCAGAAAGTTTCCCTGCATTATTAAACCCAGTGTTTACAGTATTTCTTTAATTTCAACATGCACAGCAGTAGAAAGTTTTATATATATATATACACATATACACACACATATACATATACACACACACACACACAGTATAGGGCCTGCCCTGCATGTGCATTAGACTCCAGTGTCCCTCCCTGTGAGGGAAAGCAGGACCTTGTGCATTAATTACTATCAGGATTCTCCTTCTGTTTACATCCTCAGCTACATGCTGCCAAACTGCGACTCTGGAACAACAGCTGCTAATTTCAACTAATCCTCATTCACGCACACGCGCGCGCACAGTGGACATCACGATTGTTTGGTCTCTGTGCACGCGCTGTTATTGAAACACACCCACAGACACACACGCACACTCACAGTGGAAGCTCGGAAACGCTGGTGTAATCAGTAGCATCTCTCACCTGTGCTCGGCTGCCTGTTATTTCAGCAGTGTAACGGAACAGCAGCCCCGCCCGGCTCCACCATCTTCCTCCTCCGTCCTGCCGCGCGCGCGCCGACCACTGAGGGCTGGGTGGGTGCGTGCGTGCGTGGGCGGGGCAACGTGACGTCAGCAGCGCCCGCCTAAGTCCACAGGGAGAAGGCCGCGCGCGCGGGGCGTCTTAACGCCGGGGTAGTGTTTATGTAGTGAAGGGGACAGTGTCTGTTTGTCAACACTCACCGTGTGGGTCTCTCTACTCACTGCTGAGTGCCCTGGTTTTCTCAAGGCTATCATGACTGTCACATAACTGTATTTATTTATTTTTGTTCTAAATAAACAAATAAGTAAATAAACGAACGAATAAATCGCATTGCTGTCGGTCTAGTTCCAGTTTCTCCTTTTATCTTTAAAAGCAAAATAAAAATATAAATAAATAAATAAACAAACAAACAAATAAAAATCTAAATCGCATTTCCTGTCAGTCTAGTTCTAGTTTCTCATTTTATCTTCAAAAGCAAAATAAAAAAAAATATTAATAAACAAACAAATAAAATCTAAATAGCATTCCTGTCAGTCTAGTTCCAGTATTTCCTTTTATTTTGAAAAGCAAAATAAAAAAACATTATTAATAAACAAACAAACAAACAAACAAACAAACAAATAAATACGCCCCACCCCTTCTCTGAAACACTATTGCTGAAAACTATACTCAGGTTAATGATTTCTACCAGTGTTTCTAGATCATTCTATAACACTCATATAGCATCAAACATAACTTACTGATTTACTGTAGCTTCACTGTCATGCACTAAGACTTGGTTAGTTTCTATAATTCAAGGCTTCTATTTAAAACTTAACTCCGCCCCTTGGGGCTTAGCCCCGCCCACTCTTCTTTCCACAGGTGGTTCTGGGCGGGGCAAAAGGGTGCAGCGTACCTTCTTTCCATCAAAACTAGGTGCCTGGTCTGGGTAGGTATTGGTGCCAGTTTGAAGAACTTTTCAAGAACCGGTTTGCTTTTCCACAGGCCATGGAGTCCTTAACTCACTGTATAATGACGTCTGTAGACTTCCTCCACCGCTGCTTCAATTTCCTGTCCATACTGAAGCTCTGTTTCGTTCTTCTAATTTAGATTATGCAGACTAGATGCTACACTAGCTTTTTCTCTCTCATTTTTTTTTTGCATAGCAGTCCAGAAGTTGTAGATGGTCATGTTGGCTGTGATAGTCCTGCCCCCAGCTCCTGATGTAAGTAGGCCTTGACCCTGGGGGTGGGCAAACTGAGCCATGGAGGGCCGGTGTGGGCACAGGTTTTTGGGATGACTCTTCCATCCACAACTGAAAAAGACTCTTCCCACAGCTCTAAACAGCTTTATTGCCTGATTGAAAGGTTATCCCAAAAACCTGTACCCATACTGGCCCTCCATGGTTCAGGTTGCCCACCCCAGTCTAGAGCAACAGTGTTGGTGCTGCTCTTGAACCAACTTTCCTGGCCAAATGTCAATTCTTTGGCTGTAAAAAAAAAACGGCCGAACTGGTTCGAGATTAGGCGCCAGCTCTGAACTGGCCCTCGAACAGCCTTGGTATAAAAGAGGTATGTAACTGGCCCTCACTGTGGCCCTGGTCAATATTACTGAATCAGTTTCTGTGCCTGGTAACATAAATTATTTTAATAAAGAATTAACATTACCAAGTTTAAATGCAAACAATCCTATTTATTTTTAAAACTTTCAAACTAAAATGAAAAATGCTTTGAAATGTTTCTCAGACATTTAAGCAGTATTGCACAAGCAAGAACGCTGCTATAATAAATATCGGCTCAACTGTCATATTAATCACAGCTGTGATGACATTCGGTACAACAGAACGATGTGCGATGCTTTTACACAACAGTTCCATTAATAAGAAATTTATACCGAGAAACATTTCAGACACAATGTAGATAAATATTTTGCTAATTTCTGCTCGGTCAGTGGAAATACTCCTGCTCGTGTGTACAGAGGGTAGCTGGAGGCTTCCTCTGAGTGTATTCCACTGACCTGTCATGCAACACGAGCAGCCTGTGTCTTGGAGAAAGACACCTGAGCACCTCCACCATCCCTGTTTGTTAATTGTCCTGTGATGGTGAAGAAATAGCTAGCGTGTGGTTGGTTACGATTGCAATTCCCAATCGGGAAACTTGTTGCAAGCACTACATTCTGCCTGATGCTAGCCTTTTTAAGCCATGCTTGGAGTACGGGCTTCTTGCACACATAAGGAAGCCGTTTCGACAGTTTTCTTCATAGTGGATGTACGAGGCTTTGGATTTGGCTGAATGGATTGGATTTTCCTATGAGTGCCAAGTGCAAAAAGGCACCGTCTAATTATTTCAACTGGTCGAATCAGAAGTTTTTAAATTCATTATGTCAATTTCTGGAAACCTCCAGAGTGCTTAAAGAGTGCGTGTTGTGTATGTAAAACCTCTGCCCCACCAGAACTCTAATACAGTCAGTTAAACTGAAATAAATCTCTCTAATCGACTGCTTTTAAATTACCACAGATGTGAACAGATTAGCTGCTCTAAATGACTTACCAAAAAAGTATAGTAGCATGTGTGGAGCTGTGAAAATCTGAGCTTGAATAGCTTTAACCTAAGTGAATGTAAACTTTTGACCTCAAGTGTACATCTTGATACAGCGTGCGCGAGACGATAACCATTTAAATACCAGTGGAAAACTGGAGGATTCTGGCTGAAAGTTGAAGTTATCACACAGCGTCAGATGACTGGCTGCTGTGCACAGTGAAAAAGGCTTCAATTCTGTTTTTCCAGAGATTTTGGGTTTGTTTTTTTTTCCTGCAGAAAGCAACTGACAAAAACATTTATCGTGGATACAAGTCTTTTTTTTAATCTACAAATAAATATGTACCACACAGACAAAATGCTAGATTTGTTAGCAACCTACAGTACCTTATTTGAACTTACCTAGAAATATGTGAGAAGGAACAAAAGCACTACAAAATGACTTTTCTTCTTCCCAAAACTGGATTGGGAAAAATTGGGAGAATGTATCTGCATAGGTGCACCAGTGCTGCTCAGTTCATGTTGTACGGGTTATGACAAAACATACAGTTCACACACAGACGTGATACGAGAAGGAAAAGTATTAACGAACATCGACTTATTTAAGACGACGGTAATGAATACACTTCAGGCTACATTTATGGTCAAAGCCCTAAAAAGATAAGACTTACAAAAGAAGCGATTCTCAGAAACAGAACTTGTTCTCCTGATAACATAAGACTGCATGATGGCTCTGGTTCAGCAGGTAGTCGGTTTAGTGGCAGAACTTCAGTACAGCAGAAGCCCAAAATGCGCGGAAGGAAAAATTAAGAGTGAGATTTCTTTTTTCCGTCCTGTTTTGTGCCACTTTGGACCATGGAAGCAGAAAAAAAAGAAAAGAAAAGAAAGGAAAAAAAAAACATCACAAAGGCATGTTTGTTTCCAATCATCTCCAGACAAGTAACAGAAATGGCAGCTTACTTTACAAGAAGTATGACGACTGCTACAAGTAACAGGCATGTAACAAGAATCGGTTCAGATAAATACAAGTACATCATACCACAGTGTAAAGGGACTGTATATTAGTCAGTATTTATAAGTAGAGTTTAGTGTAACCGACGACTGATTATACGCTCACGGACTGCTTCATTAGTAACACGTGTACACCTGGGCATTATTGCAACGATCCAATCCAGGGCGATAGCGGCACAATGAATGCGATCCCACAAATACGGGTCAGGCTTCACTTAACGTTCATATCAAACATCAGAACGGAGGGAATATGTGAGCTTGGTTGATGGCGTCAGGTGGGCTGGTTTGAGTATTTCAGAAACCGCTGATCTCCGGGGATTTTCATGCAGGACAAAAAAAGAAAGGAAAGGGGAAAAAAAACAAAACACCATCCTGTGGTGGAGTGTGGCAGTTCTGTTGATTAGAGTGGAAAGAGGCGAATCGTTAGACAGGTTCGAGCCGACATAAAGACCATGATAACTTAAGTAACAACTCTTTACACCCAGGATGAGCCGAAATACACCCAGGAACACGTGGAAGCTTAAGGCAGCAAAAGATGACACTGGACCTCACTTTTGTCAGCCAAACACAGGAACCTGAAGCTACAATCATCAAAACTGGACATCTGAAGACCGGAAAAAGACCTGAAGACAGTTTTTTCACTCTTTGACTGTTCAGGGTCACAGAAACGCTACAGAAATGTGGAAATTTGAGGAGATTAGCAAATACTCAAACCGGTCCCTCTGGCACCGCCGACCATGCCGCGGTTAAAGTCACGGAGATCACATTTTCCCCCAATTCGGATGCTGAGTAATATTGAAAACAATGCTAAATGAAGCTCTTAATCTGTATCTGCCCGAGGTTAGGGACTGTGCATTGTGCTACTGCTCCATGATGGGGTAACTGGATTGGGCCCTAAGAAATTGGTCAGGGAGGCTATTAAAAGCATCCTTATCGACAAGGAAATAATCCTGCACATCTTCACATCACTAAAACCTACTTTGTTGTCTAGGTTCGCAAAACAGAACCAAGAAGGAAACAACAAACTTGATCATAACGACAGTCTACCTTGAAACGCGTTTGGTTCTAAAGTGAAGGAAGAATGGGCTTTATTGCCAAACTACTGCACCCCAGAAGGGACGTGGTGCGAGAGACACACTCCAGGCAAACAAACAAATAAATCAACCAACCAACCAATCAGGGAAATAGCCCCAGATAAAGTTAACTGTTCACTATACAAGTGTGGACATGGAACACTTCATTTCGTATTGTCACTGTGCAACTGCGCAAATATCATTTCCTAACCCTAACTGTACACTTTATTTTACACAAACGGAAAACCCAGTCTAGTTTTTTTTTTTCCTTTTTGTTTGTTTGTTTTGGGTTTTTTTTTTCTGAAGCTAAAGCACAAAGTCAGTTTGGATTATTTTCAGTCAGACACCAGCTGTATCTGAGGAACAAACCTAAAGGTGTTCTAGATATGTTTAGGAACCTAAACGTGTTTAATTGTCGATATAAATCTACTGTCTTCCAAGTAAATCCTTTTTAATTATGTGTAAAAAGATAGATAAAAGTATAGTACATTTGAAAACGACAAAAGCGTATGCTTTCCTCCAAACAAACCTAGACAGATGTGCCATAAAGCACTTCTCCTTAACAAGATTGTTCTATTTCAAGGATTATAAGAGGCCAGAAATCAGCCGTTTCTAACACGCAGCTAGAGCGTCCATGAATGTCTAAAGCCGGGTTTATGCTGTGCGCTTTCAGTGGTCTGTGAAGATTATACCATGTCACGCCGGACGAGATGATCCCATTAAGATCTTGGTCGAATTCTATGACAGACTGCGATAATGTGCTCTTCATGTCAGATTATACGATGAAGACGCTCTAAAAAGACTGTGATTAAAGAAAATGACTAACTTATGCCGATGCCGTCAATCATAGCGGCCCAGGCTTGCATAAACCGCAACATTCCTTGACGTCAGCTTGAGGTAATAAGGACTTTTTGTTTTGTCCATAATCATGTTTTGTTCGCGTTTTGCTGCGTGCTCCTACTGTATCTCTAGCTGTCCAGTGAGTTTCCCATAATCCTACGCTGCTCTCCTGTTAGTGGGTTTGAGATGAGCACAGTAGCAGAAGTCACATTCTGAGATTTTAGCTCCACTTTCCCGACACCGCCAGGACGTTTTTTGTCGTCTCGTGTCTTTGGCGCCGAGTCCCCTGCCTGGATACGACCTCGGATCTCGACTTACGACCAAGGAATTGTTTAACGATTTTCATCTGTCTACGACAAGAACACAGGGCCATGACGCGTACAGTGTGAACCTGGCTGAGACTGCGATATGAGCGAGCCCGTCATGAAATTTATATCAATTCTTTGCATAAACAGAGTTCGAAAGTAGTGTTAAAAGAGAAGCAGCGTCTGTCAACCCAGGCCTTGTCGGAAAAAAAGCCTTCTTTTGCGGCTGCAGAAAATTAGCACCATTCGGCAAGTGTTAGCCTTCAGCCGTGTCCCGATTCCGATCACAACCCCGGCCTCGCGGGCGGGCGAGCCAAGGAACGCTCGCGCTCCGTGGCAAATTACCCTTCAGGACAAAAAGTCAGGCTTCGTAAAAGGAATAAAAATCACACCGTTTGTGCTTGAGATTCTTCAGACAGCGTGACACCTAACGGTTATGTCTAGATGATCTATATTTTATAGTGTGATGAATTTGCCTCTAGAAGGTTATGTAAAGCCCGAGCTGCCGCTAGGCCGGTACGTAAGAACAGAAATAAATCGACAAATTGCACGAGCACTAGGCTACCCCATTCCCGTCGTGTACTGCTAGCCATGTATTAAAAGTATTATTAAATATTGATCCCAAATGGCTCAGCCTACCGTGTTTACACTGTTTCTGAGATACTCTGTGATTGTGCTTACATCGTGGAGCAACGTGCTCTGAAATTTGTATAGACCTGTACAAAAAGTTCAAAGAGCAAATATACAAGTAGACCAGTAACCAAAGCCTGTCTGCTCTTAATGACACAGAAGGAAGTGGGATAGGATCAGCTGGAGCCCCAATGTGTGTCCCAGTTAAGTCTCTTGACAGGAAGTGGACGACTGAAGGCATCATGACGACGTCCTGCACTCGTTAAAATTGTCTATATAAAAAAAAAAAGAGAGAGAGAGAGAGAGAAAAAAAGAAAGAAAAGAAAAAAAAGCAATCTAAAAAGTTTCAAATAACTGAGAAGGGGAAAAAACAAAACAAAAAAAAAATCCAGACCTGAGATATCAAGGACCTGAACAAAAGCAGATACTGCAGACTGGCATGACTCCGCCATGGCTCATCACTACATCACAAGGCTTTCATCAGGAAGGGGAATTCACTTGGAGAGCTCCTCGGACACTCTGGCCTTCGTCGCTTGCACGTGGATGGTGCCAGACGCAAGTTGATCCATTGAACCTCGCTCCATTTCCATGAGGGCGGAGTCTACCTTGAGCTACTGACCGATGACAGAGTCCAGCCACTTCCTGTATGCGTTGGCGAAACGGCCCTGCTCAGGGTTCCTGCAGCTGCTCAGGATACGCGAGATGAACGTGCGTTCGGAAGGGAGAGTGGGACAGGGTGGCCCTCGCTTCAGCCTTTTACTGTCCTGTGTGTAGTCTCCGTGCTTACTGCCCTCTAGTGTGCAGTCAACGTCCATGGCCTGGGAGCTCCTGCCTTCAGCACTGGGGACCGGAGAGTCATTGAGGAGAGTGTGGGCGTGGCCTGGAGACAGAGGGCCCTGCTCTGGACTGTGATTCCGCCAGTGGTGCCACAGATAGAACACGTGTCGTCTGTTCGAGGGAAGAAAGAAACACACGCGTCATTCCATCACGTAGGTCACTTCCTATTTAAATTCACAGGTTTCCCGGGGTTAAACAAAAAGCGTAGCAGTTTGGAAAAACCCTTTTTTTAAAATACGGTCAGCCACATAGGTGAAAAGGGAGAAAATCATATTTCAAGATTTCATACCAACTGCACTGAAAGACGCACCACCTACTTTTACTTTTACATTTCTAACCTGACCTACTCATGGATAAACAGCATTACAGGGAACCCCTGCAATATCGCGGTTCACCTATCGCGGGTTCAGTGCATCGCGGATTTTCAAATTTTGATTCGCGGAATTTTTTGGCTTTTGCGGGACTCTGGAATATAAAATATAATTTTTTTTAATGTTAATTCAGACATTAAAAGAACATTTAAATTGAAATAAAACAGTATGCACTGTATTTCCTCAGCTGATGAATACACAGTGGCGGTGTACACCACTTCCGCTTGAGCTAGTAAACAGGAAGTGACCTCACCGGCATTAAGTACGCATGTAGAATTTTATATGTTGTTAAATGACGTATGTTTAAGAGTGCAGAAAGTGTTTAAGAGCATAGGATGTGTTTATAAGAGAGTGAGAAAGGTTAATAAGAGAGTGGAAATGGTTTATAAAGCCTTAATAAATATTTATAAATAATAAAATCAGGCAGAAAAGTCAGGTGATCGCGAGGGTGTGCTAGGATTGGCTAGGGAGCTGTAAACAGGAAATGACCTCACTGGCAGTAAGTACGCATGTAGCAATTTATACGTTGTTAAAATGACGTATGTTTAAGAGTGTAGAAAGTGTCTAAGAGCATAGGACGTGTTTATAAGAGAGTGGGAAAGGTTAATAAGAGAGTGGAAATGGTTTATAAAGCCTTTATAT
>JAQMCW010000014.1:6018366-6028767 GCA_030068335.1 Chrysichthys cranchii | reverse complement strand
CACACACACACACACACACACACACACACACACACACACACACACACACACACACACACACACACACACACATCTTACATTATAAATTTATGCATCATGAAATGCAACAATAATTTAGCTATGGTAACAGGTTCAAGAAAGAGTCCTGTATAATTTCTTAAATTAAAAATGTCTAATATAAAACCTTTTCTTTCAGATGTTATGCATGGCATTAATTCAGCCAATTCTTTAGTGTTGTGTTAGTTGAAAACAGGAATGTATTTACTAAATTAATCAGCTCAGCATTCAGCAGCTGCATTTAAGAGGATTGAGTTGTTTGGGAAGATTTTTAAGTCGACTTCCGACACTCATATGATTACAGATGTGTATATTACTAAGGCAAATCATCTGTCCAGGAAACTGTTTACTTATATCTAGGGTAAAGCATATCCGTTCCACATTCGCACAGAGCCACTTTGTCCTATGATGCACAGAGAAAACAAGCCTTTCTCTAGTCCGGTTTTCCAGTAGACTCAGCATTTGGTTTCCAGTAGTGCAGGGAAGGCTGGAAGCACTAAAAGGTACAGGTGACTCTGGAAAATTCAACCATACTGAACCTTACATCTTGTCTCAGCTCCCACTTTTAAAGGATCCTCAGGTGAAGAGCAAATCTTGCCCTGATCATGTAGAGAGGCATATTTTTTTTTCTACTGAGGCCTGTACGAGAGCTCAAGAGATCCTCGATCCTAAAAACAGCAAAAAATTTGTGCTGGGTGCAAGCGACTCTGGAAAATCTCATCATAAATTACTTTTGTTCTTGGCTGAAATGAATGAAAAGGCTTGAGCAGTAAATTATGACAAGGCATGATCTAACAAAAAAGAGATGCTATTGAGGGAGGTTCTGCTGAGGCCCATCGGGGCGCCAAAGAAATCCTGGAGCTGTAAGATCCACACAGCAAAGCGGTTTGTTTAGATTCTGCCATAGCCGGCCCTGTAGATAAGTTTACATTCTACAAGAAAGGCTGAGCACACTCAGGACAGTGCGTTAATGATAATGCCTTGCTTTTCTGCCTGAGAGCAAACACGGGCAGACATGGAATGCAGCATGCTGGTTTGCACTCATGTCAGATTAAATCATATTTACACCGAAACAAGATGTCATAACGTTACTTTTACTGCCACTTAGTCACTTCATGAGGCCACTTAAGGCATGGCTGTGCTGTGAGTCTTCTTCACCAGCTTCATGCCAGTTTCAGCATACAGCCCCCGTAAAAGCCAAATGCTATGATTTGTTCCATGACCTCATCCAAACTGTTGCTGGCCTTTGTAAAAACAACAAAGGTAGCAGCTAATGCTTCAAGCGTTTTGGATCTCATGCTGTGACACAGAGAGAAACAGAGAATGTGGTGTACAGACAAGAGTAGAGAGTCCTTTTACAAGATGGACTTTGACATTAATAATTCAGTGATTGATTATGCATGTCATTGCTTCTAGCTAAATATTTAGTGAAAACGTAATGCAGGTTTATCAAAACTCTTATGGTTGGTCATCTGGACTTCTTTCTAGCATCTTGGACTAATATACGATCCTTCCAATGCTCATGTGTCAATGCTCCAAAAATATTTCTAATAAAAACACATAAATGAAACAACCTACAATGAATTACATACAAATTCATCTAGAGCTACGACATATAATGAAACGTATATTAACTTTACATTTATAGATATGTACTAAAATAATAAATGGCTTAAGAAGTGTACCTAAGCTAAGTTAAACAAGTAGGTTTCTGCATTTACGAACAATTTTGTAAGTGGTCTTTAGTCTGCATGGCTGTGAGGCTGAATCTGATAAGTATCAGCTGATCATTCATCAAGTGATAAGCACAGTTGCGCATCATAAGGATAGAAGTTAAATGCAACATTATCTCCAAGTTGTACTTATAATATAGGTAGAATAATATGGAGTCTAAACTAGAACCTTGAGGGTCTACTAGGGACTAATATTAAAAATCATAATATTAGACACAAAATCTGGAGAACAGTGGCAGATGGTGGTTCATAAAATAGGGTAAGCAATGATATCGCTTATAATAGTAAATTAGCATGACAAAATTATTCCAATTACAACAATAAAGTCGGGCGGCACGGTGGCTAAATGCACTGTCGCTTCACGACAAGAAGGTCCTGGGTTCGATCCCCAAGTTCAACACGGGCGCCTTTCTGTGTGGAGTTTGCCTGTTCTCCCCATGTCTGTGTGGGTTTCCTTCAGGTACTCCGGTTTCCTCCCACAGTCCAAAGACATGCACAGAGGGGATTAGGCTAATTGTCTACTTTAAATTGCCCGTAGGTGTGAATGTGAGTGTGAATGGTTGTCTGCTCTGTGGTGGATTGGTGACCTGCCCAGGGTGTACCCCGCCTCTCGCCCGAAATCAGCTGGGATTGGCTCCAGCTTCCCCCCGCCACCCTGAACAGGATTAAGCGGCAGAAGACGAACAATAAAGTCACATAAAAGTCTCATAAACCTGTCATGGATTTGGCTAGTGACTGAAGACTTCAGCTCTGAGCACTCTGTTTGACTGGCATCGATATGTTTAAGTTTGAGATATCAGGCATGTTCATTACTGTTTGGGGGTTTGACAGTTACGAGGCTATGAGGTTCCTCCCCTTTGAGAGATCAAGCAGGACAAACTAAAAGTGCATTGTACAATAAGTGTTTAGATTTTTTTTCTATGCAAAACCCACCTATACATGCATGCTCCCATTCACCCCAGATATACTGCAATGACCCAGAACAACATATTAAAAAGGCTGTTGTCAAATGAGTGTTAATCGTTCACCCCACTGTACTATACTGTATCTCCCCACAGAAACCAGACTTTACTGGATTCCTATCAGTGGTGTGGCAGGGGCTTGAAAGAAGCTTTCCACACAGGATGTACTATCCACTGTTAAATAAACAACAGTGATGATGATACAGCAGTAAGACATCGGATCATTTTCTTTGCCAAAAAAAAGAATTTCACCAAGAGTGATGAAGAATATATACATTTTTATATTTAATATACACTATATGTAACCAAAAGTATGTGAACACCACATGTGATTCTTCCCCCAAACTGTTGCTACAAAGTTGAAAGCACAATTTTGTCTTTTGCGTGCCATAGCACTGAAACTAATGGAGCTATAGTTCAAACCTGATCCAGCAGAATAATGTTCCTTTGCACAATGTCCACTCGAGTGGCCTGTATAGAGCCCTGACCTCAACCCCACTGAACTCTATCGGGATGAATTTAAATGCTGACTGTGCACCAGGCCTTCTTGGCCAACATCAGTGACTGACCTCACTGATGCTGTTGTGCATGAATGAGCACAAATCCCTACAGCCACACTAGAAAGACTTCTAGAAGAGTGGAGGTTTTTTATAAAAGCAAATCATGGACTAAACAAGATCCAAGTTTTTTTTTAACTTACATCCAGTCTCAGCTGTTAGCAATTAGTAGCTTTATTGTACCTCCCTCACACAAAGGAGTTATAGTAGCATATTTACCATTTTAAATATATCATTGCTTAATTTGGCATATGTTAGATCTATTCATCAGTTTCACAATAAAGGCACAAGTCATGTAACCCAACCCAAAATATCAGAAGAAAATGTGTAGAAGTATCTAACTGTGCTATTATAAGAACTTCACACTGTACAAACAGAAAAGGCTGTGATGAAAATCTGAGGTTAAAAAATATGAGGTAAAAAGCTGAGGTTCAAAAAGACGAGGTGAAATTCTGATGTAAAAAAAAGCTGAGGTAAAATGCTGAGGTAACAAAATCTTGAGGTAAAAAAAGCTGAGGTTTAAAAATGAGGTAAAAAATTGAGGTTAAAAAGTGAGGTCAAAAAAGCTCAGGTTAAAAATGAGTTATAAAGATGAGGTAAAAAAAAAAAGGTGTGGTGAATAGCTGAGGGTAAAAAATCACAGGTAAAAATCTGAGGTAAAAAAAGATGAGGTAAATAGATGAGGTAAAAAAATTGTAGCAAGAAGCTGAAGCAAAAAAAATCTGAGGTAAAAATCTGAGGTAAAAAAGATGAGATAAAAAAAATTTTGTGAAAAGCTGAGGTTAAAAACGAGGTAAAAAGATGAGGTAAAAAAAGCTGTGGTGAAAATCTAAGGTTAAAAAAGCTGAAGTTAAAAATGAGGTAAAAATACGAGGTAAAAAAAGCTGTGGCAAATAGCTGAGGTTAAAAAGTCAGAGGTAAAAAAAGATGAGGTAAAAAAAGGTGTGCTTAAAAGTTGAGGCTAAAAAAGCTGAGATTAAAAATGAGGTAAAAAGATGAGGTAATAAAAGCTGTAGTGAATAGCCGAGGCAAAAAAAAAATCTGAGGTAAAAAAAAAAGATGAGGTAAAAAAAAACTTGTAGTGAAAAGCTGAGGTTAAAGAAGCTGAGGTTAAAATGAGGTAAAATATGAGGTAAGAAAAAGCTGTGGTGAATAGCTGAGGCAAAAAAAGTTGTAGTGAAAATCTAAGGCTAAAAAAGCTGAAGTTAAAAATGAGGTAAAAAATACGAGGTAACAAAAGCTGTGGCAAATAGCTGAGGTTAAAAAAAATCAGAGGTAAAAAAAAGATGAGGTAAAAAAAGGTGTGCTGAAAAGTTGAGGTTAACAAAGCTGAGATTAAAAATGAGGTAAAAAAAAAAAAAAAGATGAGGTAAAAAAGCTATGGTGAATAGCTGAGGCAAAAAAAATCTGAGGTAAAAAAAAAAAAGATGAGGTAAAAAGATGAGGCAAAAAAAAACTTGTAGTGAAAAGCTGAGGTTAAAAAAGCTGAGGTTAAAAATGAGGTAAAAAGATGAGATGAAAAAAAAAGCTGTGGAGAAGAGCTGAGGTTAAAAAAAAATTTAAAGTTAAAAAAAGCTGACATGAAAGGCTGGGGTAAAAAAAACTGAGGATAGATAGATAGATAGATAGATAGATAGATAGATAGATAGATAGATAGATAGATAGATAGATAGCTGACATAAAAAAAAAAGTGTAAAAAGTGTGGGGGCGTGGCAGGTGGATGTCGTCATCGCTGTCAGTGTGGGGTCTCAGTAACCTCTTCATTCCCTGACCATGCCCAGGCTACCTACCCACTGAAATGCCCACGTGAGCACAGCGGAGTGAAAGGCGGCTCGGTGTAGAGAGAGCCACGAGCCGGAGATCCTGCATGTCCATCACTGTCCTGTGAATCACTGACACATGGCCCTCCTCTTTCCAGCTGCAGACAGCATGCCCACCACGCGCACTCCTCCATCCACACCATGCACACTGCAGCTGGAGCCGTCACTCTGCACGACACACACACACGCACACACACACACACACGGAGTGCTGCAGTCAGCACTGAACATCCCGGCGCACCGTTCCTTCCCTGTCTGATCTCCCCATCATCATATCTGACTGAATCCGTGGATGTGTGCCATGCGCCTTCTTCATCTTTCATCTCTTCTTGGTAAGACATCGGAAAACACACTTTTAGTGTTCATTAGAGTGCTGGATAGACAGATAACTCTGGGTAAAGGGAACTTTGTGTCGGTGAGAAGCGCGATCTGTTTCTGGCATTGTTCTTCATGCCCTTAGTTGGTTTCCTGCATGTGCATCACAGCGGCTGAAGTGGAGAAACACTCTACAGTGCACTTACAGTGCCATGTGCGTCTTCGCCTTGGAGGGGACGCACTTCTCTGCCTTCCAAGATTAGCGTTAAGGGTGTGTGTGTGTGAGTGTGTGTGTGTGTGGCATGCCACTACAAGACGACAATATCTGACAGTTTTTCCCTTTTGGGGACATTTAGCTAGTCCTCACCAGGAAAACTGCTTACTTTTTATTTTTAAAAAAACCAAACCTAACATAGGTAAAAGCTTTCCTCTTTAGGTGTAGTAGATGTAGGCATAGCGTTAATGAGCTGAATTAATTAATAATTGTGTGTGTGTGTGTGTGTGTGTGTGTGTGTGTGTGTGTGTATGTGTGTGTGTGGACCATGTTTTTAACAAATTGCGGGGACACAGTGTCCCCACAATGTGATATAAGTTTGTCATTTTTACCTTGCGGGGACATTTTTCCCGTCCCCATGATGAAAAACTCAATTTTACAAAAATCTGTGAAAAAACCCCCAAACAAACCTGAAATAGCCAAAAGTCTGGTATTAAGTCTGGACTATAGAAATGAATGGGAGGTCCCCACAAAGACATTAAAACAAACATGTGTGTGTGTGTGTGTGTGTGTGTGTGTGTGTGTGCGTGTGCGTGTGTGTGCACAGTGGTGGTGCTGGTTGCAAGGGCGCACCAGCATTTGTTGCCTGGATCCTGCCGCTTTGAGAGTGGCACTTGCGGCTACACATCGGATCCGGTGCATGCTACCTGGACTGTGAACGACAAAGGTAATGACCTCCAGATTCAGAAAAACCCCAGAAAATGTCACATGTTAAATCTGCCAAAATTTTACCATCATCATTAAATGGCCCTGTGGATACTTCATCCAATAAAACACTTTATAAAAACAAGTTCATATGCATATACTGTGGAACCTTGGTTTGCGAGTAACTTGGTCTGCGAGTGATTCGCAAGACGAGCAAACATTTGTAATAAATTTTGACTTGGTTAACGAGCGAGGTTTTGCAATACAAGTAGTATTTGTCTGCTAAGCCTGATGTGATCACAACTTCTCTCTCTCAGTCACTGCAGGATTGTGGCTTCCGCACTAGCATATACTGTTAGTGTGTGTACTCATCTGTTTAATGACAATGCAATGTCGCGTTTCCACGAAATCCTCAAAAGAAGGCAAAAGCAGCCGTAATTGGATAGTTTCCTTGTTAAAGTCGCATGAAAAGAAAAAGATTCCAGTGAGCTGACGGACTGCAGTGATTCCGTGAGTTGTATTGAATGTAACACACAATAACCCTCCTGCTCTCTGTCATGGATCTGCCCGTGCGGAGCGCGTCTGCAGCACACCCGTTTCGGGCACTCCCAATAGTGGTGAATGCCGGAGGACTCACTCTATGCTCACGCCTCACGTGGGTTACTACAGGTGTTCTGCATTAGGACTAATTATATAGACTATAAATAGACTGACTCGTGAACCCTAAGTTTGCGAAGCATTAGTTCTTTTCAAAGCTAAAGTGCAGACTATTTTGTTTTATGTATTTTTACTTTATATTTTGTATTAATCATTAAATAAATATTTCTGGGTTGTGGAACGAATTATCTGAGTTTCCATTATTTCTTATGGGGAAACCCGCTTTGATATACAAGTGATTTGGATTACAAGCACGTCTCCGGAACGATTTATGCTCACAAGCCAAGGTTCCACTGTATACGTATATTTAGTAAATTCAGCAATTACTCATACTCATTAGATGTAACCCTGTGCAAGACTAGGGTGAGTTTGAAAGGTCTCGATCATCTGTCTATCAATGTCCCAAACATCAGTAGAGATAAAACTAGATTCACGCAGGTATGCTGTCTGTAGATGTGGGTTTGAGACTTGATGGGTTAATACGTGATAAAAACAACTTTCTTTTTTCTTTTTGGAACCTGGGTTGAAAATTAATTCAGAGATGAAAATAAACCCTGGAGAAGAACAGAGCCCACCTGATTTGATTGGAGTTTAGCTATCTTTAGGTACGCAAGGTTCTTGTGGTCTGTTTGTATACATTTAACATATATTCTGCACCATCCAAGCATTCTTCCACACTTTTCGTAGGGGCGAGTGTCTTCAAGAAAAAAGCTTTGTAATACAGGAGCAGAGAGAGAATAGTTCCCATCATTACGCTCTATTTTAAAGGGCAGACTGGGGCCTGGATGGGTCAGGATGAGTGCTGTGGCAAAGGATTGCTTAAGGTTGGTTTTTCCACACGTTCCACATGTTCTTTGATCCTTCCATGAATAGTGAGGGAATGGGTGTGGCAGTAGAACTAAAGTTTCTAATGATGTGTCTGCCTTTACTTTAAAATGATCCATAATCACAGTTTCTTTCCTTACTTTGTTGTAATCCAGGAATGTGACTAACAGCACGTAGATTTCATACTTTTTAAATCAACTCAAGTCGCCTTTATTCATATAGCGTGTTTAAAAGACAACACGTGTCAGCCAAATTGCTGTACATCATAATTTTCAGCGTTACCAAAAAGATTCATATTCATCTGCGAAGGACCCATTTTTTCACATGCTGTTCCAGGAAATGTAATTAAATTAATGTATCATCAGTGTAGGTGATTAAAACGTGCATTATATGTCCTCGAGGACATCATTAACACGAGGCTTGAACATAGAAGGAGAACTGAGCAAACCATTTGGCATGACCAGGAATTCATTGTGGTTTGAGGTGGCAATAAATGCTGTTTTCCATTCCTCCCTTTAACCGATTCTGCTCAAATTTAGTGAAAATGGTGGCTGCTTTACAGCAGTAGACACTTTGGGTAATGGGTATGCAACTGTGGTTCAGGCCAGAGGAGTCACTGGAGGAACTCCCTTCTTCTGTATGAAGAAAAACCCAGTGGATGCCGGTAACACAGAGAGATGGATTTAACCCTACTGTTGGGTCTCAGAAATCTCCCCATCCCTGGATTTATATTTAATAGGGGATAACTGAATATGCAGTACCTAGGGAGTCCCGAAGAGGTCTATGGCGGAATCGTAAGGATGACTTTAAGGCATGGCACGTGCTTTAGCTTTACAAAAGTCTTCTTTATACTCCGAGTAGTGCTCAGGATTGGAGACTGATCGACTTTGGGACTGGGCTGCAATAGAGAATATGATGCTTGAGTCATCATGGACTACCATGGCTTGTTTGCTTGAAAGAGCACAGGGCATACTCATCACGTTCCTCGACCAGATGCTGTCCATCCATGTTGTTGTATGTATTGTACGGTGGGTCAGGGCAAACATCGATCAATGTGGTGGGAAGGCTATCCACAGTGGAAACAAAGCCTTCCTTCTAAACAGTCCTGGTGCTCTTCAGAGGTTAGTTGGTGTGGATGTGGTGTATGGGCTCTGTGGTCTTTTTCACGCTGACTACATCAGGGCTTATTTCTTGTCTCAATGAGCAGCACATCTTAGTGGATGGCCAGGCCAGTGAGAGCATCTAGATAGACATTTTTGTCCCTATAAGCCAGTTCTGTGACTATAACTCTTCTTAAAATTTGGTAGAAAGCAGTGATTAGAGCAGGTCCATTCCATTCTTTGGAAGACTAAAACCATTATCCATCCAATGAACAAGCAAACGTTTTTCAAAGATTTGTATTTCAAAAAAGTTTTTATTTATTTTTATTCCAGCCTTGCTGGGATTATAAAGTTGAGAACATGTCAATAAAGATAGCTCCAGTGTTTAAGTTTTCAACATGAAATGAATCTTTTTTTTTTTTTAACAAAACACAGCTAGTCAAGTTTTAGGTAGCAACCCGCCTACAAGTCCAGGCAGAGTTCCCCAACCCAGTCAACAGTATCACTTATCTCTCTGTTGCCTGTACGGTAACTATTAACCAGTGGAAAATCTGGAGACCTTTTACTTTTGACTAACAGGCCCTCATTATCACAAGGGCAGAAATAAATAGGGACACAAAAAATGAAACGAGAGCATGGGCTTTCAGTGACAGTGACTGACTGAATAGCCTCTAATGAAAGCAACTCTGCATGAAACTGGTAGGCAAAAACCACTACACAACCCTCCAGAATGCTGATAAATAGTCAACTACAAGGAAAGCCTGTAAAAAAAATAAAATCTGATCTGCACAACTCACCATTAGTGCTAACTGTGGAACTGCTCAGTCATTCCTTTCTTCTGAGTTTTTCTCCTTTCATGAGCAAATTCAGCTGTTTTTCCTCTGTCATTTCACGTCATTGAAATTCTGTTTTAATGGACACATTAACACGTAGCTGATTTGATGTGCTCCTTCGTTAATTGAACAGCTTTCGGTACAGATTTGGAGATTGGCTGTACATAAAATGTGTGATTGCATGAAACAAGGCCAGCACTCTTGTGACATATCTCAGTCTGAAGTGATATCTTCCACCTTGAATCAGTCCCACTTAATGTAAATCAAATGGAATTGCTTGAGCCCAGTGGTGTTTCTACAACCCGAATTCTGGAAAAGTTGAGACGTTCTTTAAAGTTGAATAAAGTGAAAACTAAAAGACTTTCAAATCACATAAAAAAAAGTGAAAGTGTGCATAAAAAGGTTGTGGAATACTTTAAAAACAATGTTCCTCAATGTCAAGTTGTAAAGGCTTTGGAAATCTCATCATCTTCAGTGCATAACATCATCAAAAGATTCAGAGAAACTGGAGATATCTCTGTGCGTAAGGGACAAGGCCGAAGACCATTATTGGATGCCCGTGGTCTTCGGGCCCTCAGACGACACTGCATCACTCATCGGCATGATTGTGTCAATGACATTAC
>JAQMCW010000014.1:5961200-5975291 GCA_030068335.1 Chrysichthys cranchii | reverse complement strand
TTTCTTTCTTTCTTTCTTTCTTTCTTTCTTTCTTTCTTTCTTTCTTTCTTTCTTTCTTTCTTTCTTTCTTTCTTTCGACACAGCGAACGAAAGAAAGCTTTAGTTTTTTTTTGGCAAGTATCTTAAGAGAGCTTCAGCTGTAAATGAGTCTGAAGTACTAATCCGCTGGAAAGTGGTAGTGCGGATAGAGGGGCAGATGGGGGCAGGGGAAATCAAAGGGGCTGAGGTCATCACAGGATGTTTGGCCCATAAATTACCATTAATATCTCCAGCGCTCTCTCTCTCTCTCTCTCTCTCTGTCTTTCTTGCCCTCCTTCTCTCTCCTTCCCTCTTTTCTTTCTCTCTGCCTCTTTTCCGTCTCCTTTTCACTTCCCCATTTCTTATCTCTTGCTCTTCCTTACTCTTTTCTCTCTCTTTTTTTCTCTTTCCTCTGTCCCTCTGTTATTTCTCTCGGTCTCTCTCTTTTCCTCCCTCCCTCTCTCTCTCTTCCTCTCACCCTCTTTTCTCTCTCTTCCTGCTTCTCTCACGGTTTCCCCCACTTTCTTTTTTGCTCTCTTCCTCTTCCCTCTCTCTTTTCCTCTCTCTTGCTTTTATCCCTCTATATTTTTGCTCTCTTCCTCTTCTCTCTTTCCTCTCTTACCTGTCTCACTCTTGTCTCTTTCCCCCACTTTCTTTTTTCCTCCTCCTCTCTCTCAGTTTTCTCTTTCTTTCTCTCTCACTCTCTTACTCTAGAAAACGTTGCATTGGTGCCAGAGAAATGAGCGATTTTCCTGAAAATGCCCCCCAAAAAGAGCGAAGGGTTAAAATAATAGAGTAAAAGTTCACCGGTTGTGCTGCAGCCGAGGAGGTGGATCTGCGTCACAGTTATTGAGAGCTCATTGCTAATGCAGCAGTGTGCTCTTCTGGATTGTGATCTTGGATGCGTTTGGTTATAGGCATGCACTTACACCAAATAGACTTGTTGCTGGATTCATGCTCCATCTTCATCTCCAGGCTTGTTGTCGTTTCTTCTTTCCAGATGGCGCTCAGTAGGGGGAAGGGCTCTCTGGACAGTAGCTCATCAATCAGCGGTGATCTGGAGAAATGTTCCCTCAGCACACACGCCGAGGCTAACACAGTTATTGTGGAGGTACAGTGACTCAGGGAAAAGACAAAAGCAGATGTGTTGTTGCTGCGTTTATACATTTTCATCAGTACGGAATAAATCCGTTCCGATTGCAGATCAGTGAAACGACTTATAATCTGAACCAAATGTGTGCACAAGCGATGAGCAGGCTTTAGTGTCAGTGTTACCATGGCAACCAGATGTTCAAGTAGCCTGCAAATATTGATGTCAAATGAAAATATCTATAATACTGTCAAATGTATAAATTAGGCATTATTACACTTAATGTTGGTCTTTTAAAAAAAAAAAAAAAAAAACATTTTTATGAAATTCTATAAATGTCTTCTTTTTAGAAATAAATGCAGGAAATGTGCATAATTATCTGCAAACAGTACAAGGACATTTTATTTTTCCTTCAAACGTCGCTTTGTTTCCTTACTGAAATGCTACACGTCAGTCATTGTGCATAGCGTGAACACAAAGATTCAATTCAATTCAAATTCAGCTTATTTGAAAGATTTACCTACCTAGTTTAATCAAAGTAATTTTAATTCAAACCACAATCAGTGTACTCCATCCTGTTTTTATATATATATACAAAATACACACACACACATACTATATGTAATGAGTAAGTCATGCAGGATGTGCTGTAGTAAAAAAAAAAAAAACACGCAGTGGTTGATATTGGAAAATAATCACGTCCAATTATTTTCCCATATCAGCACATCCTGAAGCATTTTATTCCTCTGATACCACAGCAATTTGCTGACATGAAACATTTTTTATCTATTAATGAGCAACACATCATAGTCTTTTTTTTTTTTTTTCCCCCATTTTAATTTACATTCAATGTTGTGAACATCTGTGAAACAGAGGTTCGCTCACCAGCTTTCCTCTCTCTCTCTCTCTCTCTCTCTCTCTCTCTCTCTCTCTCTCTCTCTCTCTCTCTCTGTCTCTGTCTCAGTGCTATGATTTCTATTCCAGTTGACCAGTTGGATAGGATTACAGGATGGATTATTAACAGATTATTAAGATGCATGTAAACATTGCAGCCGTTTAGTACAGATGGAGCCGGATAATTAATTTTTACTATTTTAGGTTTGTTATTATAATGTGTACCAGTCATGTTTGGTACTTCTGAGAGTCTGAGGTCTTGGCTTGGTTTATATTTATGTGCACTTAAACTTTATTGCAGAAACTAGAAAAGGAGAACGCCAAGCTGAAAACGCAGTATGAAGGACTGAGGTAACAGATGGAACTTTGTATTTACTTTCCTCAAAGCCTGTCAGTTTACTTATAGATAGGACTCCTCTGAGAGCAGTCGTTCAGATCCCTCCTGCATGGCACCACCATCTGCCTCTGTGTTCAGGTGTCAGTATGTGCAGCTCCTCGAGGAGGCCAAGGAGGAGAAGTTTGACGAGAGGAGAGTCAACCTGCTCAAGGCTCAGGTCATGCAGCTGGAACGACAGGTATAGGAGAGCTGTATTGGCCACCACGATACGAATGGGAACTTTTTACTGTTGATGGTGTTTGTTGAGGTTTGTTCGCTGACAATGAACATGAGGCCCAACCTCATACAGAGGAAACGTAGTACACAAAGCCTTCGGAATACACGCAAGAGCCACTGTATGTACAGTAACCTACTATTATCTAAAGTAACATTATCTAAATTCTCTGGATAAACTTTACCTTTCCTGGTCACTGATGGGGTATTGTCACGGATACACCTTCACCTTAAACATGCTTTTTTAAAATTCTTTTTAAACCTGGAAAAGTGCCTCAGCTATTAAAAATAAGAACTGGATCTTTAAGGACCACTGATGCACCCTTAAATCTTAGAGCTTTTATTCTAAAAGATATCTAGACATACTAAAGATAAAAAAAGATGCACCGTTGATGGGACCCCCACAGCAACAGGGATAAATACAGCTTGGTTCCTTTATTTCTGACTATATATTATATATACACTGCTTCAGCCCTCTCACAACCCTGGATTTGTTTCAAGTGCGGCTCTCGGAATGAATTTCACTATTTGAAATAATAAACAGTCATGGGGCGGCACGGTGGCTTGGTGGTAAAGCACTGTCGCCTCACAGCAAGAAGGTCCCTGGGTCGACCTGGGCGCCTTTTTGTGTGGAGTTTGCATGTTCGCCCCGTGTCCATGTGAGCTTCCTCTGGGTACTCCGGTTTCCTTCCACAGTCCAAAGACATGCACATTAGGCGGATTGGCTACCCTAAATTGCCCGTAGGTGTGAATGTGAGTGCAAATGGTTGCCTGTCTCTATGTGTCAGCCCTACAGTGGACTGGACACCTGCCCAGGGTGTACCCCGTCTCTCTCCTAACGTCAGCTGAACTCCAGCGCCCCCATGACCCTGAATAGGATAAAGCGGCTTGGAGATGGATGGATAAACAGTCGCGCTTGAATGTTTCTGTTTAATGACCTAACATGAGTCTTAACACAAATTTTATGCGATTGGTCCACTAAAGAGCCCTTTTTGCTGCATGATGTAAGAGAACATACAGTATGCAAGTACACGCATGGCATTGACCCAGACTTTATTTTCACACATATTGTAAGATGACGTCGATGGTTAAATTGACAAAAAAATGATTGAATTGTGTTCTAAACTTGTTTCCAGCAGACACTTTATACCTTATGTAGTGATCACATGCAGTCCAAACGTATACATTGTTATACCTCACTATATGTCGTGAGCACATGCGTATACAATATTATTTCCTATGTAGTGAGTGCACACATGCATGTACATTGTTATGCCCTGTGTAGTGTAGTGAAACTGACACAATTTTGGTATTCCTTGGCTTATGCAGTATGACCACACTGATATGTCTGTGGCAGTACAAAAGGCTATTTGATAGCCAGATTCACTTGAATGCTACATATTTTAGGTACATAAAATTCATATGCCAGTTTTAGTGGAATTTCAATCCCAGTCAATCCTGGCCAAGTCTTCTCCAGATACTTTGTATTGTTGTGTTCCAGATGTTTTTAGTACATTCCTAAGCAGTTTCCCAATGAGTAATATAAATATAAATCAGTAATATAAATGTGAATCAGGACAGACCCACTGTGATCATTTTCTCTCTTCTCTGTATCCATCTTTATAAATTCTGCATGCATCCTGATTTCTTTGCAGGTGATTTTGCTGTCTGAGGGCTTGAGCTCACAGGTCCGCCGCAGCCAGGATGTGGAGAAAGCTCTTGATCCTCTAACACACAGATTAAGGTATGCTTACTGAGTGGCGAGGCTACGGTACAGTGACCTGACTGCAAATAGCATTCCTTCACCCTCCAGTCAGGTTACCATAGAAGCAGAGTTTTAGACACAGATGTAGACATGAATAAAATTTCAAGCAACGTCTCGGTCCAATTTGAAAGAAAAACTGAATGCAGCTCGATAACACGGGAATGTTTAAGCATTTCCTTAAGAGATGTGTGAAATTCCTGAAACAGACCCAAGCGGTAGTGGGAGGTGTGAAGGTTGATCTGGTGTAATAGCTAGAATTCTCCTTATGGTACGGACTATATCTGTAACAGTGTTTTGGTTAGGAATGTGTTTAGTAACAGTGTAAAAGAGCAATAGATATCATGTTTAGCATGGATTTTAACAATTATGATCAATAAGAATGCTAATTTGAATGATTTGAATGTATTTACAAAAATTAAACACCGCAAATTATTCTTATAACCAATAATAATGAAGCCATATTCTTTCACTGTTGGAGTAGTTTGCTAAACAGATGAAGTTTGGAAAAAAACATTACTCTGTAATTCTTCAAAATTGTCTAACTTGGGTGTGTCTGTGCTAGCTTCAAATACATTAGTCATTTGGCAGACGCCCTTATCCAGAGCGACTTACATTTATCTCATTTATACAACTGAGAATTTTGAAGTTAAGGGCTTTGCTAAAGGGCTCAGCAGTGGTAGCTTGGCGGTGCTTGGATTTTATCTCTTGACCTTCCGAACAGTAGTCCAACAAGGGCTACCCCCTGCCCCCAGATAGCCTGTTCTTGGCTTACAGGAGGGGAATCCAATGTGGGTTTTTGCTGTTGTAGCTCTTCCACCTTAAGGTTTTGATGTGCTGTGCATTCTGAGATGCTTTTCAACTCGCCACGTTTGTAAAGAGTGGTTATTTGAGTTACAGTAGCCTTCTTGTCAGCTTGAAACCACACCCACAGAACTGTTGCCCCATGCTTTTTTTGCACAATTCTGTGTAAACTCTAGAGATGGTCATGCATGAAATCCCAGGAGATTGGCAGTTTTTGAAATACTCAAACCAACCCTTCAGGAACCAATAACCAGAGATCAAGATTTCCCCCAATTCTGATGTTTGATGTGAACGTGATCCAAAGTTCCTGGTCTGTATCTGCATGATTTTTAAGGCTTGCACTGCTGCTACATGATTGGCTGACTGGATGAATGCTTGTATGTGCATACAGCTGTATAGGGGTTCCTATTAAAGTGACCGGTTGGTGTATATGTGAAATGAAGTTCAGTTCAGTTTAGTTTTGTTATTTGTTCAAGAAGAAGAAGAAAAAAAACAATACCAAAAATGGCATTGTTTAATGAATGGTCCTGTTTATTGAATGTGCATCACATTCTACACTATACGATTTAATGGTTTACTGTTGAGTCCATCGATTCTACACATGTACAACTAATATATAACTAATAAATACATACATGCGTATATGTACGCGCTAGGGCTGTCAAGCAATGACAAAATTTATCTAATTCATTATACACTGTGATTAATGAATCTAAATTGATTGCATACATCAATTTTTGCTGTGAAAGTAATTTATATAAAATATTTCAGTTCAAATGAGTGTTAGCAGATGAATGAATCAATGAATAATCAACATTATAGACTTCATAGTTAGTCGGTCACAGGTAGACTCGCATCAGTTTGCGTCTGAACGCTTGGTCAAGTGTTGCTAAGCAATGCTGGCTGCTAGCATTAGTGTCAGACGTCTTAATACTTATCGTTAAGGTAATATTTCTATGGAGTCCCTAAAGGGATATGGGCAAACAAACAAAAAAAAATCCTGTACGATTTCTCATGCACACCAGAAACTTTCACATATGCACAAATAACTGAGTTTCTGGTGCACACGATAAACTGTACAGGTGCTCCCCTAGTTACAATGGCCTGACTTACGATTTTTCGAAGTTACGATAAATTTTGCGTTCCGCTAAAAATTGTAAAATATTTAGAGAATATTTCAACTTCGCGGGCAATCTTTGCTGGCAGGCCAAAGTAGCAACATATGACGACTACGTGTGTCCGACACCTGGAAGTACGCAGATGACACCTGGATGTACTCGTCACTCACTTTGCGTGATGCCTCACTCTCTCCTGCAACTCACGGAGTTAACTTGTGTATTCGTGTACTGTACAGTGCATTACTGTGCAGGGTTTTTTTTTTTTTTTTTTTGTGTGTGTGTGCGCTTCAAGAGCTAATTTTAATTCAAACGCATGTCTTCTATACACCCCAGCATGTCTCCTACAGGAAAAGACTCCTCGGTAGGCTAGGCTAGGCTAAGATACCTAAGCTACCTAAGCTAGGCTTTGCAGTGGCCTACGACATTCGACATACGATATTTTCCACTTACAATGGGTATAGTGGAATGCATCTCCGTCATCATACTGGATTTTTTTGTTTGCTCATGTTCCTTTAGGGGCTGCGTACCCATCAACAGTTCCATCTGGGCATTTTTTTAAACGTAAATGTTCCGTTCACTGGACCAAGCATCGTGCTGTCATCTGCCCCCTTCGTTTCACAAACCCGCTGTGGCCAGAACGGCACTGGGTCAAAAGGCACCACGGAATGCGACTAATCTGAGTTAATCTCTGAACGAATTATTTTTTTTCTGCAATGAATTCATCAAAATCGGTGCGTTATTTTGAGTCCTAATTCACACGTTTATATAGTTAGATGTTTATTAGTTCATTGCACGTGTCCAGACAATACAGTCGCAAAAGTGCAGCATATCAATAAGGTGAGATCTTCTAAAATATTCTATTCAATTTTTTTTAGCCACTACTAGATTGAATTTACTAAGGACATAATATCTTTACCATCATCTCAACTTCTGGCCACTGACGTGCACACCATCGCTGCATTGTTGCTCCGGCCAAAGCAGCATCTCAGATCAGCCCTGCCTACACAGATCCCACTCAGGCACAGCATCCAGCCCTCCTCAGCTCAGCTAAAGAAATCAGGCCAGTGTGAGCCAGGTAGGGTCTCTGGATCTCCCTGGCAGGGGCTGAAGCGATGCTGTGTAGTTAATCAGCTCAGCTTGCCGCCTCTTAGTGCCTGTTATTGGGGCCTCTGATCCAATAAAGGCTGGGATTATGGCACTTTGCTCTCACATAATTTCATTTGGTTACACCCCGCAAAAGCACATTCGCATCTCTTCTCCCTGCTGACAGCTTGACGATCAGCAGAAACAAGCCAAGAAATAGACTGGCCTTTAAAAAAAAAAAAAAGCGCATGAGGATGACAGCCTCTTGGCTGTCAGAGATGTCACTTGGACACGTCTGACGTGCTACGTCGAGGTGCTTGATTGCTCTTTATGAGTAGGCTGAGATGAATTTCCCTCTGTCCCCACAGAGCACAGGCTGTCATCATGAAGACACTCTAGGGTGAATGATATGATCTTTCATTTACTGGCTGTAATATATCTTTATTACTGGCAATTAAAGAGCTAATTAAACATTTGTTTGTGCTCAGATCGCTACTGTGCTCTGAGGACCCTGCTGCTGATGTGCTGATCAGTCGGACGGAGCTCACGCAGCTAGTAGAAAGGTGTGAGGACGTGAGACAGAAGCTGCACGGAAATAATAAGGTAAAGTATGTTAGGAATCAAACATGTTGAGGCACGTGTATCGGAAAATAATCCAAACAGGTGGGTGTGATGTGGCTCGACGTTACTGTTACTACCCAAAGCTTACTATTAGTTGCCTATAACAACACATCCTGAAGTGTTCCTTATTCCTTTTATACCAGTTAATTGACATAATACTTTTCAATAATTTTGAAAATCTCAACACAGTGAAATGTGATTGCATGTTTTCTTTATTAAATACAGGTAGTCCTCAAGTTACGATGGAGACGTGTTCCACCACACCCATCGTAATTGAAAAATATCATATGTCGAACCACTGTGTTGAACCACTTAGCCTAGCTTAGGTATCTCAGCCTAGCTTAGTCTAGCCTACCCAGGAGTCTTTTCCTGTAGAAGACATGCTTTTGAATTGAAATTAGCTCTTGAAGCGCACAAAAATCCTGCGGTAATGCGCTGTACTGTACACCGCTACACAAGGTAAACTCCGTGAGTTGCGGGAGAGAGTGAGGCATCACGTGAAGCGAGTGATCTGGGCGTCGTCTGCGTACTTACGGACGTTGTCCGTGTACTTCTGGGCATCGTCAGAATGTCCGCATCTGTCATACGCCGTTACGCTGCCTGCCTGCCAGCGATGCCTGCCCGTGAATTTTAAATATTTTCTAAATATTTTACAATTTTTAGCGCATTGCAGTCGTCATCATAACTTCGAGAAATCGTAAGTCGGGCCATCGTAACTCGGGGAGCACCTGTAACAGTTTTTTTTTTTTAATCAATTTAATATTAAGCCTCAATAAAGCATTGAATAACAGTTGCAACGCAATAAATACTGCCAATGCATTACATTTATTCTACAAATGTACATTCCATCAGATCCTGAATATTATGTGAGGATTGATTCCGCTGTTTTACTAAGGGCACTATGGTGATGAGGTTTTTCAAGCATCCAATCACTGAGCTCCAAATATACATCAAATCATTCCTCAAAGCGTATAAGCTCTAAGAGCTGGAGACGTGGAGCATCTGTTTGAGCATGAATAAGGCTGTCTTTACACTTGCACCTGTGCGCTCTGATTCGGGGTGTGTGTTTGGGGAAGGACAATATCATTGCAGGTTTGTTTTCACACAAATGAATTCCTTCTGAGCTGTGGATTGATGAGATAATCCTTCGTGTGCGAAACCTTTGCAAACATTTGACACTGATTAGCGGTTCGGGTGAAGGCTTTCTGTCAAAGCTGCTTGTTTTGAAATTCCGTCTTGCTCGATTTGGCTAAAAGTCGTCCTATTTTATCAGCAGGCACAACGTGCCTTTCTGCGCCAGTGTAAAACCTGACATAGGAACAACCATCCCAGGACTTACGGTCGTAGAAAAGATACTCCAGAAGACAACTTGAAAATAACTTGACCAAACATCTTGCAAATTTAAAAACAAGTGAACAACTAGCGCCTGTGGGGGTGTTTTGAAATTTTTCAAATCTTGTGGTCCTTCACATTTATTTTCACTAAAACTCCAAGCTAGGAATGAGCATTTAATACAGTTTATTGCATTGTCATTTCGGGATAATGCCCTGAAATCTTTTATCACTGTTTATATTATTGTAACGATTTAAAAATTCCATCTAGCCTTCATAAGGTTTTGTCCCTTAAAGGTAAAACCCACCTGACTTGACATTGTTTGCACATGAATCTGTATCATTAACATGGAACATTCGGTAGCATTCAAGCATCCCTTATTATATAATGAAACGGAGCTCCCTTTTTTTTCTGTTTTCACTTTTCCAACATTACCCACAATGCTGTTTGTTGACCTGCTAATGCTGGTAGCCTTCACTTTGTCTGCTTCAACTTCCGTTCTAGTTCCGCCTTCTACGCCATCACGCTCGTAATCTCATAGATCGTCATCTCGTCGAACCAGCCGAGTTTAGGCACAACTGTGAAAGGAGCCCGGCACAATTGTGTCATATACCTGCGTTTCATTGTGGAACTTTTGAATCCTATGTTTGCTGTTTCCACGAGTTCTCATTAATGTGCCATTGAAGATTTTTGGAAATTGGTGAATAAAGAAAAGCTCTTGCACCAACCACAAAAATTAGCATCAAAACTACAGAGCACATCACAGACAATTCATATTTCATATCTTTAATATGTTTCATGTGTAAAATTCATGATATTTAATGTGTTTCAGGGTGGAGTTTTTCTTTCAGCATTGGAGCGAGAATATTGTTTCTCATTTAGAAAAGACGTCAAGTAGATTCCGTTCCGAAAGAAAGACCATTCGACGTACAAAGAAACCTTGAGTAAACATTTACTTTTCAGGTTTTATAAGCGTTATGGTAGTGGTGATAAATTAATCTTCATTTAATCCTCATTACTGCATGTAATATAGAATTCCTGTAACATACACTAATATGGACCCATACTTGATTAACGGCAAGAACATGTAAACAATAGTTACGTTTTACAAATCAAATGGGGCGTGTTACTACAAAGTCCAGTCCAGTTGGTCAAAAAAATGAAAAGCTGTTTTATGGGATATTCTTAATCCAATGTTAATTTTCTTGAGTCATTTATTACATTTGGTGTAGCCAATACAGGGACATCAGTGAAAACATTTAAGGTGTCGTCATCTTCATAGAGCATCCTATTTGGAGAAAATCAGCTGTAAACTTTGTGGTGTGTAAATTGAAATGAATGCTTGGCAGCCAGATCGTCCTCATGTTTCTAGGTTGTTTTACAGCATAATACGAAGGAGAATCAAAAATCAAAAAGGCAAAATACATGTAACGACTTTAATAGAAGTGACTGTGAGAAATTCAACATATCACTTTTCCACATAGTCCCTAAGCCAGACAACACATTTGTCGTATCCTTTAACTAGCTTCTGAGGTGAATCTGTGACCGCGCAGCACCTCCTTCAGCGGACCAAAGATGTGACGATGGCTCGGCACCAGATTCAGGCTGCAAGGAAGATGGGGAAGATGTTCGAACCCGAGCCGTTGCACTGTCTCTACTGTCCCTGCTGCTGTATGAGGACGTCCATTGTCATGGTGCAGCAAGACTGCTTTGGATAGCATTCCTCTTCTTTTGCTGCGAATTGCAAGTTCATTTCACAGCAACGCACAGGAATTTTCCCTGTTTGCCCATGTACTTGGAAATGCGCCGAACCTTCATGTATCATAGAACATTAACGTGATGTTCTTGAGGGAGCACTGACTTTTGAATTTCTTTTTCGCTGGAGAAGACGGATATCGCCACTCCATGCTTTGTCTTTTGCTCTCCGGGTTACAATAATAATAAAAAATGGCCTTTACTTTTTGATTCTCCCTCACATTTTGCTGACGAGCACATTATAAATTAAGGAACGTATTTAGGGCAAAATGATAAAAACGACATGTGGGTCATTTTTAAACATTTTTTTTGCACTCTCTTTTCAAATTGCTTAAAAACCTTACCGAACTAATTAAAGACTGTGTGTCTGAATTGTCAACAGAGAGTAAGGAAAGGTCCTGCAGCCAGTTTCATATCCTTGATAGAACCTGCTACAGCAACTATCTATAATCTACAAATCTGTCATCCATGACCATAACCTCATCACCTGAACCCCACTACCACCAGAGATGGATCTCCTACCACCTGGCATGATGTGTAGCTCTAAGAAGGAGATTTGTCCTCCTGACTGATCTAGAACCTGTTCATCATCTGCTATCTGTCCTCTCCGGTGTCTTTCCCATCACTTTCTTTTGTTGAACATACACCAAAATACAATGTCTATCTTTCTTGCTCTCCCCCCCTCTCTCTCCCCAGATAATAACATGCCACAATGATAGAAAGTCCTGTTAAATAATAGGCATGGTGTTATTACATGCTCCGTCATTTATGTGCTTCAGGGGAGGATATTCTGTATACCTGTCACGACGAAAGAATGGCAGTGGCCCAAGAGGTTTCTTTCTTTCTCTCTTTTTTCTTTTTTTCTTTTGTTCCATGAATGTGTCAGAGAAGCACCTTGTCAGCAGAGATGTTCTTCTTGTCCTCGCTCTCACACTTCTTTTATTGTCTTGCTTTCCATGCTCTTCCCAGTGGACCCATCGGGACACAGAGCGAGGTTGGAAATAAAAGAGAAGCGAGAGCTTTTGTAAATTTCTCTTCAGGTGTTTCGTGTTCACATGGAAACGGTTAGGTGTAGCAAAGGCATGTTTGCTAAGCACTCTTTGTTTATGCATTTCTTTGTATGTGTGTATGTGTGCACGTGTGTGTGTGTGTTCTGAGGTGCCATATTGCTCACATTGAGCTGATTTCTTCTAATCAGCATTGTTTATGGCTTTGCTAATTTAACAGGTGAGGAGAAAGCATGACGTTAGGAACATCAGGTGTGCTCGTTTTCAGATGGAGAGCAGACGAGCTTCTTGTTGCTCACATATTTGCTTAACGACCTGAAAAAATAAGATGCTCCTGATGTAGTTTATTTATTTAAAAGAAGACTCTACCATGATTCTGGCCGAATCAGCATGAACGCTGAAGCTTTGGATCATGATCTGTTTGAGCAGAGTGTATAGGTTAGGAGGGATGAAAGCTGGACAAAGGAAAGGACTAAAGCGCTGCTGCATCGCTCTGTAAATCCTGCTGGTGCCCCTATGAGCTGGCAGTCGACCGGCATTGCGGATGATGGCGTGATGATAACCCAACCTATAGATGAAACTAAAAAAGTCAACTTGAAAAATGTAATGCAAGATTAACATGCAAGGACCGCTGAGCTCAGTGGAGCATTTTAATAGTTATTTATTTATATTGATTGTGATTTATTCAGGCATGCCGTACATGTATGCTGAAAGCCTTCGCAGCTTCTTTTTCACTCCACACTCCCTTGCCGTCGTTTCAGAGTCATTTGTTCCTCTATTAAGGCTGAACAGGTTGAATGGCTGTTAAGCAGAGCTTTCACAATCTCCTGCGTAATTGAAGTCATTACAGCTTCCAGCTGCTGCGTGTTGAGCACGGTACCATAAACATTGTTACGAGGAGAATTAGAGGCGCACAAGATCTAGTGTCGGCGACTGCATCCCCGAATCCCAGCGTGCTCTATTCACGCATTACAATTCCAGAGAGAGTCGTGAGGCTTCCTTTCACCTTTTATTGGAAACCCTTATGTGTGGCTTATGAGTGGCGAGGCAATTTTGTCACTTATTCGATGGTGAAACACTTCCAGTTGCATCTCCTGGCGCAGCTGGCTTGGATGGTGATTACGGGAGTGAGAGGAAAATCAGCTCATGACAAACACTTCCATTTCCAGCCTGGAAATTGTCTCCAATTTAGTAATTTTCTTTAATTGAATTTGTAATCTTGTCAAGATGCTAAAGCCATGGATTAGAGCAAACTGCTGTTGTGGTTTGTTGATGAACTATGGCAATTTTGTGGGTTTTTTTGCGGGGGGGGGGTCGTTTGTGCGTGTCTCCCTGATTGCAGGTTTGTTAAGACAGAATTGCAGTACATTCCTAATTACAAGCCTGTGAAGCATACCGCTATTTACCTAGCACAAATATAAGAGAACAAGAACCTTTTAGCATAGCACAGTGTAGTTTACTCTGAACTATGTCAGTGATGTGTGGCATATTTCAATTCTTGTTTATTGAAGAATTTAATTTAGGACTCCTTTTATTGTACATAATTTAACAATATAATCATATCTACTAGTTACAATTCTGATCCACTTATTTAGAAGGAATACATTGCGGTGTGAACGTGTTCAATGCATTTTTTTTTCGTTGCGTTTCTCTGCATTTTTGCTCTATAAAGCCTTTATTTTGGGTCCCAAGAAAGGGAAAAGTGGAAATGGTAGTGAGAGTAAGAAGCGTATAACAGTTAAAATAAAGAAAGTAGTGCTGCCGCGATTAGTCAACGTAGTCGACGTAATTGATTATGAAAATTCGTCGACGACAATTTTATTGGTCGATTAGTCGCCTATTTATTTTTGGGCTCAAACGGCTGATCTGAGTTCAGGTAATTCCCCTCCACACCACTAGTATTGGTGTGCACACCCTGCTGATTTACATGCGCGAGCAACATAACGCTTGTAACGCTATTGCAGTGCTTCTCAAATAGTGGAGCGCGCCCCGGTGTT
>JAQMCW010000014.1:5922936-5941234 GCA_030068335.1 Chrysichthys cranchii | reverse complement strand
TCACTCTATCAGAGAAAAATCAGAGTTGTAGAAATAACAGGAAACTCAAGAGAGCCATGATATTATGTTCTTTACAAACTTTCGACCACAACTGTATGTGAAAACAGCTCATCACCTAGGAGGATTATTTTAATACTATGGGCAAAACAAGTTCCAGGCCGTTCAGAAACCCGTCTTGTTCAGGAAGCACTGAAGCTAAAAGTAGGTGAGGGCGGTTCGGGGCTGTCTTCACAGGGACCTCCTGTTTCTGCCTGAATGGAGATGCACATATCGAGATCTTCATCATCCGAGGAGGATATCCGTCACTCCCCCAGCCCTGTGACAAACAGCCCAGCTCCAGCCTAGGCGAACCTCCATCAAACACACAAGATGGATGTGCCCAGTTTATACAGCGGGACCTCAACCGTGTGCAGTCAGGGACCCATCTGTGGTATATTAGGACAAGGCCACGTGATTCATTTCAATTTTGCATGCGTGTACGCCGATTCTTATTAGTCATTTAGAAGGCGTGCCCTCCCGGTGTTTGATGTAATTGGTGGTAAACGTTTACATGCCGTGATGGATTTTGTGGCACTAACGCAAACCGCAACCCCAGTAATCATGTAATTGCAAGCAAGCAGCTTTACGTAAAAATGTATGGAATTTAGCTGGCATCAGAGGCTGCCTGATTACCATAATTACATCTGTTGGCTTTTAATTGTGGGATCTTAGCCGCTAAGAGAGAACAGATAGAGAGGATATTATGGAGGATATGTGTCGAAGAGTGAGGCAGAAGATAAATAGTTTGTTTTCAGGGACTTGATTTCATGAAGTAGACCGTTTCCCAAGCAGGATCCGTAGGGATAAAGACGGAAACCCCAGCCTTCCAGATGGCACAGCAAGGGGTGGAAATGCCTTTGTTTGTAGGTTCCACTGCACTCCCAGGAGGGAAAGGATGCGCTTTGTATCCAGGAGAGAAGAGATCCATAGGAATAACTGAAGTACCTGCCATTAAAATAGATCTAAAGGGAGAACAGCTGGTGCCTCACCACCGCTGGTGGGCTTTTTTCCTCTCTCAGAGCCACCCCCGATTGATCTGTGTCTCTCCCTTTAGCAGCGATTTTGCACCAAAGACACACAGTGTTCTCGACCCGCACTAATTATCACAAAATTTCAACCGACTCCCTTTTAACTCTCCAGCTGTTTCGATGTGACTCGTTTCCCCTCATGCAAATTTTCAGTCACCATTTCAACAATGATTGACTTCAACGGTTGATTTCACACCCACACGTGTCTGGTCACCATTCCTCAACCACCCTCAAAGTAAAGACCAGTGCCGTTGCCAGAATTTCCTGCTGAAAGCCCAGAATGTTGGCATAAGGGGCTAGGTTTATCTTGAGGTGTCAGGAAACATTGGTGAGAACTCGATATCTGGAGTTTACTACAAAGCTCCTTTAACGTGAGGTTGGCGATACGTGATAAGGACTGTGTGGGTGCTTTTGTTCAAGTGTCGGAAGTGTTTGCTAGTCATTCTCAGATATTTCCATCTGGCAACTATGACGTAAGGATGCAAAACGCGTTAATTAAAAACAAAAAGATAAAAACCCTACACACGACGGCAAATCGGAAAATGCAAGAGCAAAATTCAAAACCCAGTAACGAATATGAAAACATGACTGCAAAATTGGAAACGTTTCAACATTATTGTAACATTATAGATTTTTTTGGAACATCGCATGCGGAGAACCTGCCTAAAAGCTGAGTTACTCAGCAGAGAGAATCTGTACTATAACATAAGTAGCTTGAATTAAATTGATTTTGCTAGGCTGAGAGATATCAGAGTGAAAAAGTACAGTTTGTTTCCTTGTGATAGTTATGGGGCATATATAAGCACATAATGGTTATTAAGGACCCATCCTTTCTGACTTAGTTAAAGTTGACGTGTTTCTGATTTGCTGTTGCATTTTTATTTTTTTCTCTTTTCTGATTTGCTATTGTATTTTCCAACTTGCTATCATGTTTTTCGATTTTCTGTTGTGTTTGCTGCTGCTGCTTTTTCTGATTTGCCGTTTTTCGTGCGTTTTCTTTTTTGCTGTTGTGTTTTGTGCTTTTGTGCTTTTCGGTCATATTTGATGTTCCCTATTGTGTTTTCTGATTTGCCGTTATTGGTTTATTAACGCGTTTTGTTCGGTAACTGTGCTGATTGAGTTACCAGTAAGGAACGCATAGCCGACATTTTAGTTTCGGCTCATGCATTTTTTGATTTGCTGTTGTGTTTTTGTTATTTCTTGTTGTGTTTTCTGATTTGGTGTTGCCTGGTTTGATTTGCTTTTGCAATTTCTGATTTGCTGAGGTTTTTTTTTCATCTTTTTTTGCATTTTCTTTTTTGCCGTTGTGTTTTCTGATTCGCTGGTTTTGGTTCGTTAACCTATTTTGTCTGGTAACTGTGTTGATTGAGTTACCAAAGAAAAATATACCTGATAGTTGACCAGAATGATGATAATCAATTCTATGTCCATTTTTGTTTTTACTCATGTGTTTTTTTTAGTTGTTCAAATTGTTTGCATTTTCATTTTTGCTGTTGTGTTTTCTTCTTTGCTGCCATATTTGCCTTGCCCTGTTGTCTTTTCTGATTTGCAGACAAATGAGAATGTTAACAGTCTTTTTCATCAGTTTTCATTTTTGGTTTCACTCATGCATTTTTTGATCCGATGTTGTGTTTTTCGATTTTCTGTTGTTTTCTGATCAGGTGTTGCTTACTTTGATTTCCTGTTGCATTTTCTGATTTGCTGAGGGTTTATTTATTTTTCTTTTTTTCTTTACATTTTCTTTTTTGCTGTTGTGTTTTCTGCTTTGCTGTCAAATAACAGTCTTTTTCATCTGTGTTCATTTTTGATTCTGCTCGTGCATTCATTCATTCATTCATTCATTTATTTATTTATTTATTTTTTGTTGTGTTTTTAGATTTTCTGTTGTGTTGCCTGTTTGATTTCCTGTTGCATTTTCTGATTTGCTGAGGTTTTTTTTTTTTTCTTTGCATTTTCTTTTTTGCTGTCGTGTTTTCTGCTTTGCAGTCACGTTTACCTTTCCCCGTTGTGATTTCGGATTCATGGTTTTTGGTTTGTTAATGTGTTTTGTTCAGTAACTGTGCTGATTGAGTTACCAGTACGGAAAGCATAAGGGGTAATTGAGAATAACAGTCTTTTTCCTGAATGTCCATTTAGACAGGTTTTATTTTGAAAGTGTAGATATTTACTTCAATTATTGAATTCCCTGCTACAGTTATAAAGAGGCACAGGTTTCCTTTAAGATATTCTCCTAAGTGTTAATTGATTTTTTCCTTAGAACCTTTTTGGTATCTCTCCATCCAGCACTGAATAAAAAGGTAGATATACTAGATTTTCTAGTAACCGGAATTGTAGCTTTAGCCTTGAGTAACAATGGTTGCTAGGGTTAGGTGTTTATGTGTAGCTCTATTGAGCTCTATCTCTACACTGAGTTTCCAGGTGCTACTCGAAGCTGCTTTAACCTCCCTATTTTTTTTTTCCCGAGGAATTTCTTCATGACCTTAACCTTGGGTGAGCACATCTGTTTGATCTTCAATGGATTCACTAAGTTGGCTCCCTAACCCCGATTTTAATTTGAAAGACCCCGTATGCGTAGCTTTGATGTTTTATTCACACACTATGCTCTTTAAACTCTTTAATACTTGAAAGCATAGAGGAATATATATATATAGTTGTGAGGAAAAGGAGAAAAAAATGAATGTTGCCATAAAAATCTTAGAAAATAATTTAACATGCCCTTTATAGGATTATATTTAATTTCACCTGTAAGTCTGGATGCATTTCTACACTAAAAGTTTGATGGGATTCAATTGCACACACAGTTCATAGGTTTCACAGTCCAACCTTTTTAAATGGTCAGAATCATTGTGTAGCTTTTCCTCATTTCTCGATGTATGGTGTGTAAAATATTCAAGGCATTTAACAGCTCCGGCCTTGATCAGGAATTCTGTTTAACTAAACCCGGTGAGGACTATTTATTTCAGAAGTAAGTGCTAGGTATTTATTCTTTTGATTTGGCTTGTGAAGGTTTTGAGGTGCAAAGCTGATGTTAAGCTAGCCTGAAGCTAAAACACCTGCTCCCATTGCAAGCATTTAAATGAGCCATCATCCTCTCGGTCGAAGCTGCGGGAAGCCTTGATGAGAAACAGAAATCGGCGATGTGTGTCGTTATAATCATTTTTGGTTTTGAGACAACAGAGTGGCCGACCTTCCGTACTGCCTCCTTGTTATTGTTCGTGTAGTTACTGCTGAGCTGTAACAAAAAGAAAGAAGAGGTGAGAAGGAACATGAGAGATGGAAAAGAATTGTGATTGACTCCCAGCATGTGTTCTTCATGCTCGTTGTGAGGCTTAAGGTCGGGGGAAGATAGAGTTTGATGTACATCCCGACAGGAGTTCTCATCTTCCAGGTGAAGCTGCGTCCCGTGTGTTAAATTGGAAAGCCTGGCTTATTTACGTTTTCCCTGTCTTTCACAAGGGCAGAAAGGGAGTTATGAGTTATAAAATCATGCAGTAATATCCTGATTTATGCAGCTTTATGGGTGTGTATAGTGTGTGCACACTCGATCACACCTACAAGTGTATAATAACTATTAATTTATCAAAATACTGTAATATATCTGTTTTTCAGGTTTGTCCCCCCATTTGGGAGAAAAGCCGGTTCGCCCTAATAGTCAGCTTCCCCCTACTGACAAGGTAGAACGAAGGCTAACATATATTTCCTCAAAGACATCTACTGATGCTGCTCATGCTGAATTTCCCATAACACACTCTGTGGAAAGTGCTATTTGTCCTTTTCTGCATACATGACCTCACAGACAGCCATGATTGGCTAGCGTCCCTGTGATTGGCACACGTATTCCCTCCCACTCGGGCACTTTACTCACTTGGTCTCCCAGCCAGGGAAAATCAGACCACGCTAGCTCCCATTGTTGCACGACTTAGGAGTACTGAATGTGCAATATGAGGCATTTGAGCGAAAAATAATGCAAATTACAGGTTCTTTATAAAAATAGATTAATTAAGCATCAAGGACTGAAAGTCCCGATAAGACTGGCAACGGTGTGGGCAAATTAATATGACCCCTGGGCAGGTATTAAATGTGTGAAGACATTTAAGACTAGGTTTTCTTCTCCAAATTATGACTTATTATTTCAACAGTATTTTTTTAAAAAAAATAATCATTACTGAACCCATGTTTCTGTGTGCACACTTCAAATTTTATCCATACTCTATATCAACGGTTCCCAAACTTTTTCAGGATGAGACCCAAAAGAGAAATTTGGTGTCACAGCGGGACCCAAACTTACAAACATACATCAGGAATACTCAGAACATCTACATTTACCCATAACACAACAAACCTGGCAAATGGTGACCCAGTGAATAAATATTGGTGACCCATTTTGGGTCGTGACCCTTAGTTTGGGAAACAATGCTCTATATGAACAGTTGTTCGAATTTTCCCAGCACCTTCAATCACAGTTATCTGACCTATACTTGCGTATACACCTGGCAAGCTGCAGATTCATTTTCTTGGAGGCTCTTTGCTATCGAAAACATAAGCAAACCATATTTATGTATTTTTTCCTCCACCTACTTTGCATGTAATGTTAACTAAAGGGCAGTTTTACAGTTAAAAATGCTGGTAAGTGGTTAAAAATAGTGTCATTACATCACTCGGTGTCTCAGTAAGATGAAATCAGCTAATGTCGAGCAGAACAATGGGCTGATTGATTTGGATTTGTAATCCTGCAGCAGCTGTATCCTCTTGCTGCCAGCCTCGCTCGCTGAGCCAAAAAAACCCCAAACTCACATGAGACGATCATTATAAATCCCAAACACTTGAGCTTCTTTAAGCATAAATATCCCCATCCCCACCCTCCCTTTCTCCAAAAACCCCTTGTTTTAATGAACTGAATTTCCTCCAAGTGGAGGGTTAGGCTGTGAAGCAGACACCTTATCTGTCAAAGGAGATCAAAGTAGCTGATCGGATCAGAACTAAGCGAGCTCTACTGGCGCACCCTGCATTTAATTAGGTCCTAATTGGCTCACGGGTAAACAGACCTGCTGCGCAGGTGTAAACAAGCTGGTGTACAGTCCATCCACCGAGCGGGGCATCTCTAAGGGGTGGAAGAGGAAGCTGTTATTGTGGGCAGGGTGATGAAATTATGGTAATGAATGTAAATAGCGAAACGAGGAATGAATTTTGAAAGGATGTAGGAATCTCATTTCTTCAGGCAAGAAGAAAGAATTCACTAATCCATGAGACCTGACATGAACACTGGGAAACCTGTGACGGGTCCTGTTATTGTCTTATCTCTGACTGGGGTTTTTTTTATGGCTCCTGAAGCTGCAGCTTATCATATTAACAGACTTGATGATGCATGTCTGAGTATTCAGCAGTGGCTTCTGCATGATTCAGGAGCCGGAGGTACATGACAGCCTTCGATGGTGCAGTTTATAGTCTGCAGTTTATAGCTTGCTATTCTAGAGAGTACATTATTGAATCCAGTGGGAAGTCGTGGTGCTTAAATCCATTATTCATGGTAGTCGGGGATATTTTTTTTTAAACATTTGCCTCATCTAATAGAGCAGTTTTTTTCCCCCTCCAAAGTGCAAAACTGTTAACTTATCTCAGAAGGCAGTCTCCCAGGATCATTTTCAGAAAGTTAATGAGTCCTTGCCAAAGCTCAGGTTAGACGCAGCTGCAAATAGGACTTGCTAAAATAAAAACTAACTAGCAAACCAACAAATAAATCCAAGATTTTTGTGTCCTTTATGCTGATAACTGCTCAGGTTGGCTGGTCCAACAGTGCTATTTCCAACCTCCATCACTAAATGCAGAAGACACTGTACAGGGGAGAAATATCCTTTTTTTTTTTTTTTTTTTTTTTTTTTTTTTTTTGGTTCTTGTCACTAGCATGGTACCGTCAAGGATACATCATTTGCATGGCTAAGGTATATCTTTCACCTGGAGATTGTTTATATAAAGTACTGTACTTTTAAATACCAAATTAAAATATATAATGTGAGTAAAGGCACCACATACACCTTCTCAGATGAAGATGAAAGACACTATAAGAACAAAAGGTATACCCTCGAGGATACCAGTCCAGCAACAAGGAAAAGTGCTGCTTGGTACTGTTATTTCTGAGAGTGAGAAATTTATTGAGCTCTGTAGGACAGTAGACCTCTAGCTAGATCATAAAAAACAAATTAAAAAAAAAAAAAACAACCAAGAAAAAATACATGACACAAATTTACAAGAATAATTAATACTATTAAATGAATTAAAGAATAATCTTTCTCATCCTTTGTAATAATTGGTCGGCTGTCATCCACTTAAGCACAAAGGTTTGTGCACCTATAGGTTAAAAAAAGATAGCATCAGGACATGTGTTGGAAATGTTATGCTTCTCAGATGTTTATTCAATATCAGCAATAAAAATTGTGAAATAGTATACTGTATATGTGTTATTAGTGGGTGCCTTTCTGTGTGAAGTTTGCATGTTGTCCACGTGTAGTCCCTCTTCCACGGTCAGAAATCTCAGATCATTATCTCATGTCTTTTAAATTATGTTTTAGCTATAATGAGATGCACCTTGCTATGCTATCTTGACAAACATTCACATCAGCTTTACCAACAATCTCCCAGAAGTATCAACCCTGACTAGATGTCCGTCAGGCCCTGCAGAACTCAATCAGGCAGCAAAATGCTTAGAATCAACTTTTTAAAAAAATAATCAGAGAGAAAAAATTTGCACCCTGGTATAGCAATAACACACCCTAAAACAGACCACTTGGAAATTAGAACACAAGTAGGATCAAGCTAAATTGACTGTATTCAAATAAGCATGTAAGGAGAGCCTCCTGGGCGGCGGTGTGGGGTGGTGGTTAGCACTGTCGCCTCACACCAAGAAAGTCCTGGGTTCGATCCCCAGGGTTGACCTGGGCGCCTTTCTGTGTGGAGTTTGCATGTTCTCCCCGTGTCCGTGTGGGTTTCCTCCAGGTACTCCGGTTTCCTCCCACAGTTCAAAGACATGCACAGAGGGGATTAGGCTGATTGGCTGCACTAAATTGCCTGTAGGTGTGAATGTGAGTGTGAATGGTTGTCTGTCTCTGTGTGTCGCCCTGGGTTGGATTGGCGACCTGCCCAGGGTGTACCCCGCCTCTTGCCCAAAGTCAGCTGGGATTGGCTCCAGCTTCCGCCCGCGACCCTGACCAGGAGGATTAAGCGGTAGAAGATGAGCGAGTGAGTGAGAGATCCGTAGTTCCCAACTTTAACCTTTTATAACATTTACAATTCTACCAAATGTTATACATTGCCTTTTCCAAAGTACACTCATTAAATTTTTAGTATCTTGGAGTCATATTTGTACATTTTCTGGAAAACACGAGGGTTACAAGTAGCACATAAAATGATCGACAGGTTCATTTGCATGTAGTGTTGTTGACTTGCCCTGCCTTCAGGTGGCAAGGTAACAGTGACGGGATCCCAGGGAGGCATTCACGCCATGTGCAATGTAAATGCACGCCTAAGCCTTGTCATAGCAATGGATGGTGTTTATTCATACCCCGCTAAACAGCCTGAGGCCCTGTAGTGCTCTGATACTGTAAACACTGAAGCAACAGGCTTTTAACCCTCACCTCGGCTACATTCATCCAGACAAATGATGAAACTGTTGAGGCAGTTCGCTGACAGATATCTCACACGACTAACCCTCATAGAACCTGATTTAAAGACGGTGACGACCTTCCCATGAGAAATGGAGTGACTGTACTTGCGTGCATGTATCCAGTCTGCCAAGTAGCCGTTTCAATAGGAGCAGTAAATTGCTGAGGGAAATGGATTGTCCACGTACATATGTATGTATGCATGCAAAGTGCATGTCAGTGCTGATGGAATTTAAATTCATGTCAATACAGTGTTATAAGATCAGGTGGGTGTGTGTGGTTTTCTGCACTGCAGTGTCAGGTTATGTTATGTAAAAACATCAGATGCATGAATCTCATCCAAGAATAAAATTCCAAAATATGCACCAAAGGCTCCTGTTGGCTCCCTGTTTTGATGCATTCAGTGGTGTCCATGAGCAAGAGCTGATAAGATCTCTCGCAGCACAGCTCTCTTCATTATTGAATAATTCATCAAAGTAAATGTGTCAGATGAGGACCTGAACCGGCCCACTGTCTCGTTTTTCCAAGGACTAAGCAGATTCACTTGTCTTGCCCAAAGATATAGTGTTTCCTGATGCTTTGTGATCAGGAGGTAAAGTAGACAGAATCCTGTCAGCAGGCATAGTTTCGTGGTTTTATTGTTGGCAGAAAAAATCAGATTTGAAATGGAGTCGCTTGATTATGAAATTATACTCAGAGTCCTGCTAATGTGTTTGTGTGTTAGGTGTGTATTGAATGCTCCAGATGGATCCCCAGAAGATGAAATGTAGCTTTCGTATTCTGGATGTTAATCTAACCTCACGAATCACCCTCATGTTGTGTTTTATTCCTAGCCATGAGCTTTTTGAGGTGGCCTACTTTGATAGAAACAATTAACAATGCACACTGAGATTACCGTCAAGGACAATGGAAAACCCAGGAAGTTCTGTACAAAGACTTCTCAAATCAGACCGAATGCAGATTAAAAGGTAATTCAGTCCTCCATTGTTCATGCTGTTGCATGGGGAACGATGTTACCATTTCCCAACCTCCAGAGAAGCTTCCAAATCCGAGTACAGGTTCAATTATATGATGGAAAACAGTCCACCAAGGTGCAGATAGTTCTGAGTGGAGTTATGTTTTACTACATTGTTTTATAAACTCCCAACAGCAGAGCTACTCAATCAGCCCCTTTAGCAAGTAATGTCTTGGCTCACAGTCTGTAGCTCACTGTGGCTGTATGTTTGCAGGCCGGCCCGGAGCAGCGGGTAATTCAGGAGCTGGAGGTGGAGAACATCCTGGCAGCGTTGCCAGCTTTTCCCAGAGGAGCACCCCTCCAGCGAGCGAGACGCGCCGCCCAGGCCCTGAGCCGAGCCGCCAATTACTCAGTACTGATGGCCCAACAGCAGGTGGGTGTGCTGAGAGAAAGAAAAGGGAGAAGGAGTGAGACCGACTCGCAGCTGGATTGGCTCGTCTGCGTTCGTCTGGCTCTCTCACTCTGCTCTGCAGCCAGCAGGGTGGTCGTGGTCATGCTTTTGTGTCAGTTATCCTCGTTCATTCCGGGCTTTTTCCATATCTCTTCTTTTTCGTATCTTCCGTTCCCTGTTCTTGTTGCCAAGCCCGAGCTCATGCCTCCTCTTTGTGGTAATCTACCCTGCTCTGTGTGCTAACAGTCTGTCAATGCCAATCAATATTTCATACTAAAATAACCTGACCGGGGCGTTCCTGTCTAAGCCTCCCGCTTCAACATCAGGGGTCATCATAACTGTGATTTCAGGAAAAACATCTTGATTGTACCTCGGTATTGTAGCGCAGAAGGGCTAAGCCATGAATCATTCATGATACACTCTGCCTGACCAGGAGAAACACAATGATTAATGCAACACTTGTTGTGACGCCTCTCTACAGTCAGGAGCAGCATCGCCCAGGCGCCTCCTGGCTCCGGGTTACGGGCCCATTATGCATTTTTAAAGACCTGGCATTTGTGAGGAAATACACGCTCAGAAGAAGGCCCTTTCACTCCATCTGTGCATACTGTTACACAGTGTGTTCCTAAGACTTTGCGATTGCCTTTCATCGAGGCAAGGTCATGACAGGTTAAGACCTTTGCCCTTGGGAAGAATCTTTTTGACTGCGCTTCAAGACATTTGCTAGAACACAGAACTTCAAAGTAGCATCTGCTTTTCCAGTAAAAGCCTGTTTTTGCTCAAAAACAACATCTGGCCTTTTGGCTTGTTGTTGAAGATGCGTATTTTTGTCTTCTGTTCTGGTGATGTAGGTGGAAGCTCTCGAGGCGGAGTTGGACTTCCATAGAAGCTTGTACAGCCTGCAGGTCCGGACCATAGAGGAGCTTGTCCAGGGAATCCGACAGGCTTATCAAGCCTTCCAGGAGAGCATCTCTCAGAGTCTGTGTGTTCCACTGCAAGGTAACTAGCCCTAAATCTCCAAAACACCATGAATAGACCCATGTGATCTAAAGGCATCCAAGTATTTTGGGTTGCAATGGAAGTAACTCTTCATTAATGTTGATTTCTCAAATCTGGTTAGTCAGAAAGTCTTCATTAAAGTTTTCAATAACAGTAATCCCAAGTGTATTAGCGCATTCATTCTAATACATTATGTAGTTACCGTTGTACCAGCTCATTCACATCACTCAACGGATTAAGAAGCATATTACTGTCGATATGGTGAAGCTTTCTGTAGTTGTTTATTTAACATCTGTGGGAGGAGTCTCCAGGGTCAGCGCTTCGTGACAGTCAGTGTTGGAGAGTCGTCAGGATAGAAGAGGTTACTCTTGTCCATAATTTATATTTTTTTTAATATTATTAACTTCATGAGAAGCTAGTGAGGGAAAGCCTGTTCATAGATGTAGTGTAGCAAAGCAGTCTGTAGCTTTATTCCCATTATGTAAATATACCTATAATATTTTATTCCTTACATAGTCCATGATGTTTAAAAACCAAAGTCATATATGAGATGTAATTTTCACTTGTATTGAACAGAATAGCACACTTTATTGTGTGTAAGGTCAAAAATGATGGGTTTTTTTTTCCATACCTAAGCCTGGAGCATTATTATGCTGCTGGTTTACAGACCACATAACGGTACTTTTGTGCACAAAGGGTGGGCAAAGAGTGCACAAAGGGTGGAACAGCATGACCTGACTGACAGCTACCTCATTCATCGATCATTTGGTGTCCTTACAGAGCACACAGGCTAAAATAGCATACTCTTGCATCAGGCACCAAACAGCTAACAGAATATTATCGGTACATTTTGCCCAGTTTACACAAAGAGCCATTCTAGGCAATTGCATAGCTTCACCTACATAGACGTGACATGCAATTTGAAGAAAAAAAAACAAAAACGGCAGGATAAAAGCAACAATCGGCTGCAGAGCATTGCACTGTGCATCATTTTCGGCCGAACATTTTCTGGAAAGAGTAATTGTGTCTGCCTGCAGCCCGCAAACATGCAATTCCAGACATCAGCTATTTCTGCGTAGAACAAAACCACATAATCAGGACACTGCTGTCTGGCAATATTGCTCCTGCTGACTGTGGAAATGGGGAAGGATGGGCTTTTATTTGATCAGACACTTGCTTGAATGAATAAAAAAATATATATTATATATATACTCATTCGCAGAACTGGTGTAGTAATATCTCAAGTGCGTTCTCAGCACCTGCCCATATTCATCTGCAGCTTGGATGAGAACCGGGAAGGGTTCGAGCTAAAGTGGTGCGTGTAGTGCTTTTGCGTGCGTTTGTGTTTTGGCATGTGTGAGTGTCTGCAGCAGTACATGAGAACAGCTACTTAGCGAAGCCATTCAGGAGGTGATGAAAACAAAGTGCTGGTGGGGAGCGAGGCATGCATACCAATGTATGTGTGTGTGTGTGTGTGTGTGTGTGTGTGTGTCCTGTATGTGTGCTAAATAAGCTGTATCTTGCACCTAAAGATGTATTTGCTTTTGGAATAGCGCATATATAGCCTGCACTCCTTTTTCACTGGCACACATAACTCCTCATTAAAAGCCTAATGCTGGACCTCCTGCTTCGCTTCTGCATAATGTAGTGCATTTTCCCCCCAAATCCAGTCCTCCAGATGGTCAACAGTTCTGTTCTGTTACAGATTGCATCACACCTGGAGCAAGCAATCAAATGGAATATCTGCGGTGTGTGTGTGTGTGTGAGAGAGAGAGAGAGAGAGAGAGATTGCAGGCAAAAGTTTAGGAGCAAGTGATTAAAAAAGAACAATTTGCAATAAGTCCATGTGCTTATTGACCTCTAATGTGTCTAGAATATTGGTTCACAATGATGTGGAGTGATATAAATAATGCACAGATCATGAAATTATATACGTGTCGAACCCTAGCAAACATCTGATGGTGAGAAACATCATGTTCAGTTATAATCCGTATTATTTCTGCGTTCTGCAAACATTTTAGCCAAGACCTTTTTTCCTCTTTTGTATCGATGAACAAATTAGCTGATATTTACATAGTTCCTCATATAATTACAGATGTTTTTGGGTTGTGGGTTTTTTTTTGTTTTGTTTTGTTTGTTTGGGTTTTTTTTTTTTTTTTAAGTTAACGTTCCAAGCATTTGGTCTGTCAGCGTTTTGCTATGCATTTCGATCCATTTAGTGAGGCTGCTCAGGAAGTGAGACAGAGCAAAACATGTGGACTGTGTGGATTTCCTGAGGCTTGGCTTGGGGAAACACAGCTGTAAGAGACTTGTGAGGTCACCACAGATCTGCTCTTGCTGTGTATTGTGCATACCAGAGCTTTGTGGGTGCAGTGGAGTGAAGGGGCTTTAGATTTTCACGTCCTGCACACCACCGAAAGCACAAGACCACATGGCATCCAGTCTTTAAAGACAGATGTCTGGCATTCACCAGAGCCTGTTTTGTTACTAAACCTGTCTAGTCGTAGAGAAAGAAGCAATCTGACTGACAGAGAGACCAACCAGTGACTTTTTCACACATAAAGCATTCGGGGTTCTGTAAGCTTTTGTTTCCCTCCAGTGCCTACATGTTGTTCTGAAGAGCATTTGAAACAAAACAGACACGTTAATGCATGTACATCGAGGTAGATACCATACGGGCAGAATGTAGACAGCCAATCAGATCACAATCTCCAAGATTCTGAAGCTTGTGGCCAGAAAAGGGTCCAAAAATAATCTTCCTGAATGGCTTCACTAAGTGGCTGGCACAAAGCTCACAGGACAGACTTGAAAGCTTGGGAGCAACACTAACTAAAAAGCAGTTTGAGGCCGAGACTACATTTCCTCTAAAGCATAATGTTTCTGTAATAGAATTAACTACGTCGTAAGGCCGTGTTTCAGGGTGATTAAATTCAACCAGTTCAAAAGTACAACAATCTTCTTGGGTGCTTTTTAAAACTTCGCTTGGTGTCGGTGTGTAATTTTCATTTTGCTCCACTCTCCTCACAGAGAATTGCAAATATAGCAGCTCCTCTGTGTTTTGAGATGAATTAGCCTCGCACGTCTGAGCCATTCCGTTTGATACAGCAGGCTCTTTCTCCCCTTTTATTCTCACGTCGTTCCTTTTTTCCTCTCCATTTTTTTCCCAGAGGTCCTTTCATGTTATGAGGATCTGAGGAGCACAGCGTCAGAGACTGCACTTCACCGCTTCCTGTCAGCTTTTAAGAGCAACTTGGCGCAGATACGAGAGGCAGTGGATGCCTTCGGCCCTTCAAAGAGCAAAGGTGGATCAATGTCTGTCTCAGACTCTATCTCTCTGTCTCTCTGTCTCTCTGTCTCTCTCTCTCTCTCTCTCTCTATTTCCACTATGTCTTCTTGGCAGTTGAATTGAAATCTACTTTCTAAGCCTAAATCAGCCCCTGATCCCAGGGCTGGGAAGCCTTTGAATTATTGGTAATGTCCTAGAATATTTCCCACAGTTATCCCAGCAAAGCTGAGTATTTTATGTCCTGAATGATGATATTTATTTATTTATTTATTTTTTGCTGGTAACGGCGTCATTAAACAGTCTTGCGTCTTTTCATCCGCTTCTTCAGCTTCAGGAAAGAACAAACATTTGAGTTTGCTTATAAAAATAGCTAATGGCTTTGACACGATATAATATTCCGGCTGTACGAGGTAACAGCTTTCCAATACAACACCATTAACTGAACGTGGGGTTCTTTATTGGAGAGATTTCAATTTAAATGAATTGTCTTTCTTTATGTTTTACACAGAAATCAAGGGGGGGTGGTTGCTTTTATATTAAACCTAGGGTTCAAAACTCTCAGCAAGGGAGCATTAAAGGTCCACGATGGTATTCAACCAACTGAACGCTCCTCACTTACTCCTCCCTTTCCGAGAGTGTATTAGAATGTAAGATGGCCATCACGAGTACTTCCAAGTACTTACGTTCACACACTCATGCTTCCATGCTCAATAATATGTCTGACCCTTTATTTGTCAAAATTTTGGTTCTCAAACTTCCTCATCTTCCTTTCCTGTTCTTCATCATCCTCCCGGTGCTTCCTTCTGGATTCATGTTGCCACTTTTAAAAATGTAAACGGGATATGCTCTCAAGAGGTTTGTCTGTTCTAGGCTACTGTAGTGGCACAACACGGCGGCTCTGTAGAGGTGGCCCTGCTCCCCGTGTAGATATAAAGGGCTCGTCTTAAGCTTATGAAAAGACTGTGATTCGTAGTTCCAGGTTTTTATACACTATTGAAAACATACTCATGAATTCCAGCAATATGTTCTGCAATACAGTATATAGTCCATTTCTGCTAATAGATACCCTTAAAACCCTTCATAGTAGACCTTTAATTAAGAAAATGAAGGAAACCTAACCCTTCAATAAATAGCAGGCTACGATCCGGCTGAAGAGTTTGTCAGCTTAACTTGGACTTGCGGCTATTTTTTCCCCTTATATTTCTCTGACATATATTCATAGCTCTTATTCATATCTAAAGGGGCATTTACAAGCATTTCCTAGAATGAGGGGTAAGACCAAATGAATAAATGTCATTGTTCACTAATTCCCTATTCCTATGACTATTTCTTTGCTCCTCTCATTTGTCGTGTACAATTTTCATACATGTCAATATTTTGGCGACTAAACGGGACAGGAATACAACACCGGTTTTGACTCACCTAAACACACTTCCCTGTGAAAATGAGCAGACGGAAGAAAAGCCTACAGCCTAGGTGTGGTTTTGAATCGGTGTATTTGTTTTAAACGCGTAACCCAAATGTTTAAAACACTGCTGCTGTTTGCTGCTTCTCGATTGCATCTGTCCTGCTACTCCTTCCTGCCAGGACCATCCTGCCCTGATACAAATCCTTGTATTTTTCCATTACAAACACAGATAACAGCTGTTAAGGGAATCGTACATGCTTTCACACAGAGGGGGGGGAAATGATTCCGGCAGGCAGGGACATTTCAACACGACGCTGAAAGCCGTTTCTTTCTTCCCCACCCCACCCTCAGAAAGCCACCTACGCTTTCTCTAATGTAGTTGCTGCTGTTTCAGATGACGGTTTGTGCTCAGTATTAACAGATCCTTTAATCCAACGTCATAATATCAGAAATTAATCCACATGTTTATTATTGTTCGAAGTGGCAAGAAAAAAAATCTCATCTTAATAGAAATGTTGAATATGTGGGCTTCCCTCCCACACGCACACGTAATGCCAAGGGGGAAAAAAGAAGTAAGGAGTTTAATGACTGCTTTACTTAATGTCTAGCATGGAAAATATTTACCATGGAAAATGAGGGAAAATCAAACAATTGTTACAAAAATACATCTGAGCGCAAACGTAGCATAGCTTGAACTAAAGAAAAACAAAGCACTTTATTTTAGCCAAGAAGTCATCGGGGTACGTATCAAATGTTCCTGCTTTATTACGGGTAACCAAAACAGTCTTGTTTGTCTCAGTGTCTCTGTATAACTCTGTCAGGTATCCGACGCTGCTTTCTTTAAATCTGTCACTGATGATGCATGCGTCATTTAAACAGCTGATAATGATGCGGCTCCAGGTCCATTGTTGTTTGAATCGTTAGTAAAATTCTGAGTAGAAAATGCAGTAAAACAAATGCCCACTTGTGACATGTCGCTATTCTCTGAATGTGTTGTTCCTTCTTCAGATTTTTTTTTTTAGGATTACTGTGTGTGGCATCTGAGTGCCCCAGATTGGTATTTGGCCCAGATTACAGTCTTACACTAGAGTGCAAAAATGGACGCTTTCCAGCCATCTAGCGCCTTCCTGTGAGTGAGGGATTGTGGGAGTGGGTGAGCGTGAGGTAGGGTGAGAGTGTGGGTGTGAATGAGTGTTGGAGGAAGGGAGGGAATGTGTCGCTGTGGGAGCGAGGGGGTAAGGCAGTGAGAGTGAGTGAAGCAGTGAGGGAGGGAGGGAGGGAGGGAGGGAGGGAATCAGGCAGTGAGTGGGAGTGAGTGAGGCAATGGGTGAGTGAACGAGCGAGTCAGTGAGTGAGCGGAGGATTGTGGGAGAGAGTCAGTGAGTGAGTGAGAAGGATTGTACGAGAGAATGAGGGAGTGAGTGAGTGAGAGAAGGATTATGGGAGAGATTGAGTGAATGAGTAGGATTGTGGGAAAGAGTGAGGGAGTGAGTGAGAAACATTTGAGTGAGTGAGAGAGAAGGATTGTGGGAGAGAGTGAGAGAGAAGGATTGTGGGAGGGAGTGAGTGAGTAGGATTGTGGGAGAGAGTGAGGGAGTGAGAGAGAACAACTGTGGGAGAGAGTGAGTGAGAGAGAAGGATTGTGGGAGGGAGTGAGAGAGAAGGATTGTGGGAGGGAGGGAGTGAGTAGGATTGTGGGAGAGAGTGAGGGAGTGAGAGAGAACAACTGTGGGAGAGAGAGAGTGAGTGAGAGAGAAGGATTGTGGGAGTGAGTGAAAGAAAGAGAAGGATTGTGGGAGAGAGTGAGAGAGAGAGAAGGGGTGAGTGAATGAGGAGGATTGTGGGAGTGATTGAGAGAGAACATCTGTGGGAGAGAGTGAGTGAGAAGGATTGTGGGAGAGAGTGAGGGAGTGAGAGAGAACAACTCTGGTAGAGAGTGAGTGAGAAAGATTGTGGGAGGGAGTGAGAGAGAACAACTGTGGGAGAGAGTGAGTGAGTGAGAAGGATTGTGAGAAAGAACAACTGTGGGAGAGAGTGGAGTGAGAAGGATTGTGGGAGTGAGTGAGAGAGAGAAGGGGTGAGTGAGAAGGATTATGGGAGAGAGAGTGAGTGAGAAAGATTGTGGGAGTGAGTGAGGGAGTGAGTGAGAAAGATTGTGGGAGTGAGTGAGGGAGTGAGTGAGAAAGATTGTGGGAGTGAGGGAGAGAGAACAACTGTGGGAGTGAGTGAGTGAGAAAGATTGTGGGAGTGAGTGAGAGAGAGAAGGGGTGAGTGAGTGAGAAGGATTATGGGAGAGAGAGTGAGTGAGAAAGATTGTGGGAGTGAGTGAGGGAGTGAGAGAGAACAACTCGGAGAGAGTGAGTGAGAAAGATTGTGGGAGTGAGTGAGGGAGTGAGTGAGAGATTGTGGGAGTGAGTGAGGGAGTGAGTGAGAAAGATTGTGGGAGTGAGGGAGAGAGAACAACTGTGGGAGTGAGT
>JAQMCW010000014.1:5888586-5899846 GCA_030068335.1 Chrysichthys cranchii | reverse complement strand
GAGTGTGAATGGTTGTCTGTCTCTGTGTGTCGCCCTGCGCTGGATTGGTGACCTGCCCAGGGTGTACCCCGCCTCTCGCCCGAAGTCAGATGGGATTGGCTCCAGCTTCCCCCCGCGACCCTGAACAGGATTAAGCATCAGAAGATGAGAGATGAGTATTTTTGAAGTTATCTTTCATTTACAGCATTTCTTTGCACATGCCCTAAGACTGTGCACAGTACTGTACATACACACTACCTATTTAGCTCCTTACATTCCTACTTATTTATGTAATTACATACCTATTTAGCAACATACTACCATACAAGCAATTTGTCTACTAACCTGATTATGTGATATTACCCATTAATTGGGTCTGACCCATGATTGATTTCTAAACTTGTGAACAGGAACCAATGAGTAAGCCTGGGTGCTTCAAACATGTTCCCAGTAAGCTTTATTACAGTAAGTCGATTGTGCTTCCAACCAACAAGAAGTACCTGAATACCAAACACCAAAAGAGAATGTTGTGTAATTTCAAAAATGATGATATGCATTTATAACTGATATGACTTGATTTTGGTCTATAAAAAACACTATAACCAGTTTCTAATTGCAAATATAATGAGCCTAATATTCTCATTACCAAAAATTATCCAGTGATTCATATACCCAGGTTTTACCTGTTATCAGATTGCTAAAGTCCAGGTTAAATAATTTGTTAGTCAACTGATCTGCCTTTTGTGCTGCATGTAAACAACAGTCACACACATGGGTTGGTTTTCCTTTCACTAGCACCTAGCTGATGAGTCACAAATGTGTTGCATGTACTTGAGAAACATCCACCAAGTGCAAATAACCTGAGAGAAATATTTTAAACAAGTTACCTTGTCAAAATGACCTCACAAGACGGAGAAAATGGAAGCCTCGATAAGAGTTTCCGAAAGGCTGCTCTTTGTTATTTAGTGCTAGCAGCCTTTGACTTCAGCTCTGGCTAATTCAGCTAGCTAGCTAAAGCTACCACAGAGGATTAGCTCCCTTAGCTAAAAGGTGTTTTCTCCTGACTAATGTCTAATGGTCGACACTTGCAGTCTTTTAAAGGTGCTTTATAAATAAAGGTGACTTGACTTGAAAGATTTTACCTGTTTCATGTACCAAACGGTACATGAAATAAACTACTGATCATTGATTCTTATTCTTCTGAGTGATTATCTTCACAATAATTCAAATCTCAACTCAAATGCCTGCCGCTTGCTAATGAAAGGAGTAATGTGTGTCAGCAATTCTTTCCTTTCGGGCTTCAGTTGTGCTAGCATTTCAGTTGTAAACCTCTGAGGGTGCGATATGCACGCTTACTCACACGTGCATTGCGGGCGGTGCTGTATACCAGAGATAGACGCTGCCACTCATCTCTTCATGCAGTAAAAAGTGTAAATTAGACAGTGGGGGAAGTGGAGAGTGCCTTAATGTGCGAGGGAAGAATTCTGATATTTGGAACTAAAGCTAGGTGATGGAGGGTGTGATTGGCATGCTGTGCTCCCTTCCTCCGTCTCTCTCTCTCTCTGTCTCCCTCGCACACACTCATTCTCTGTCTCCTTCTTTCCTTTAGACGTTGTGCATCCTCCTGCTTCCTGTCATACTGCCAGACACAAGCATCTGGCTTCCACTGGATCTGTCATCCTGTCAGTGCATAGGCGCAATTAAAAGAGCGCTGAAGGCCCAGGTTCAAATTAATGATGGCACCTTTGCTATTTCAGGGCCTTCATTGGCTACATTTATTTCCTGTCCTGTCCTTGTTCTCGTGACCTTTTTTTATGATTTTTATTTTTTGCTGACATCCCCACCCCCCATCCCCCAAATCAAGTTGCATCATTGTGATGTCTGTTCATCCAGCCTTATCTGAGATGCGTATAGTACAGACAGCTCCTTTTGTACGGTGACATCTCGTACAAAGGTTCAGAGCTGCCTCGCATCCCAGGAAGTGCCGTCCTTTGTTGTTGCACAGTGAACCAAAAAGTGATTTTAGAGAAGCCTTGAGCCTGCTCTTCACCACATCACTCTTTTGTCATATCTCGGTTGACAATCACGCCAATCCATAATCGTTTTTTTTTTTTTTTTTTTTTTTTTTTTTTTTTTTTTTTTTGGACTCATCTTGACTGGTGTGCGGAGCTGAAGCTGAGAACAAAGCAAGCAGTGCAGCATGGCAACCAATTCTGCTTTATTAAATCACTCGACAGATTTGCTTCGTTTTCATCCCGACATACCTGAGCGTTTCAAGGAGACCTCCCTGAGCCAAGATGATTTTTATTTCAGTTGAATTGTATTGATCTATAGCTCACATGGTGGGAAGGGGGGGGAACATAGACGGTTGTCAAGGTCAAATGAGCCGGAACAATATATGTGTTTTTTTGTGTAGCTTTTCAAATAATGCTCACATCCATCAAAAAAAAAGAAAAAAACACGCTCCAGCGCTGCGCTGTGTGTTCAGTATTAGTGCTGTATCATTTGGGTGGTGTCTGGAGACGCCGTTTCAAATGTGTGTATTGGTGGATCTCTAGGTTTGTTTACATCTACACAGCTGTTATTGTTGGCTTGGTGTTACATAAGTTATTTAATGACAGAACAATCCTTCACCGTAAGCCATAGCTACATTATTTTCACAGCGTCTCACTAAAAGCAGACTGCAAATTACAAAACAAACCTACAAGCCATTCTGTTTCGTAAAGCTGTGTTTATGTCTGCGAGTAAGCCATCATCTGCCTTTTTTCCTACGAAGCAAATTTTCGCTGTGATCTGCCGCATTGTCAGCTTCGTATGGAGCCTTCTATTACCCTGTCATGAGTAAGGAATGAGTCAAGGTGAGCGTGTCATTATGGGAGTATTATATCTGCAGATATGCTGCACTGGGCTTGTCAGGATTTATAATGCGTGGATGAGGAATCCTCTGACACACTGCGGCCTCATCGTGTTTCATAGAGCTATTTTAGATATCATCTAGAGCGCTGGAGTCATTGGAGTTAGCGTTAGGAACCGTTCGCTCGTATGATCGGCCGCCTGCTGCCTGTCTGAGCCAGATTAAGACGCCGAGGTCACAGGAACACTGAGGAAACCTGCTCTGGGACATCCTTCAAATTAATTGAAAGATGTAGACTCCTTTTCTGTAATTTAATTGGAAGGTCACCAGTCATGTAACGCCATCCAGGCCCTGATTAGCTCCCTCGAATCATTCGTAAACTGCTTAAATGACCGCTCTGTGACACGCACTGACTTGCTGGAGGACATATATCACACATGACATGGAGCAGATCTCTTATTATTCTTCATGATGATGAAAGATGCTGGCAGTGAAGCGCTTTATTGGGGGTACAGCAACATTGTCCTCACGTATTACTTCACACAGCTTACAGCCTTTAGAGCTTTTCTATTTTAACCATTTTAAACCATTTTTTTTATCCTTTTAAGAAAAACTTATCTGCATGATGTCTAACAGCAATAAGAGATCAAAAGGACAATTAACAGCAAAATGGTTGTTAATTCAAGGAATACTTCACCATTTTCAACTTCTATCTATATCTACGTGGGAGAATCAGAAAGGAAAGCCAATTACATCATAACCCAGAGAGCAAAAGACAAAGCATGGAGTGGAGACATCTGTCTTCTCTAGCGAAGAAGAATTTCAAAAGTTAGCCCTCCCCAAAGAAAGTCATGTTATAATCTTTTGGGACATGAAGGGGCCTATTCTGGTGTGCATGGGCAAACAGTGAACAGTGCATATTACTGTGCATTGCTGCAATTCACAGAAAAAGAAGAGGAATGCTGTCCAAAACAGTCTTGCTGCGCCATGACAAGGCACGTCCTCATACATACAGCAGATCTACAGACTTCTTCAGTAGACACAATGCAACGGCTCCGGTTCGAACGTCTTTCACAATCTCGTTACAGCCCGGATCTGGTGCCGAGCGCTCATCACGTCTTCAGTCCAATGAAGGAGGCACCGCGCCGTCACAGATTCACCTCTGATGACGATGTAAAGGTGTTCACCTGGCTTCGGGAGCAACCGAAAAATAACTTCTCTGCAGGAATACAGAAGGTAGATGAATGATACAACAAATGCATCGTCCTGCATGGGGACTATGTGGAAAAGTGATGTGTTCAGTTTTTTTACTTGTATTAAAGCCGTTAAGGGCGGCACGGTGGCTGACTGGCTAGCACTGTCGTCTCACAGCTAGAAGGTCCTGGGTTCGAGCCCCGGGTTTGGCATGGGTGCCTTTCTGTGTGGAGTTTATATGTTCTCCCCGTGTTTGAGTGGGTTTCCTCCGGGTACTCCGGTTTCCTCCCACTGTCCAAAAACATACTCATTAGGCGGATTGGCTACTCTGAATTGCCTCTGTGTGTGTGTGTGTGTGAGAGCGTGTGTGTGTGTGAGAGCGTGAGCGTGAGAGCATGAACCTGAGTCCCGAGTTAGGGGAGGGTTGGGCATGGGGCTAGCGACCTCAACCTGTAGAATGTGCTTGGCTACAGAAATGTCAATTGGGCCCCGTGGGTGATTGGCTGGAATAGTGTTGTGTGGCCCAGTTCTTGGTTTCCGCTTTTACAGAGCCAGGGCTGTGTACGAACACAGGATTACACATAGATCAGACAGCTCGCAGAACGTCAGTAGATATTCATGGGTTTGTTTCCAAAAAGTGTATTAGATTAGAATTGACGACTGCACCTTTAATGCACCTGAAAAGTTTTAATACATTATTATTTATATAGTAACAATTTGCAGAGGGACGTGTATGATGGATAGATGTTTCACGTGCCCTAAGCCTAATATTAAACTAATGTGTTATTTAGCAAATTCCAACGTCAGCATTTTGTTAGTTAAAGTTAAGTTTGTTGCTTTTGGTTTTCTGCCACGGCAAAGTCTTCAGGATAGAGATGTGGTTTCTCAGTAACTAGAGAGAGGGAAAAAAAAGCGTCACCAGTGATGGAACAACTGTTTATAGAGGGCAAACTTGGTTTTTTGTCAACATTCCATGACATTAAATGTGGTTCTTTATAAATAAATAAATAAATATATATATATATATTTTTTAAATCCATCTTTGGCATACGGCTATGGAATAAAAGGACTGATAATGTGGAATAAGTGAAAAATAACCAGCTTTGGGGCGGTAACAATAATAAGAACTCTGCTTCATGTCAGGCTGCATCACACCTCCACGTCATTGATTATTTTTCCATAGCAGCACACACCCAAGCGTTTACTTCCTTACATATAAACCACACTTCTTCACTAGTCTTCTGAATCTTTCACTCAGAATTATTTGTAAAATTGAGTGTTTAGAGATTTTTTTTTCCCCAAAGGGAAGAGTGTGTGGTTGCGTGTTACCAACGTGGCTCAACGTGAAACATGGGAGTGCATCAGTTTCTGCCTGATGGTGTAAAAAAAAAAAAAAAAAAATCCTATGGAAAGCTTAAATCGATGGAATTAGGTTACACTGTTACGCTATGCTGTTCCAGTGTTAACGTTTGTGGCTTTTGTGTACGTGTTTTTGACAGACTTCAGCAACTGGCCTTAGATTTATTATAACTTTGTTCTGAACACAGCTTTTCTGTTGTTTCTCCCTCTACATGGAAATGAACTTCTTGTTTGTGGGAATCACACGTGCATTGCAGATGAGATAAATAGAGAGTCCAGTGAAAATAAAACATTGGTGTATTAGTTTAGCATGTTTGTTTAATATGATTTATACCATACAGTTTAGTTATGTCTTCCTTGATCACTAACACAATGCTGCACAGTATTCGTGAGTTTTCAGGGACTTCCTCTGGAATACAAGCCATCACATAGTCCTCACTGTGTGTGATAGCCAAAAAAGAAAGATCGACACATGTGACTTTTCGTCCATTTTCCTTTTCAAGCCAGATATGCTAACCACATCACAACACATCTGGTTCTGATTCGCCTAACCGACGATTGATCTCACCAAACATAGCATGAGCCGTTTGTTCAGATAAGCTGAGGGGGGGAAAAAATTGAGTTCAATCCTGTTGTTGGTCTACAGGGTGGGAACTATTGCCATACCTACTGCTGCTATCTTCCCGGCATTGACTTTATGGTCTTTATCTGCTGTCAGGCCTGGATTAAGTTGTCATCACTAATATTCCAGAAGATCCACTCAGGCACACAGAGGGATTTGAGAATGCTGGTTTATTTTGTTAACCATATTAGGCCAGTGGACTCGGTCAGAAGTTCTCTCTTTTATAGTCCTTTCAAAGCCCAGCTAACTGAAGGAGAACAGGAATGTTGTGTTACAGTATGCATACAGCACCCGACAGTGCAATCTGGCAAATTTATAATCTCACATTTGGTTTATTTCTTTACTGTGTGACTGACCATGTTGAATTTAAGCCTGGATATCAAGATGATAGCAATGTGTCAATGCGTGCAGTGTGGTTTTACACCCAGTCAGATACAGCTTTGAGATTTGTAGGTGATATTTGAGTTTCAGTATGTTTGACATACTGTACAAGTGCTCCCCTAGTTACGATGGCTCAAATTAGGATTTTTCAATGTTATGATGATGATTGCGATACCCTAAAAATTGTAAAATATTTAGAAAACACTTAAGATTCGGAAGCATATGATGCATTCAGATGATGCCCGGATATACACATACCAGTTATGCCTCACTCTTTCTCACAACTCACGGAGTTACAATACATTACTGTCATTTGGCAGACACCCTTATCCAGAGAGACTCACAGTATATTTATTTCATTTTATACAACTCAGCAGTTGAGGGTTATGACTTGCTCATGGGCCCAGTAGTGGCAGCTTGGCTTGGATTTGAACTCCCGACCTTCCAATCAGCAGTCCAACGTCTTAACCCCCTGAGATACCCCCACCCCTCAGTTACGTTGTGTATCGGTGTACTGTACAGTGCGTTACTGCATGTTTTTTTTTGTGCTTCAAGAGCTAATTTTAATTCAAAAGCATGTCTTCTAAATGCCCAGCATGTCTCCTACACGAAAAGACTCCTGGGTAGGCTAGGCTAAGCTAGGCTAAGATACCTAAGCTACCTAGGCTAGGCTAAGCAGCTGTTTGACACAAAATATTTTCCACTTACTATGGGGATATCGGAACATAATAACCTGAGGACTACCTGATTTGTTAATAATCAACTATGTGCTTATCTTTATTGTTTCCATAGCAACAGTTTACACAGGCACTTTGCATGCTGAGTGATTCACATTGTCTCGGCCTTTTTCTAATAACAAATAATAATAAAAAAAAAAATTTTACACCAAAAAGATTTGGTGACGTTTTCTGTAAGGAGATGTTTATTTACTCTTTTGGGAGGAGTCCCCAGTGTTAGCACGCTGTAATAGTTAGAGGTAAGGCTGTTCCGTTTCTATGGTGACTTTTTTATAGCTACGTGAGCAATAACCAGCGCTTATTTGTTCTGTGAATTAACGTGTTTTTATAATTAACGTTTTATAGCAATATTGCTGACTGTCTCGCTGACCTTTTCGGCTGATACATGATGCAAAAAATAACACTCTAACCCATCCTAGTGTATATATATAAAAATATACAGGTAGTCCTCAAGTTACGATGGAGATCATCAGCCACACCCATCGTAAGCCGAAAATATTGTAAGTCAAACAACTGTGTTGAACCACTTAGCCTAGCTTAGGTATCTCAGCCTAGCTTATGTAACCAGGTTGAAATTCTATGTTTATAATTTATTGTTTTTCCTGTTTGTTTGAAACTTCACCAACGTCTCAAATGTTCTCAGTGTTATTTGATTAGTTAAAATATTTGTGTTCAGACCACAGACCCATTTAAGAAAAAAGTTCAATTTGGAAGTGTCTGTATTCTGGGTGCTGTCACTTTAAGACTGCCATCTTTATCCCGTTGTTAACTTCCTGAATGAGGCACAGGGGAGTGTTTAATGCTGTTCGTGATGTAAAGCTTTAATATGGTAAAATGAGTGATTGTGTAGTCCTGTTGTGTTATTTTAGTTTTAAAGAATATGTAGTTTTGTTATCAGTTGAAGTTCAGTTGTTTTAATGTTTATTTTGTAGAGTTTCATATGTTCCATGGTGCTACGAGCTCTTTATGTCCTCTGTTTGGCTAACAGGGAGACTGACATTTTATGCTGTGGAGTGAGTTAACATTTAAGCGAGATTTCATTTAAATCATATTTCTGTCATAAGAGAGAGTTTGTCAGAGAGGTCCACACCTGATGTGGGCAGCAGCACTGTGTCTCTGAGCTCCGTCCAGCCGTGACACCCCGCTACACAAATACTGAGCTCCGGCTACAGACAGTCGCCGCTGAAGCTGTTCCTTTAATAATCACAAAAAAACCCGAGGTAATGCACTGTACAGTACACCGATACACAAGTTAACTCTGTGAGTTGTGAGAGAGAGTGAGGCATTGCACGAGGCAAGTGATTCGTGCATCGTATGCACATATGTTATTACGCTGGCCTGCCAGTGATGCCTGCCTGTGAATTTTAAATATTTTCTAAATATTTTACAATTTTTAGCAGATCACAATCATCATTGTAACTTAGAAAAATCGTAACTCTGGGAACACCTGTGTGTGTGTGTGTGTGTGTGTGTGTGTGTGTGTGTGTGTGTGTGTGTGTGTATACAGTAATCCTTCGCCATTTCGCGCCTTCATTCTATCGCGGGTTTTCATTAAAATTGGTCTAATATTGCAGCTTTTCAGCTGGTTCATGGGCCTTTTATGGTAGAGTATATGCTTCCTTGTTTGCCATTGACCGATGGCTAATCAAAGCGTGCAGCTAATTACAGACACATGGGCACTGATGAACTAAGCGAAGAGCATCGTTCCGGTTTGTGTTAGCCAGCATCTTGCTCATTCAGCATCAGTTTTGCTGAGCTTTTTGTGGGTAGTAAAGCCCTTCGTTACGTCCCAAAAGCTATCTGCACCTTTTATTTCCTCCGGGGCCACGCCAAAGTGCCGGCGGAAGATGCTAACAGTCGTTGAAAAGGTAAAACATTTGGACATGTTAAAGGAAAGGAGCAGCTGTGCTGCTGTAGGACGCCGTTATGGCATTGAGTCCATGGTTCGCTACATAAAGAAGGCTGAAAATAAGATAAGAGCTACGGCCGCAGTGTCTTATAACCAGGGCGCCAAACGAGTCGTAAGCATGCGTAATAAGGCTGTGGTCCGGGTTGGAATCTGCTTTAGATCTCTGGATTGAGGACTGCCGGAAGACGAACATCCCCATGGACGTTCCCATAAACACACACATATACATACATGTATATATATGTGTGTGTGTGTGTGTGTGTGTGTGTGTGTGTGTATATATGTGTGTGTGTGTGTGTATGTGTGTATGTGTGTGTGTGTGTGTGTGTGTGTGTGTGTGTGTGTGTGTGTATGTATGTATATATGTATATACCGGTATATATGTATACGTGTGTGTGTGTGTGTGTGTGTGTGTGTGTGTGTGTGTGTGTGTGTATATATATATAATTTTTGAATGATGGTTAATTAAAAGAAAATTGCAGATATATTAATGATTCTGATCCAAGCAACAAATCCTGTTTCCACCGTCTCTCTGTGTACACATTTTTTTCCCATAACAAATAAAACTTATATTTTCCCATTTTCTGGTATTTGCTATAAACATGTTGTGAAAAATGTCAAGGACCAATCTCGCACAGGTCACGTTTTGTTTATTAACCTTTCAGTATCAACAAAGTTTATTTCACCCACAGCTGTAATTACTGTTCAGAAAGCTCTCTCTGATGGTAATTGCATGCAATTTCAAATCTGTGACTTGCCAATCTAGCGTGAATGGCGTGGCTGTATTAGCATGTCAAGATGATTCTTGAGTAGTGAATTTCACATTCAAATCTGAAATTCCAAAATGAATCTGCATAGGCCTTTCTTTGTGCTCGCCATTCTACAGGGTCGGAGATGTGTGCTGTAGGTAGAGGTCTGAGGTCAATGAAGCCTCTCAGAGAGACTGAAGTGGACAGCTGGTGTAGTGTAAAGTGGGCTCTAGCATGAGCTTCATTTAAATATGAAACAAGACCATGTTTAAAATGTAAAAGAGTCGACAGGAGGACAGACAGCTTGTTTTATGGACATCAGGATGAATATTACATGATTGCTTTTGTCATTTGCTTTTCCCCTCCTTTTCTCTAAAACGAGAAGCTGTTCATCCATGAAATGATGAGTTGATGCTAAACGGTTTGCTCAGCGGGGAGATAATTTTCAACCAAACATATTTGGGAAAAGTAAACAGCAAAGTGACTCCACGTAGCACTCTCGGGCTCATCAGCGCACGCTGTACGCTTGCAGACAGTCTGGCGAGGGTCAGTGGAGCCAACACTCTTTACACAGTGAAGATGGTGAAAAGCCTGATTGCTTATGCATTGGGTCCACACACAACGAAAATGCAAGGATTCTGTTTGCTGATCGTTCTTTGTTCATCCTTGGTGAGGATTAATGTGGGAGCGCTTCAGCTGGGTTCCCAGTTAGTATGCAGACCGAGTCCCTGGTACTGCAGCAGTGAGCTCATCAAAGCTATCGTTGGCCTAAAAAGCCCCATCCATGGGTAATGAATGAGCTATTGTAATCTGGGGCCCGAAGTCTATCAAAAGCCCTGAGACAAACGAAATGGACTGAGAGGGGGAGGGTTGCCTCTCTACAGATGAGACTCTTTACAAAACAGCTCACGTCTTTTAATTAACGTGGCTGAAATTAAAGCAATTTATTAATTACTCCGACAATGGTTCTGTATTGGTGGCGGTTATTTGAAACAAGGGTAATTTGCATTGCATCTAATAGAATATTTCTGGTAAGAGCAGGTCATTCCACAAAGGAGGTGCTGTTTGCAACCGACTGAAATTATATTTATAAACGAGTATGTGAAGTAAGTGTGTCCTACACAACAACAGATGTGTATGTTTCTGATAAATCACTTAAAATATTAATAAGACCTCTAGAGCACACCTAAAAGAATGGTTTTGTGTTTAAAACAATGTTTCCGTGAGGCATCTTTTATAGGTTATGAAAAATGTATAATCCAACACCATCCATTTAACTCTCGTGTGTGTGTGTGTGTGTGTGTGTATGTGTGTGTGTGTGTGTGTGTATATATATATGTGTATATATATATGTGTATATATATATGTGTATATATATATATGTATATATATATGTGTGTATATACTGGTCCTTCTCAAAAAATTAGCATATTGTGATAAAGTTCATTATTTTCTGTAATGTACTGATAAACATTA
>JAQMCW010000014.1:5838592-5851233 GCA_030068335.1 Chrysichthys cranchii | reverse complement strand
TTTAGGTTTATTTTTCTATAATTAAGGTTATTTTAATTTTATTCTATGTTTTATTGCCACACATAAACCCATAATGCGCTTTAAAAAACATGTTTTTGAGAGCTGAAACACATTTCAGTGGGAAAAATTGATTCGGGTCGCGAACAAATCGGGTCGCGAGGAGAGTCTCGGAACGAATTCAGGTCATGAGTCGAGGGTCCACTGTAAGATTTATTACAAGATATCGCAGTACTCTCCCGTAAATACGTCTTACAGTTGTTTGCTGTACATTTTACAGTATTTTACAGGGAACGCAAGCTGCCAATAACTTAGCGTAACAATCGACGGCGATTTTGTACAGTGTGCGTAATGTGGCTGGATGGATATCTATGTATATATATACATCTTTAATTATCATATTATGAGTAGCAGGCTGAAAAAAGAAACAAATCGGTTAAAGCCGGAGACGTCTACGAGGTATGACAGCTTTGACTGAGTGTCTACAGGTGTTAGCTGAACAAAGCACAGTGCTCAGGTCTTGTGACTAACACTTGTGACTAACACGTCTGTGAACCTCTAATGTCGTTAATGACTGGATATAGCCTGGGCCCAGGCGTGACCCTTAATAAGGTGGCCTTGAAAGAGGGCTCTGTCTCCATTTTTCCAAGTTGTATGTCTGTAAGACCTCACACACGCACACACACACACACACACACACACACACACACACACACACACACACGTATGCATGCATGTACTCAGACCAAGACAGTATGTCAGCTGCTGCATGCTAGATGCCATTCGGCCTTTCAGTGATGATAAACGTTTATCAGAACAAGCAGGCTGAGCAGGTTCATGGGAGACCCACGTTCTACACAAGTCATCTCTTCTCTTTCCTCAAATTACAAAAGTGAAGCTCATCCAAGGTCGAGTGAGGGGTACAACACTTGGCTGTGTGAGGGGTATAACTACCACGTCTCATTTGTGACCTTGTGACTTTGGAGGTGGGGCGCGTTATTAGCGCTTGGCCGTAATTATTAGCACACACTGCTCGAATGAGGCCCTTTCAGCTGCCTCACCTAATGGCTAGTTAGTGGTCATTTTTCATCCATGTCACGGGAACAAAGCTTGCATTCATCCCGCACTAATGTAACGCCACACATCTTGTTAGTCAGCAGGCTTCCCCGCTTCTTTTATTTCCGTTGTTAGGGAACAGCGTGACTTTAAATCTGTACAGTATGCTTGCATGGTTCGTAGGGCAAGTGCACGCTACTGAGCAAACACGCGTGACATCAGTTACTAAACAAAAATCCACAGCAAGTCAGTTTTTCATCTCTATGCTTCCCTGTCTTAGTTATAGGTGTGTAAGTTTGATTCGAAACGTTTAAGTGTAAAATGTTAAAACGTCCTTTATGGTTTCTTTATATATTGTTGCATATTGTGATTTGGCGCTGATAATAAATGTAGCATTTTGAGCTCAGGAGGTAAAGGTCTGAGTGACCACAGGGTTGGGAGTTTAAATCCCTGAATTGACCCCATGCCATGAAACCAGCGTCTCAGCCTTGGGGGAAAATATTTACCCCCTTGAGAATAAGCATTAAAGGAGCAGTTTGTCATTCTCAGAGGCTTTTGTGGCCTGAGTGCAATTGTAATGGAAATATTAAGCCGCCTCCTCCTCCTCCTCCTCCTCCTCCTCCTCCTCACCTCTCCAAGGAAGACCCCCAACTTTTTGGTTGAAAAAACAAAAAAAAAAAGTAGCACTTAGCATGTCTGTTTCTGCATTATAAAGGAATCTTTAATACATTTAAAAGCCACTCTGTTGGGTCTGGGTGTTGTAGATCGAAGTGCTTGTTCAGCTCTATCCCTGTGTTCAGATGGGTTTATTAACAGCTAATTCCATATGAAGGGCACACATAAGTCACAATTTTTTTAATGGCACAGAATTTATGAGTTGAGAAGCAATGGGGTTTTTCTTAATACGTCTTTTTTTAGTAGTTTATCCACACATCTGGGAGAAATGGCGATATTCCGGATAGTTTTGTCTCAGTGTCGTGTATGCTGAAAACACACATCGAAAAAACAAAAAACCTAAAAGAAGTCTGAACGCAAGAATAACTCACCATGTTCGAACTTCTTTTTTTTTTTCAGATCACTGTCATCTTCAAACCGTATCAGGAGTGCACAGAGCAGAAGGTGTACCAGGCGGTGACAGATGACCTGCCAGCGGCATTCGTGGACGGCACTGTTGTAGGTGGCACCAGTGAGACGCGCAGCCTCGTGGTGTTGGAAAAGCTGGCCGGTCGCCACGTGGAGCTGCACGCCGCCTACATCGGTGTAACGGTGGTGGTGCGCCAGCTGGGCCGTTACCTTACGCTGGCCATCCGCATGCCCCATGAGCTCGCCATGGCTTATGATGACACTCAGGACCTGCAGCTGTGCGTGAACGGCTGCCCCACCTCGGAGCGCATCGAGCTGCCGGCACTCGGCCTCCAGCACGGTGGCTCTCCCGCTCCCCCCCCTATGTCTCCACCTCAGCAGGCCTTCAGCCTCGAGAGCGCCTCCAGGAAGTGCAGCGAGCAGCTGCAGGTCCAGGACATCTATTTCCACTCGTGCGTCTTTGACCTGCTCACCACCGGCGACGCCAACTTCACCGCCGCCGCCTACAGCGCCCTCAAGGACGTGGAAGCGCTGCACCCCGAGAGGGAGCGCTGGCACATTTTCCCTCGTTCCACAGCTGGCTTAAGACTGACAGCAGCCCTGAATGCACTTCTCATTTGCTTATTCGCCGCTGCACTTTTGTAAACAGCTTGGCCACGACTGACTCAATTTTCAGAATAAAATTCACGGACGCACGAGGAGACTTCGTAAACAATCAGAGCGTCACTTGTATATATTGCGTAGACGGAGGAGACGGGAGACGCTCCTTTGTAACGAACGACGAGTGTAAATTTGCGTACATGCCATTTTCAGGAGAGCCGGGGTGCTCAGTGAATTGTTTGTCTTTTGTTTTGTGTTCTTCTTCATGTGCGTGAAACCTTTGTGACTTTTGTTTCGGTGTCGTCCTAGCGAGAGGAAGTCTGAATGGAAGCACTTTATTTTTTTTTTTACTTTGTTGCGACTACAGAACAGTGTTCCACAGAAGCGCAGAGCTCACCAGTCTCGGATAGCTTGTCTTTTTAGCCCGCAGGCGCTTTTCCCGAACACTTTACTTATGTCTGTATGTAGATAGGACTTCCCGAACCCTGGTACTCCACAGGTTAAGTGACAGTTGGTTATTTCACGAGTGCAGTAATTAGTACGGTAGTAAATAGTAACGTGGCTTGATTTCCAAGGATCGCAGTCGGATCACACAGCCGCACTATCTGTCCAGAAATCATTCTTTGTTTGTAGTCTAGAGCTCGATATTGTCGTGGGACTTTTGTGTAAGTGTTGAGTAAAATATGAAGAATTCAAACCAACACAGCAGACATGGGTTGAAGTAAAACAGGAACTGTTATAAGGAACCGTTCAGTGGTCTGTTATCCATCCGGCGGGCCGAATTTCATTCCGTTTGAATTTAATTCACTCCTGCATTTCATCAGTACCAATCAGAATATCTCTGTATCCGGCACGACCGAGAACGCGCGGCCAAACATTTTATCGACGGACACGTATTTCGTAGCCTCGGTCTGATTTGAGTAAGCTTTCAGTCTCTCGGTGCAGTAATGGTTAGGAATTAAACCCACTTAAGGAACTGGATTGCCGAAATGAGTCGCGTTTCGATTGGATCGATTAGACGCAACTGCAGCTTTTTCTTCAGCCGCTCTTGGCTCGCGACTAACGTACGGCCTTTTCTTTAGCCTCTTTATTGCCGAACAAGGTACACCATCAGTTACAACAAATCTATTGTCCAGTATAACGTCCTCCAACCAAAGATTTCGTGTCGTTCACCTATTCTTCATACGAGAGAGTTGGTTTTGCCATAATGGATAGGTGCTGTGATTGCGGACGCTAATGCCATTCGGTATGCTTTGCGCGCTGACATCATGCAGGAACACAACTGGTGTGTAAAATGTTCTTTTGCCAGGATTTATAGGCAAAATGCAGGCTCTCTTAGCCCCGAAGATGCTTTCAGTCTCTTCTTAACAAAGCTTAAGGTCTTTGAGCTCACCATGCTTAGCATTTCCATTTAACCGACCATGCCAGCAATGCTTCATTTGAACTCTGACCCGCCCAACAGTGCGTCCTGAACCAATCAGTTGCTCTCATACTAAAAAGACTTGCTACTGTAGACTCTCCATTGTACGTTCAATTGTTTGCAACTACTGCCAGTGCTGAAGAGCTGCTAACATACTGTGACTAGAGTTTTATTTGGAACACTGGGATTTTCTGTGATTGGCCAAATCCTCGGTGGTTATCGATTGGCTGAATCCTAGATAGGCTTTATTTCACCGCGTAATAGAAAAGACCAGAGCAAAGCATCTGAGTGCAATTAACTGCAAGGAGAAGCCTTCATCCTGTGTTTTTGCTTTGTTGTGTTTGATCTTGTGATTTAAAAAAAAAAAAAAATTTAATTTTTTTTTTTTTGTGAGTGAAAATCTGTTTTTGTGAAGAGTGACTGCTCAATGTTTATACTTAAATTATTTATGAAATATAGTGTATTGTTAGAGAAGGTCCATATTCTTGCTGTTTGGAGGAAAAACAAAACAAAACAAAAACAACAAAAAAAAAAAAGAAACAAACATTTCAGACGTGATTGTACTGCCACCTAGTGGACCACCGTTGTTACATCAGTGTTTTAGTAATGTTCTGGATGCGGCGACTGAAAACAAGGAGAAGAGAAACGTGTTTTATTTAAAAACATTAAAAGAAAATGCGTACATTTCATAGGCTTTGTGTGCTTATTGGTTTGTACTCCTTCTCGGTTTTGTATTACAGTGACAGTGACGCGCCTGACAAAAATGACTGGGTTGTTATTTGCATAGTGGCCTGGGAAAACCCTTTACATGGGCAAATTGTATTCACATAGACACTCAGGGCAAAACAGAAATGAGCCAAACCCCGAACTGCAAAACACTAAGCTTTTAATGGCCTTTGTGCCAAATCATTGGTCAGAAAATCAAACCAAAAAGACCCGTGCCACAATTTGCTCATCATTGCTCGTTGCTGAAAGTGAACTGTTTGGGGGGAAAAGCTGGAAACAAGGAAATTCACTTGCAAAGTGTTCGTGTATGCACAGATAAATGTTGGAAAGATTTCAATGTTTGATATGGATTTCAAACGAACACACGTCTGGGTGTTTGAAGCCATTGAGTGGAACAATGCTGACCTTTTGTTCTGTAAAAAGCTGCCCATTTAATGAACTCAAACGGAAAAGCCATGCCATACACAGTGGTGCCTCAGTACTCGAACTCACTAGAACTCTTAAAAGTCGAACAAACCAGCTCGCAAAAAAATGACCTAGAACTCGATCTGAATCTCAGAAGGTGAACCGTGAACGCCGACCTAAGATAACTTGTACGCGCGGGGAAATGAGTCATGCAGCACTCAGCTGTATCTCAGCTGTCTCTCAGCGGAAACAAAGGGTAACGCTTCAGTCTCAGCCTCACATTCGCTGTGATGGCATCGTTTGTTGGTGATAGTGCTTTATTTATTGAAAATATCAGGTAATTTACTCTGTCAGAGCGGTGAGGTGAGGTGACACGATCCAGGCTGCAGTCAGACGTAAAATCCATTTCAGGCTTTATTCAGGCTCCAGGCAGAAGGACATAAGACGGCAGGCAAACTCGTAGTCGAAGAACAGGAAGGGTAACCGAACAACACATTGAAGGAGCAGACTATAATCATAAACCGAATAAAAAGTGAGAAGGTCAGAACCAGAAGAGAATACAAATGCCCGCACCTAGCGTGCATGCGCACGCAGCGCCACTGCTGGGAGTAAACAAAGCGGACGCGCATATGCACACACAGCGCCGCTGCTGGGAGTAAACAAAGCGGACGCGCATATGCACACACAGCGCCGCTGCTGGGAGTAAACAAAGCGGGCGCACATGCATACGTAGCACCGCTGCTGGAAATAAACAAAGCGGGTGCACAAGCACACGCAGTACCACTGCTAGGAGTAAACAAAGCGTGTGCGTGTGTGTGCGGATAAACGTTGTTCGGATAGATTTATTTTCTTACTTTACAAATGACTGTTTGATAAATGTTCTTAGATGTGTTTAGTAAATATTCTTCTTGTTTTATTCTGTTCATTTTGTGTTTAAATGCTAAAAAAAACATATTTTGGTGTAATTTTTTGGGGGCCAGGAACAAATTCACTGGTTTTCCATTATTTCCTATGGGGAAAATCCGATCAGAACTCGAAATTTTTAGGATTCAAACCTGCTCTCTGAATGGATTAAGCTCGAGCATCGAGGTACCACTGTACTTTATCTAGTTGCTGAATTCTTGCTCATTTTCTGACTGCTTATTTGCTGTTGACACCATTAAAAGATTAATGTTTCCCGATTTTTGTCATTTTTCTGCCCAGGAGTGTTTAGTTTCCAAACCTGCAGGCCTGAAGTATATTTCTCTCTCACATGTATCTCAAACAGTAAAGTACCAATATTTTAAAAGGAAAGAAAATTGTAAACATGTTAAACTTTCCCCATCAGTGAAAATGGAAAGAAAAAAAAGGCTTCGTTCCAATTTCACCGAAATGTGCCTCACCTCCCTTTTACATTTATAACCTAATTTACTTACAGAAAAACAATGTTCTTCCCAAATGTTTAAGAAAGATAAGTTTACAATGGGTAAAGAGTTTAAAGTATAGTTCGCACAGATTGATTATCAGCATCCTCCACATCAGTCTCTCGCTCGGTGAGGATATAACGTAAAACATCTCTACATTGTCTCGGAAAAAACTATATCTCTAATATTGACTGATATTTCATCACTTTTGGCTGTTTTCCAACACAGATAAGCTGAAGGGTTTTCCCCGACTGACTCATATGTATTATTATTACTTTCTGTGTTATTCATAGCTACATCATACACTCTCAGCCTACTGCTTAATATTATGAGTGATCAAAGAACCCCCATTCAATGTACAAAATTAAACACACTCACAAACCTTGCACAGCAGTCACAGTGTTTGGTTTTAACATTACACAGAATATGAAATTGACATTCCCTTGTGTGAGAGGTAACTCAACAGACTGCCATTCAGTGCTCTCTAGTGTACTTCACCTGTTCTTCATAGCTTGAGGTTCGTTTATGATCAGATAACTCCTTTTTCTCACACCGCATAATGTAGCACCTGTGTTTGCATCAGACAGCTTGGTTTTGTTATCTGATGGCAAGGCCTGATGAAAAACCCAACAATCCAAACATTCAGCTCTGTTTCACATCTACACACTGATGGATGGATGTTGCTGGGAGTGAGCTGCATCCAAGTGGAACAGGTCTTCTGCAATCTTTCAGTGGAGCTCAGTTCTTCAGTCATCGCTACATGGCATTCTGATAGAGGCAGGAAAAATTACCGGGCATTAATAATAATAATAATAATAATAATAATAATAATAATAATAATAAGAATAAGAATAAGAATAAGAATTACATCCTATTTACTGTGGAGTAAACTATAATGAGGTATTTACCATTTTATTACAGCTTGTGCGGTCATCAAGACATTGAAGATTGTGATCTTTACAAGGATAATCCTAAGAGAATGGATGATCAGAAGGGCAGTGTGTGCTCGGATAGCTGGTGGAACGAAAGAAAAAATTCTAGTTACTTTGGTGCACTTAAAACTGCCTTATATGAATATGCCAAATATACAACTGCAAGTATTTAACTCACTGTTAGAAAAACTTTGATAATCAGGACACGTATGCGCTGTGTTCTCGTTCTCGAAGTCTAAAAAAGAAAAGGAAAAATCACTAATAATAAAACATCCAAACAAATGAATTGCATAAAACAGAATAATGTATTTCAGCATTGCCATACGTCAGTGTTTACAACAGTTTCCCCAAAGAAAGGGTGGGCCAGACATTTTAAAGGATGAAACATCGATTATCTATTTGCTTATCCATTACGGATCGCGGGGAATCTGGAGCCAATCCCAGCTGACTTTCGTTGAGAGGTGGGGTACACCCTGGGAAGGCTGGCAGTCTATCACGGCGCTAACCCAGCACTGAACAACCATTCGCACGCATGTTCGGACCAATTTAGAGAAGCCAGTTGACCTAATCTGTATGTCTTTGGGCCGTAGGAGGAAACTGGAGCGCCCAGAAGAAACCTATGCAATCACAGGGAGAACATAGAACCTCCACAAAGAAGGGGCCCAGTCAGCCGGCAGGTCTGAACCCAGAAAGTTCTCTCAGTGAGGCAACAGTGCTAACCACTGCACCAACCATGCCGCCCAGCGTGAAACATCCCTTCCAGCAAACTGACAAAATTTAAGATGATTAACTGTAGATGTACCTATTCTGCTCTTTTGTAATCCATAGTTGTATCCAGCCTTGAAGCGAATCGCTCTTCTGTGACTTATGAAGCAAGTGTACGTGTCCCATTCCGACGAAACAAGGGATCGAACGGACACTGCATTCTGACCGTCTTCTTGTCCTAGTATGTTATATAAGGCAGGGTCTGATCTGCTGGTACTTTTGGAGATCCAGGCCATCCCTCCATCCCTGTTTAGGACATCATTGACCACACAGACCAGGATGGTCAAGCCCCCATGGTCCAGCGGGATGTGGAAAAAGGGTGATGTGGAAAAGGGGGCGGCCTTTACATCCACCATGTTATCCACTGTTAAATAGACAGACAAAAGACACGTCAAAACAACCAACCAATAAACATCCATGAATTAATATGCCACTGGTCATTCAGATATATATATAATATGGATATCAACACATAAATGTCTCTTACTTACTTGTAAGCAGGATGATAAGTAAACTGCAGAGCATGATGCTGACTGAGGTATTTCTCTGAGCTCTGTAGAGCCACGCAGGGTATTATCAACTTTCAGTCACGTGACTTCACACCCACCATGGATTCCTTCTTTCCACCGTGCTGGCCTTTCCTCTGTGCATAAACACAGACATGCTTTGGCTGAATGAGGCAGATAGCTGTGGTCTTTTTTATTTGCGGTTATATTGGTCCTAAATTCCTCTGGGAATTACAGGGCTCAATGTTTAAGTGCAACGGCATCATATACAGCCATACACACACACACACACACACACACACACACACACACACACACACACACACACACACATATTCAGAGGAAAACCAATAAATGGTTTGGGACAGTATGTACTAAACACCAATAGGCTGTACAAAAGGCTATTATTTATTGATCTAACAATAAAAGGTACAAGCTGAAAGCATTTTCTGACGTAGCAGAACACTCACATGGGTGTAAATGTAAACGGGAATGATTCGCTCTCTTTCTGCACGTCTGTGGATCGCACCTGTTTTTGGTTTGTGGTCAACCAATAACAATGACAGGCTTTGACAATGAAGTTAACGACTTTTCTACATCTGCTTCTCCATGCCTGAACTGTTACTCATCATACATAACCTAACGTTTGCTTTCAAAGAATATTTAAAAGTTGTTTTTATTACATTTTATACTTTATACAGGAGACCAAACGAGCTGTTTAAGCAAGTGACCTAAAAACTGTACCTACATTCCACTCCTGTAGCCATGATTACACTTTTATTGTTTTATTGACTAAAACGTTGTGTCGTTGTAATGGTTATAAAAATACTCTGTCCAAACAAGGAGGCAGTCTTACGTGAGTGAATACACAAGCAAATTCCACTGAAAGGTCACATGATTAGGGGCAGCAAACAATAATCCTTTCATATGAATCCATCCCTCCACGGTCCTCCCGCGCCATCAGCCGCACATAGGATGTCAAGCAGTCCCCATGTGGCTCGGTTGACATTTCTGTAACTGAGGGCATTTTACAGGGTGAGGCAGCATCCCCCACACCCAACCCTCCTCTCCAGTCCACATTCACGAACAATTTAGAGTAGCCAATCCACCTAATCTGCATGTCTTTGGACTGTAAGAGTAAAACAGAGTACCCTGAGGAAACCCATATAGGAGAACATGCAAACGCCACACAGAAAGGTGCAATCACTAAACATGTGCTCTTAGAAATGCACAAATGTGTGTTTGAGTTCAGCGATTTAACAATCTATATATATAAAATTCTTTTTGCGTTTGAAACGGAAATGACGTATGATCACAGAACATATTATACGTGCGTATGAGCGGAAACAGCGTAACTAGCGCTTATGTTTTAACTAATCGCTTCGTTTGTGGACGCCATTTTTATATCGTCTTTACGGATTGTTATTATTTGTGTGAGAGTTATTTTACTGATATTGTAAAGAAGTAAACAGCTATTTGGGAAGTAATTCTTTAAGAAAACTTTGATCTAAATATATAAAATTCTTTTCGCGTTTGAGGCAGAAATGACGTATGAGCATTATTTGTTGAAAAATAAAATTGGTAATTAACAAACTTACTTTAGAAATACAGTACTGCATTTTACCCCCCCGCACTCAGTGAACGAAGCCATTGGGGAATCAGCTAGTTCATTATAAATTACTCACAACAAATTTTAGACAATTGGTGCGTAAAAAATCATTTATATGTTTTAATTGATGTGTACTATAAATAGCCTAGCAAAGTGATTTGCCCATAACTTTGATATGTAAAATACTCCTTCTCTATATCATCATCAATCATAAATAAAAAACTTAATAAACTCTAGAGACTGAACAAAGCTGCTTACATCACAGGCTACTAAATCAACCTGTATCATATAGTGACAGATTCCTCTGTATCGTTGCTTTATAAATCTAAATCATATTGTACCGAAGCAGATTCAGTGGCATGTTTAAAAATGTGCAATTGTTGCCTGATGAATCTAAATCGCATACAACAGTCAGGTCCAGTCTACCAATCTGACTGCACGAAACAGCTGTATAGAAGCAATGTCACACTAGCAATCCTACTGTATAACCATACTCATATACAGTGATATTGCTCAGTTAGGTTATACAACAGTTAGCTCTGCTCCACTAATGTGCTTGGACGCGTGGCCTTACAAGAGATAGTTCAGTGTGCCATTTCACTGTCCGTATCACCCCGCTTGTCTATGTTTGCTATATAAAATTCTAATTATAATAATAGTTTGTTACATTGAAAATGTCACTACACTTACAACATCCTGTCAGTCAGGCTGTGCGTTACCATGGAAACCCCAGGCTCCATCAAGCCGTGGCTTCTTTGGCCACAATTTTAGCTGATGGAGCAAAAATACACAAAACCTTTGACCATATTTCTACCTGAAATGTCATTTTTCTCCACATTACTTTCTTGTTTATGGAAATGTTGTATGAAAGCAATATCACTCTCACCCTTGTGCTGTTGTACTGTATGTAATGTCAGACCAGCACATCACATAAGCGCATCACAGAGGTCTTGATATTCAGTATAAAAATATCGAAACATCTCCTTAAGAACCGAAATCATATCGCATGATCATAACATGTCCCTCACAGATTCAGGACTCTTGCCTTTGAGCCAACTGAGAACTGTTTTAACCCTGAAAGACCCAGACCACCTTATCATAACAGGAAAAATATCTCCATTGGTTAAAATGATGATCCAGACTCAGTGAGCACAAAAACAAGTGTTTTTTAAAAATTATATATTAACCCTGTCCTACTACATGTTATGAAATGATCCTTATGAGACCTCCTGGGATGTTCATCAACCAGTGAGTGGGTTGACTATATCTTGTCGTCTCAGGAAGTTTTTCCTTGTCACCATCGCCACAGGCTTGCTCATTAGGGATAGGGAGTAAATATATATACAGTGGAACCTTGCATTGCAAGTAACGTGGTCTGCGAGTGTTTCGCAAACTGAGCAAAAATTTGTAATAAATTTTGACTTGGTTAACGAGCGAGGTTTTGAAATACACGTAGTATTCATCTGCTGAGCCTCACGTGATCGCAACTTCTCTCTCTCACTCACTGCAGGATTGTGGCTTCCGCGCTAGTATATAATGTTAGTGTGTGTGTCACTCATCTGTTTAATGACAATGCAATGTCGCATTTCTGCAAAATCCCCAAAAGCAGGCAAAAGCAGCGATCATTGGATAGTTACCTTGTTAAAGTCGCACGAAAAGAAAAAGATCCCAGTGAGCATCAGACTGCAGTGATTCTGTGAGTTGTAGTGAATGTCATCCTCCACAATAATCCTCCTGCTCTCTCATGTCTCCTGCTCTCTGTCATGGATCTGCTCACGCGGAGTGCGTGTGCAGCATACCCGTTTCGGGCACTCCCTTTAGCGGTGCATGCTGGAGGACTCACGCCATGCTCTAATTATATAGACTATAAATCAGGGGTTGTGTAGGTTGGGTCGCGACATAGCGTCAGACCCTGAATTTGGGTCGCGCCCAAAAAAGTTTAAGAACCACTGCTATAAATAGACTGACTCATGAACACTAAGTTTGCGAAGCATTAGTTTGCATTTCCCCGCACTATTGCCAAGACATGTTCTAGTGTTTACCTTCCTCATGTTTTGACTTGTGTTTGTACTCCAGTTTCTGTGTTTTTGTTGTAGCCTTTGATATTCCTGTTTCTGACACTCTCTCGTCTCCCTCACA
>JAQMCW010000014.1:5761760-5778626 GCA_030068335.1 Chrysichthys cranchii | reverse complement strand
ATTTGGATTTTTACAACATTATTGTTGAAATACACAGTCCTGAAAAAGGGATGTTTCTTTTTTTGCTGAGTATATATGATTGTGTAGCACATTTGCACCCTCAAACAGAAAATTAGTTGTTGGCTAATGTTAGTTGTTAGTTATTAGGCTGTGAGATGTGGTGCTCTGTCCTCGCACTGCACATAAAAGATATTATTCGAGTCTTGCTAGTGCTTTTTTTCTCCATATGTTTATCAGTGAGGTGATACACAATATGGACAACTTTGTGGACACCTGACCATCTCATCAATATGACCTTGTAGGAATATCCCATTCCAGATCCCCCCCCTTTCTGCTATGATAACCTTCACTCTTCTAGCAAGGCTTTCCATTAGATTTTGAAGTGAGCATGTGGGGATTTGTGCTCATTCAGCTGCAAGAGCATTAGTGAGCTTACATACTGATGTCAGGTGAGGAGGTCTGGGGTGCAGTCGGCATTCCAGTTCATCCTAAAGGTGTTGAGTGGGGTTGAATTCTTCCACTCCAACCTTGGCAAACCATGTCTTCATGGAGTTCACTTTGTGCAGAGGGGCGCTGTCGTGCTGGAACAGGTTTGGGCCTCTTAGTTCCAGTGGCGGGAAACTGTAATTCTACAGCATGAAAAGTCATCTTACACAATTGTGTGCTGCCAACTTTGTAGCAAGGGTTTGAGGAAGAACCACATATCAGTGTGATGATCAGGTGTCCACATACTTTTATTCATGTACACAGACATCTCAAAAGTAAACAGACGCCATTGTTTTTGAAAAATTTATTTTTAGAAATTTCCTTCTAGTTGCTCTGCCATAGTAGCCAAGTTGATGGAGATCCCTCACAGAAATACTCCAACTCACTTGGAGTCGCTATGCAACATCAGCGCTCTTACAACGGGGATTTTTTTCAACAATCCTCTTGACAGTCTGAAGACACCTGTCAAAGGGCCCAGGTCGACCTGAGTGGGATGCTGCTGATTTGTTTCCTTTGCTTTTGAATTGTACAATCACTCTGTTGACTGTGTGTGGCAAGAGGAATCCCAAGGTTTTGTGCAATCATACGCTGGCTAAGCCCACACTCAGACTGACCCACATTACACCCTCTTTGAAAAATCTCACAACTCTTTTGCTTCTGGTGTTCGCAACATGGCTAGTTGGTCTGAACAATTAATATACTGTAATCTGAAATGAAAAATAATCATATATTAACAAGTTTGAAGCACCAGATAAAACACAATGAGGGGTGTGAATTTACTTTAGAGATGTCTGTGTAATGTATAATATAATGTGCATATTGTTCTTGCAGAAAAGTTTTGCTGTGCACTTTATTTTGCTCATTTTCATCAGTTGATCACATGCCTGTATGTTCCTGATTGTGAAATGATCTGAATCAGGTCTGTCATCCATGCACACTGTCTAGTAAAAACTGTTTTGTCAATAACATTCACTTCAGCTACTGAGATGTACGGTAGGCAGTGGATTGAAGTGCATCAAATCTAAATTACACACCAGATGAAAGGCTTAGTTTTTCTAAAGTCAATGGAGATGTTTTTTTTTTTTTATCTAGGTGATAAACCTTTTTGTCTTCCAGTCAACAATGAATTGAAAAAAAAAAAAGGGATTTGTCCACAAGTGACCTTTGTTCCATGATAAATGATATAATTAAGAACTAGGTCTAGTATCTAAACGATAAAAAACCCCCACATAATTCGATTAATTTGATAAACTCCTTTTCCTTTTATTATTTTTTTTGCACAATGAATGACATGAGCAAGATCAAGTGTATTTAAGTGCCCAATACTGCACTGAGATGGTTGCACAAAAAGTTGAACTTGAAAGAGAAATAAAAAAAATAAAAAAAAAGAACTCTCTACAAGATCATGAACAACAAATATGACCAAACACATGCGAGCGTAAATGTATGTACATATGTACAGTGCAGTATACATATCTTTAAACGTGTGTGTATACACAGGTACACAAAAACATGAGGGTGTATTCCTAAATACATTTATGTACAATGCATATGCTTGCGTATCTCAATATTTATTCTTTCCTATATATGTCCTTTAATTGCTTTTTTTCATATTCATACAATTTACAAAAATGTTTCATGAATTAAAAACTAGTTATTCAAAAAACTTATCAAACAATGTATAAGATCTCCAAATTGAAATTCGGTATTCTTCAAAATTTGTGTGCGTACAATCAATTAGGGCATGCTGGTTCAGAAAATGTAAAGCATTATCAAAATGGCTGTAGTACCTATTAAAAAAAAACCCCAACAAAAACCAAAACCAAAACTGCAGAATTTAGTTCATGTTGTGCCCTTATTGAGAAGATTTACCCTTAGAATTAACACTTCGTTTGAACTGGAATTTCTTCAATAGCGTAAGAGCTTTAATACATGAAAATGTCGATGACATTTGGATGAAACTGATGGATTATATGCGATCTTGACCATGAAGTCGTAGCAACCGAATAAACCTTTGTATCTAGTCAGGTCACAATATTTACATGACACAAAACAGCCTAACGAGTTACGATTATTGTCAAACAGCCAGAATGTAAAGGGGGGAAAAAAATATAAACACCTTAATTTCACAAGGCACCATTTTATCAGCTGGTAGAGAAAATGTGAGCTGCCAAACACCTTGCTATTAACACCTCCTTGATAAACTAAAGACTGATGGATGGTGCTGTTTTGGAATACTGCTACCGTATACAATTTGGTTTACGTTTTCAGTTTAGCACTGAATGATGGATGTCTTTATTTTTGGCAAAGTGTCCAGGTGGTTTGAGGTGCCAGTCCTAAACAGGAGACATGCCGAAGTGTCCAATGTAGTACCACAGGCAGAGGGGAATAGCTGCCAAATCTGACTTGGCTCTAATGCACCACAAGTCATTCTCCAACTCCATGTTCTGCTCTGACAAAATGATCACTTAAGCTGCGCAGTCTTAGGCTTTAGGCTACAGTATGTTCTCATTTCCGGCATTTTTTCCCAACAAGAAGAGCTAGTCCACACGGTGAGCCGTTCAGTAACAGACAGGTGATTTTTTAAAATTTTTTTCACTATTTACAGGGTTTTACGTTGTTGAATGTAATGTAACATGATTAAGGCTCTGCTGCTCAGTGGCTGATTTATGTTTTTTTTTCTGCCCTATGCAGCATTAAGATTTGCAAAAAAATAAAAATGGAAAAATAAAAAGGAAATGATAGTCACTTGTTTGCAAAGAAAGAAAGAAAGAAAGAAAGGTTATAGATTAGTTTCAATAAGACCACTTTGACAAACTGAGGTGAACCGAGAAAAAAAAAAAACTCTTAAAAAATCATTTTTTCCTGTCAATTTGCAGGTAGAACCCGGTGCATAGTAATTTAGAACGCACACGTCGTGATAACCCTTAACTGGCACTGGAACATTCGTTTGGACATTCATCTTGTTCCTGTTTTCTGCACATGTTGTGGTCTTGTTTGAATTGTCGCAAGCACAGTTTGGCCTTGTTTCGTTGCATGATTTTTTTTTTGTATTTTACCACCAGACCCTTCTGGTTTAAATCAACACTGTTCTCTAATGTCCGAAAGCAACCTAGAGCCGATCATTTGAATAAGACCCATCTGATCTTGTCCGTGTAAGTGCGTCTAAACAATGACAAATCTAAGGAGCAGGAGAAAGCGCAGGCATATGTACATTCATGAACATGTGTGAACACTAATAATATACGTCTAAGTTCAAAGTTATTTCTTGCCATTCATAGTTCCCTGTAGCTGAAATGTTATGGACTTATTGACAAACATAAGGCACATATATGAAACAACTGAGAAATAAACCACACAACAGCGCTTTCTGCATTACGACCAGTTGAATATACATTTCTAAAAGAGCATAGAACCACTGCACTATACCGAAGCCTGGTTTCAGATGCTAAGCTGTATACAGTAATGAAGTCTAACGTCTCAGATCCACACGTTTCAATCTGTTACACTTTCCACGAGCACCTAAACCAAAATCCACCTATAATATGAACTACAACGTGACTGAACCTTTGGTTGTGTGGATATCTAATACTGACTGTTCTGTCAATATATTTTTTATTACTTTATGAGCAATAAAGTAATCTTATTTGTATATTACTACTATGAGCAGGCACGTTCTCAAATAGACTCTGGAAAAGGCAACTCGGTTACCGAGTTTGTTAAGCAACTGACTGAAATCACTGCTATTAACTGATATTACTAAAAATACTTTCCAGATATTGTTGGTTATGCAAATAAAAATAATCACTGACAATGTGTAATACTAATCTGTAATACGTATAAGGAGACTGGAGTAAGTGCTGTGTTGCTTTTAAATGCAAGAATAGGATTATTATTATCATCATCATTATTATTATTATTGTTATTATTTTTGCCATGCATGATGAACGGTGTATATTGTATAATCTATATAGCTAAGGTTTTTGAAGGTTTGACTTTACACACTGCCATTGTCTAACACAATCCTTCAATCTGTGATGCATCCACTTCGTTATGGTGTGATTAATAAATACTGCAGGTTTCATTTCCATTTGAACACAAGCTTTTTGTATCACATCTATTTCTAGTATTTGGTTAAAACATTATTTGAATATTGTACAGTTTTCTAGGTGATATGGTGACAGTACAGGTAAATCTAAAATACTTTCATTTTGTAATGTTTGTAGATTACGTTTCTATGTACAATTATACTATAGCCATCGAAGATAAGTAGAAGAGTCTCATTCGATTCAAGGGTATTGCCATTAGTTCATGCCCGGAACAAACCTGAGCGCAGGCAAGTAAGTGTGTGTGGGTGTGTGTGTGTGTGTGTTTGACTTGATCAGTTTCATGACACTGATCTTTATCATAATCACTGTGCTTTGACTTGAGAGAACCAAAAAGGCAAAGAAACCCCAAAAGTGCACAGTACTGTATTAGAAGTTCAAAAAATTTCATATACACTTGCTGGTAAGATCATGGCTATAGCCATCGTTTCAAAATCCTTATGGGCTTTGGGAGAGTTAAAAAGCTCAACACAAGAACATTTCCATTAAAAAAAAAGAAAAAAAAAAGAGCTTGCTGTGATGGCATATACAAAGTGGGGCACTTTTTAGACCACATTCATGATTCTCACAGAATGCCCATGAAGTACAGTTCAGTAGAGCTGATTAAAAGAAAAGACAACCGTAATGCCTAGAAATTATCCAAAAGTTGGAGTGCAAGTCAAACTCACAGTGCACTGTTAATGAAACTCTTAATGAGAAGCTGGTTCATCTCTCCTGCTTCCCCTGCCTCGCCGTGCTGACCGCTCTAGCTGCTCCTCTGGCTGATATTTAGGGTAGGGCTTGGCCATCTGTGGGCTCTGTGGACTGGGCTGTGCCCGGGCCTGGTGTACCACTGCCTCAATGGCATCTGTAATAGAGTCGTGGCTGGAGCATTCCGGTGAGGTGAGCATCGGGTTGCTGTGGAGGTTCCTTTTGCCTGGAAAGTCCATGCACTTTTCTAGCACTGGCATCTGAGGCAAGAAGCCTTCGTTTAGGGCAAGCGTCTGCTTTCGTGGCCTCCCCCTCCGCCGCTTCACCACATTGTTGCCTGTCTTGGCCTGCCGCTGGAGCCGCTTGACCTTCAAAATCTTGTTGACATGGTCTATGCTTCTCTTGCTGGTAAGGACCTTGGAGAATGTGTGCTTCTTCCGCACGTCATTTTGCATCTCCTCAATCTCCTTCCGCTTGTACCTCTTCTTGTAGGAGCCCAGTTCTGGTTAAGGAAAGAGTTGTGACAGTTACAAATTGTAACGAGGAGTTATGATAACATGCAACATAAAATAATGTGTCAAGAAAATAAGGCTGAAATAGTAGAAGTTCAAATATAAGATCAATTCATGGCCAGTGGATGAAATCACACATCCACAGTGCCAAATGAAAACAATAGCACACGCAAGATACAAGCTAGATACTGCTTTTCCAGACTATATATCAATTTGCGACAAGCATCCAAAATGCATTTCACTACCAGACTTGATCGAAATGACCAAAGACAAAGATACACTTAAATTATATCCCATGAGCAGGAAGAATTATGGTTCTACAAAACACTTAACACTTGGCATGTGCATAACTACATCCATGCGTTTAATTAGCGTGCGTGGAACTATCCCGCTAATCTCTCGCTGCACAAGCACCCAGAGTTCACCTCTGTACTGAAGAGACAGCTCTGGAAGTGTGAGTAATAAACTAGGTGGCCTCAGATACATCAGTGATTAATCTACTGCCTCTCCGTTTTGCGTCAGAGCCCTGGAAGGAAGCCCAGAGCACAGGAAATGTGGGGTTTCTGGCAGCCTCCTCTGAAATGTGTTCAGACAGCGTAAAGCTGCATAAAATGTGTGTTCCATATCAAAAAAAAAAAAACCTCCACTAGGCCCTTATGTCTCATGAGAATGTAGTCATTTACTTTCTCCTTCTTGCTGAGTGCCAGTCCATCTGGTTAGGCATACAAGGAAATAAATAAGACAATTGTGGAAGATATGTTGCCAGTTGTTTGCACTGCCGAAGCAAGATTGGCACAGATCTATGCATTTTCATGTAAAAGATCAGAAAGCCTGGACTCACACTTAAAACTTGAACACGTACATTAGAAGATACACAAACGTTATCAGCACTCGGTCTGATGATGTAGATTTTCATCGTCATGTTTTCTTTAGAAGGTGTAATATTTAATATAGTATTTATTCTTACTGTCTCAGATCAAATCAAATTCATAAATGAATTAAACCCTGGATAAAGGCAACATGCAAAAATGGGCAGAATGCTAAAACCTTTTTCTGGGTCAATAACCCACGTCAATGAGGCTGCTCATTCGGATTCAATAAAGTAATAAATGGCTAGCAAGAATGGCAAAGCCCTCGTTCTCTGGCCCGGGTTTATCACTGGGAACCTCAATGAGTCTCTCCAAATGCCAACAAATCAAGAAGGGAAGAAAAAAGACATTCATTTTCAAAGGAAGCGTCACAACTCATTTATCCTCTGAAACCTCTACCTGCATCCTGCACACACTGTTTTCATTAGTGGAACCAATTTATGGCCTCACCCCGCTGCTGTCCCACAACTCCAGTCTCGGCGCACTGGTGGAGGCCCCATTCCCATCAGCACGCTAACAAAATTCCATTCTTTAAAGCTGAACCATTTTCTAAAAAATGTGTTTAAAAAAGAAATGCAAAGTGGAAACATCTATCGCTTTTCTTTTGACTGTTGATTTTATTATTTATCTTCACCATAACAGCGAAATAGGAAATGGTTCTGAGAAATGCATGGAATATATATTGCAGAATCCCTGGGTTAGGAAATATGATTGTTATAAAAATGTATTACACAGCCTACTGTTTCATAAAGACCTAATAAAAAGTACTGAGGATAGGCCTAATTCATGTCCAAGGAAATCAGGATGCATAAAGTTAAAAGAGCAAGCATCCCCGAGGTAAGTAGGGTTTAGTATACTGAAAGATCTTTGCATTCGGCTTCCATCAGCTCAATCTGGGCCATATGTGAAAAGTGCTACATGAGGCACAAGGAGCCTTTAACAGCTTGCCAATGGGTCATATTTCTCACTAAACTGAAATGACTACATCCACTTGGTTTCCTTTGCCAAATATCCGACTTTTAATGCAAGTTACTGACATGGAATTGCATAAAATCAGCAGGCAGTAAATACGCTTATAGGTGTTTTATGTATAATTACTGCTACCAATAAACAGGAAAATTACCTGCTTCCTCAAGCCTAAAGACACTAATAATTGGGGGATTTGGTTCACCATAGTTGGGTTCACCAATGCTTTTAATTTAGATTAAGAAACTGAGCTCCAAATAAAGTCTAAATGATTGACTGTCTTCCTAGGGAATGTATGGTAATATCATGAATCTGTGGCAAATTGAGCTAATTAATTCTAATGAAGTGGGGAACACGGATGAGAATTTGTTTATATAAATTACTGCTAAACATCACCTGGTATCGCTCGTGTCCAGGCAGAAAAAAAGCAGGTTAATAATTGGGTGCACTGTCAAAACACACCAAAACCCATCCTGAACCCAAAATCAGATGTAAACCTGAGCATGCCGTCAAACTGCCTTAGGTGCTTGAAATTTGGTGTTAATTCATAGAAGTGGATGGTAGTACAGGAAAGGCAGCATGTGACTCATCCTCCGATTTTCCCCAAGGGGCAAAAATGTAATCTAACTGAGCCTTGGGCTTGCAATTCCCCTCCACTGGAGTAGGCTGGATTCATTAAAACGCTGGCTGCTGGCCAATTCTTTTAATATGGGGAGAGGGTTTTTATTGCATGTCAGTAGAAAGTAAATCAAAATGTGTGAATAATATATTTCTAAGAAAACCATTGGCAGGCAACAGAAGTGAAAAGGGAGGAAGGAGAAATTTGTGAATTATAGTTGTCTCCATCGATGCATTATGCCTGCCTTGCCAGATGTTCCAACTACAATAAGCAAACTACTCAAATGGGCATATTTGCTCTTTTTTTTACATGCAGAATGCCTCACTCCTCAGCCCACCACAACACTGTAAATCTACAACTTAGTTCTAATATGGCATGATATTCTCAAATTTACGTTTTTTGTCTTATATTCATGTCTAATGGAAAAAAAACCCCGAAAAAACTAAGATTTCCTGACCTGCGATGGCTGTGTTACCACAATGGTACATCTGCTTCATCCTCTCTTGTGTGTCATTCTGGAAAGGTGCCATGCCCCCCTCACTGTATGTTGCAAGCTCTTCCAAGCTATGCCTCCTACTCCGGATGCGAGAACTCTCATCTTGTAAGTGCTGGCCCTTGAATGGGTCCAGTGGCTGGTCCTGGTTGGCTCGCAGTCGTTCATGTGGTTGCTTAGTGCACATGTTCAGGAAGTTATTCAGTGGCTCTTCTCGAGGATGTTTACAGTTCTGAGAGTCAGTTAAGGACAATGATGAGATTGTGTCGACTTCAAAGTAGTTCCTGGATGTCTTCGCTGAAATATCCATACTTTGCTGGCTCCTCTGCTTGTCCTTTATCTTAGAAAGAGGCAGGGCTCCACTAAAGAGTCCACCGAGGTTCTCTCTCTGTGGGACTGAGTGCTGGTCCTCCTTATGTTTGTGCTTATGCTTGTGTTTGCGTTTGTGGAGGCAGACACTCGCCAAGCAGCTGCTTGACGTATGATGAGTGTCACCCATCCTGGGAGAAGAGATCTCCTGGGGCATGCTCTTTATCCTATGTCTGCTGCCAGCAGAGAGGCTAGACAACCCATTGGAGTGGAACTTTGGAGGAGGAACCGGAGGCCGCATGAGATGAGTGCCTGAAGATCCAAGTGCATGAGACAAATACAAAGGAGGGGGATACTGCCCATAATACCCCATGTTCATCATACTTGTGGCAAGAGGCATGGCTGTGTAAGGCATTGCATAGGGTGCATAGTAATTTCCACTTGCTGCTGAGTAGCCAAACCCTTGAATGAAAGGCATCTTTGTTATAGGTTCAGCTGATTTGGCTGGCCTGCCACGTCTTCTCTTTGACTTTTCAGAACTCCTGCGAAGATAGTGCACAGGATCATAGGGGTAGTAGGGCATAGGGTAGTAGTGGTCAAAGTTTAGACGGAAAATGCTGGGGTAAGAGTTTTCATGATAAAACTTATAGCTGCGGTGAGAAATTCGGAAGACCTGGAACTTGCTAATGAGTTCCTCAAGGTCAGCAAGAAACTGAAGATCGTCCCTACTTGTTAGACCCTTTCGCTTCCGTCGATGTTTCTGTTTCTTGAGGCTTTCTTGAGCAAGGAAATTTTCCACAGCCACTGATGTTGCATGTTTCTGATAGTGCCCTCTGGTTGGTTTATTTGCAGATTCCAGCACAGCAACCTCTGCTGCTTCAAAACCGCAAAGATCAAAAGAGTACCTCCTGCGTGATGCTGAACCTTTCTCGGTCTGATCTGATGTGCTGTTATTGTCAGTACCAATGCCACTATCACTTGGGATTGTCTCTTCACTGTGGGACTCGCTAACTGGAGACAGGGTGACCTCTTTGATGGATGCCACTTCAGACAGATGAGATGGTGAGTTGGCCATAAGTCTTGGAGGAGAGTGTTTCCAGCTAGTACTGAGCAAGCCCTTCTGAGTTTTTGTGGGCAAAGCACTGATAGGCTGTAGATTTGGCATGGTCTTCAGGTCATGCTGGCTGGTTTCTGTGGTGGCATGGTGAGCTAGTCCACCTGTTAAGGACTGAGCAGAGAGAGGCTGCATGACCCTGGGAGAAGGCATTCTGGCTGTTGATGACGATAAATTAGAAGGCACTAGAAGGTTCTCAAACTGACTTGAAACAGGCAACAAGTGCTCATCATTGGTTTTGTGCTCATCTTGCTGAGTCTGAAGATCAGCTTTGGGCTTCCTCCCTCGTTTTTTGCCTATGTAAATAGTTCCACGTTTGCTGACATTGATTTGCTTGCCTAAACGGGCTTCAATTGTAGATGCCACAGTTGTTACGGCACTGGAAACGGGAACACTGGATTTCAAAGCCAGGTTACCAGTGTTAGAAGAGGACAGAAGTTCATTCAAAATGCTCTGCATTTTAACCAGCCTCACTTTCTTAGTCGTTTTCTTCTTGAGGACACCAACCTGGCATGTTCTCTTGCATTTCATCTCTGGTAAGGTTTGAGAATTTTTTAAGGCCTGCTGCATTATTTTTGACAAATTATGTTTTTTCCTCCTCCTCTTGGAAGTGCTGAGTGAATCCTGGTTGATGGGACTTACAGGACTGGTTGATGTTCCTTCATGAATTGTCTCCACAGTAAGTAGTGGTTGTTTTTTAGGCCTACCCCGTTTTTTCTTGATGGGGGTGATGACTGTCAGACTGTTTGTGTTGGTGTATAGAGGGCTGGATGGTGTAATGGGGAAAGCCGAGGGTGGCTCTTCAATGGGCAATGCTGCATTAAGGTCTTTGTGGGGAGCAGAGCTCTTAGATTTCAAATAAACCCATCTGTCCTTGAACTTTGATTGCCTCCCATCTGCTTGCTTCTCTGGATCAATCAATGATTGTGGTCTCCCAACTGGGTTCTTCTTGTGCCTATTCTCAGAAATTTCCACAGTTGGCCCTGCTACTGCACTCTCTTCCCCCAGCATTTGTGAATCTACACCAAATTGCTTCCCTGTATTCAATTCCATTTTGTTTGCTACTTTAGGTTTTGTAGCACCTTGGTCAGCCATATCTTTCATTTCTACTGTCTGTGTGGTTTGTGTGTCTTCCAAAACGTTGTTATCTTCTGTTAATCTTCTGCTTTTTTTCTTTCTGCTTTTAGGTTCATCTGTGTGATGTGGAACACAGTTTTGTACTGTTTTGAAATCATCCTCTGGTCTGTTCATCGATTTTTCTCCCTCCTCCCTCTGAGTCTCAGTTTTTTCAGAGTTAAATAGTTTATTCTTTGTATTGTCTTGAGCTGTTTTCTCACTCTCTTTGTCCGTCTTTTTTGCCCAGGGCAGGTCTCCATTATGGGTGGTCAGAGCTCTTCTGCCATACTTCCTTTTGATGTTCCCAAAGACTTGCTCAGTGACCTCCTGCAAACCTTTTTCTTTGCTTAGAGAGGAGTGTATCAACATATTTGATTCCGCTAGTGCACTCATTGTTATATCAGCTGGAGAAGTGGCCTGTGAGTCAGAACCTGGACAAGTCATTTCCGAGGCAAACAGACTTCCAGATGAACCTTCTGTGACCTTTTTAACTTGTGCCTTTGAGAAGGGGGTGTTGACCTCTGACAGAAGGCTCTTGTTATTGAATACTGATTCTTGTTTTGATTCCGGATCTCTCACTTGGTCCCCTTGGGATGTTGACTCTCTTAATATTGGCTTTGTCCAATCCAGTTGGTGAATGTCAGTTTTGGACTCGTGTTTTTGTTTCAGGTTCTCCCCAAGGACATCCATCATGTTGTTGTCATTTTGAGCCACAACTCTGAAAGGCCTCTCATAGGTCTAAAAAAACAAAACAAAAAAAAACCAGTAAAAATTATTACTACAAAATAACATTTTGAATACAAAAGAGTACATCACAACTTTTTCAGGTTTGGCTGTATTGTCAGAATACATAATTCAACAACTCATCATTAACAATCAAATATAATCAAATGTACATTTATTTTCATGCTAAATAGTTAAAAGACTGACATAAGGGACAGAAACCAATTAAAACTGAAATTAAAACTGAAATGTTTGCTCTCTTAGGTGTAATTATACTATATGTAAACACATAATTTATGTGTAATTTTATATATGTAATGTAATTTTAGCTACCAAAGTCAGCAACGTAACTCCCAGTGCATTATTACACCATTCCTCTGTTAGTGGAACACACCCAGAGAAAAGTATATACATATATTGCATTATTGTGCAAATCTTTGAGAGTTTGTGGTTTGGACTGGTAGAAATAAGGTATTGCAAGATCAACATCTTGATACAGCGATATGCTCTGTAAAGCCATCCTGTTTTCAAAGCCAACAGCTACAAGCGGTAAAGAAGTTTAACCACAACTTTGTTTTTCAGCAGGTCAGCTTCCATTTTACTGCAGCTGACATATAGCAGTCTGTATTGTGGTTACAGATTAGCTTACATCTGGAGTCGCATTGGTTTCACAGTCTTTACAGTATGCCTTCAAAACATGCTCAAACAATCTATGCATTTTCTACAAAACATTTAAATGCCCTCTGCACCTCCCCGATAATTTATTCAATTCTCCAGGTACAAAAATGATGGCGCTTGAAAAAACAAACATGCAGGCAAAAGTGTGTCTCACTTCCTCCAGCTACAAACAGCTTCACAAAGAGTCTTTTGTGAAGTGAATATACACATCATGGGTTAAAATCTTTGGCAGTCACTTGTGCACGATTCAAATTACAACACAAGAGTATCACTTCGTATCCTGGAGTGTTGTTTAAGTCCCTCACTGTAAAAATTTCAGATGAGCCACTAGTCTGATGCTTGCAAGAGTAAATTCATGTTACTGTCTTGAGTCTTGAAACCAATAGACAAACTATAAACTAAGTCTTAGTTTGTAACCAATAGAGATTAAAGTAATATATCTTAAAATACAATACATTTCATATAGTATTCACCCCCTTGAACTTGACTTAATTGGGATGATTTGTCATTAATTTACACAAAACAGGCTTGGCAGACCCCCAATAGTGCTCATCATCATCATCATGAGAACCCAGCCACCCCCCAAAGTAAGGCATGATAGCAGTAGCATCATGTTAAACATTACTCTGGCCTCTTGGCTGCTCTGTGGATTAATGCCCTCCTTAACTAGTCACTGACTTGGTGGAGGGCCTCCTCCAGGCAGAGTTGCAGTTGCATAATGTTTTGTATAACCAAACGATGATTGACGGTTTTCCAGAACTGTGTCCCGGACCTGTTTTAATAGCCCCTTGGTGTTTATGGTGCTGTTTGTTTGGTACTTTAATCTCAGATAGTTTAGATTAATGGGTTCACACCAATCACAGCTTTAACAAAAAAGCCTTTAATTTTTTTTTTTTTTTTTTTTTACATTTTTTAAAAGAATTTTCTATTGCCCCCCACACATACCACTTCAAATTTATGAACTATTTTGTGTAGCTTCATAAACCCAGTTAAGTCCAATTCAGTTCCAGATAGTAACATTACAAATGATAAAAGAAGGATTTGAGTGAGTGAAACCCAGAGAGATAGTATCTTTAAACCAAGATTTTGCATCTTTAAAAAAATAGCCACATCTCTTGCCTTTGACAAAGGCAGCCAATTACAGGCAACTTGGCAGCCCATCTGTAAAATCCACAAAAACTATTTCTAGAGCAGTAAACCTCTTGCACTATCGGTAACTACCTTATTTGCCATTCCTCACATTTGCAATCAGCACACAGCAACTCCTCATCCTCCCCCTCATCAAAAGAATACAGGCAGGACCTTTATCTACCTTCTGCAGCTGCTGCAATCATGCTCAGTTATTATAAACTCAGCATGCATGGGAAAGTGTCCAAGGATGGCTTGTGTGTATGTGTGTTTCAGGAGTCATCGTTCAGTCTAATCTTCTCCAATATCATTCAATCAGTAGCTTTTAATTAAAGCGGAGCATGCATTAATGGTGCTTCACCCCTCTGCCAGCCGTGTCCTTTTTATTTTCCCCATCTGTGAGAAACTGCATCAACTTTCAGATTCTTAATCCTGTAATCCTAGGAGGAATTCGTGATCTCCCTGGCCCACAGGATACAGTCTCGGCTGCAGCATGCCAAGTCTTTTGGCTGCCCTTTAATTTGCCTAAATGGTATTATATTCCTCCCACCCGGCGTTTCCACAGCAATATCAGTAGGATTGCATAACATCTACATTGAAGATGTCAGGCCTATTATTCAAACTCCATTAAAAACGCATCAATGTGAATAGACTGGCATAATATGAAGAACAACAGATTTCTTAAAGCCTGTCCCAGTCCTTCTCTCATCATTATCTGATAATGATTTCCCCTTCCTCTAACTGACAATATCCTTTTCATTCATAATCTGACATGGCTATGACAGAGTCCCTACCGAAAAGAAAGCATGTCAGATGGGAAATAAATAATACAATGAAAAAACATGGCTCTCACAGACTAGTAAACTGGAAAATTAGAAATACAAAGCTGTTTCCCCCCTAAACAACTTCATACATTTTTTCCATTGTCTTTTGCGATGCTGCATCAGGGTTTGACCTGTGATGACCCTGCACATTTACAAGTTGTATCAGACATGTTGACACCTAGAGTCTCCCCAACAATAAAGTACAGTCATAAAATGACTTACGTGTTCTCTAAAGAGGACCTCCTATCTGTGGCAGACAGAAAAGCAGTTCTGGCAGGGCCACTGGGCGGTTTGGCTCAATGTGCTCCAAAATCATAGCGGCCCCCTGCTTCTTTCTAAGCCCATCTCTGGGAGATGAGTCAGACGCAGAGCACATAAACAGACAGAGAAAAGGCGGCTGAGATTACAGTCGATCTCATGGTAAGCTGCATTTGGCATGCTGTTGCTGCTTTCCTTACCCCCCCAACCTTCATTTCTTGTCAATTTATGTTGTTCACTTTATCCCCCCTCCCCTTCCAATGTCCAGCCAAAGAAGCTGGCCAAAGCCTCACTGGCCTCTTGTGTGTTTGGTTACCAAGGGATACCATGAGTCAGAACCACCCAAAATAGCCAGAAACATACTGAGCCAATCATCACAGCCCTTCCCAACTGATAGTCATGCCAAAATTGCTCTGCCTCTGCTTTAATCCTATCCCAGAGATGCACTGTCTTTTTGCATTTCAGACCGACAGTTGTTGACAGCAGTCAACAAGTCCGCTTTCATAACACAACATCGCCGGCCAGTTCTGACCTTTTCCAAATACACATGGAGACAATACAGAGAATGCCAAAAAACAGACATGTTCATGATAGAGCAGACACTGGATTGTGAGGATTCATCTGACATTTGGCATTCGGATGAAGTTCAGACTTTTTCCCCCAACTACACATTAAGTCAGTATGGCACAGACAGTGTTATAAAGCCTGTTTTCAAATCATTTGCAGAGAAATTCTGCCATGCTGGCATTTAAACCAAACATTTTTTTTTATCATGATTAATTTCAGAGCTTGGTTGTCATCTCCTGGATCTTTCAGAAAAAGCTCTTTTTTGTTTTCCTTCTAAAGCCAGCAGATGGAAGCCATCCATATCAGAAACATTCAGCTTGTTCAGTGTGTTGAGTGCAAGTTGTTTATTCATTCTTGTACCTTCATTAGTAATAGCTTTATTTGCGAAGTGTATATTAGTTAGCTCTCTGATGGAGAACGTTGCAGAAAGTTTTGTTATTATGTAGTAACTTTAGATGGCCTTTTGGTTACATCATGGGAAGCACTAAAAACCTTGGCATGATTACTGACATCAGTCTCTCCTCTGAGGCTAATGTAGGTAATATAACTAGGGTATTCTTCTTTTAACTCACAAATATTGGCACGATAAAATAACATGCCACTACAAGATTAAAAAAAAATCTAGTTGATGCTGTTGTCATCTCTAGGTTGGATTATTTGCCTTGAAGTCTGGATGTTCCAGTAACTGCATAAATAAGTTTCATTAGCACAGAGTATGAGTTCCCTTCTGGTTCTCTCAAGGTTTCTTCTCTCAAGGTTTCTTCCTCTTGTCATCTCAGGGAGTTTTTCCTTGCCACAGTCACCACAGGCTTGCTCATTAGGGATATATATATATATATGCACGCATGTCTGGATATGTTTATTGATTAATAAGTCTTTAATTGAACATTATCTATTGTAATGTACAACCCCCCCCCAAAAAAGGTCATGCATTCATTCAGATTTTTATGGTGGTGTACTGGCTGGCTGCTTTATTTCCCAGGGTTGCCCTCAAGCCTGTGTTACCTTCTGGCTCACCCTATTAGTTATGCTGCTGTAGCTAATATTGCCAGAGTCACTACATCTTAAAGCAATACAGGATAACAGCATGCATAATACTCTTAACATGAGTATCACTTGCTTTCTGCTGAGGATGGTCCTGCATGGATACCCTAAAGATGGCTGAGATTCCTGTTGACTCTAAAACAGGAGTGTCCAATCTTATCAGCAAAGGGCCTTTGTGGGTGCAGGTTTTCATTCCAGTCAAGCATGGGACACACCTGATTCCACTAGTTTAATCAGCTGAGCTTGGCTAATCGCGGCCCTTTCTAGATAACATTGGACACCTCTGCTCTAAAACATGATATATGGTATATGCATAAGAGACTCATAAGATTATCATTTTTCATCCCTGGACTTTTATACATAC
>JAQMCW010000014.1:5745529-5756444 GCA_030068335.1 Chrysichthys cranchii | reverse complement strand
CCGGCTCATTGTCTCCCCCTAGACATTGAAGTCAGGTAGGACAACAAATCACACTGCCTAGTAAAGCGATCAGTTTGGTGTTGTAAAATAGGAGTGGTATCAGTTCATGGTATCGGCACGTTTTGTACGAATACGAGTACGAGTATTTTAGCAAAGTATTGGCCCGATACCCGATACTGGTATCGGTGCAACGCTAGTTAGCATGATCTGGACTTGTGCAGAAATCGAGTGTCTAACATTTAACATTTTCAGCCGTTCAGCCGTTGTTGTGTCATCCTATTGCATGTGCGCTTTACCAATGAACACAATCTCAGATTTTAATAAAACATTTGTGCTGAAATTTGTTTTCAGCTGTCTTAGCTGTGCTGGCACTACATCAGCTTCTAGTGACAACACCGCACGATGTGTTCCAAGAGCACAGATGTCATTAATAAAGAAATCGTTTACAATGTGTGGGTTTGCATTTGCTACAGCACAAAACAGATAGGCCAAAACAGCAAAGTAAGAGTTCCACGTAGTCCAATTTAGTCCAATCTAATCTGGATTAGTCACATAAGACCGTATTATACCTAAAGGTTTGCAGACACCATCACATATCTTTAGCGACTCGTGTCTGTTTCTTTCCTGATCGTTAAGTTAAACTGGCAGAGCGAGGTTCTCTCAGTGCTACACATCCTGCTGTGAAGTTAACTGTTCAAATCAGACATTAAGTAGCATGTTTGCTTTCTAAACTCCCAGGCGTGCCGACTCTCGCTGAAGCTCTGAAGTCAGCCAGGATCCACTGAACATCCAGAAATACTTTGTATCCAAACATAAAGGAGCCCGAATCCGAAATACTGCAATTTATAGCAGAAGAGTGAATGTGCTAAAACAGGTTCCGGGGTACATTAACACAAAGCGACAGGTTAAAAATTGCTTCGAGAAAGCCATGTCAACATGGTAACTGCAAAAGCAGGTCTTTGCCCCTGCACTAATCTCAGCAGTCAGCAGGGGTCATTAGCCTCAGTCAAACATTTAAGTGATGAAAACCTTTTCAGATTGCAGATCCAATTACAACATTTATCTTCCTGCCTTCCAATGATGTCGTCAGTTATTTGAAATGTGAGACATGAAAGGAAATGCAAAGTGCGTGTCGTGTATCACTGTCCATGGATTATGCAACTGTGCTTCAAAGTGCATACACAGAAATTTGCTCAATGTATCAACTGTCTACAACAACGCTGGAGGTGGGTGTTACAGGATTCAATTAATCATGAAATGAAATTTACCCAGTCGTTCCATTACAGTCTAATTTCTACTGCTTCCTATGCCTAAACGACTGCGGTACGAAGAAATACAGTAAGTTGGAGATGAGTGATATTTCAAGGTGTGAAACGGGTACATAGTCAAACATTCCACTCTGACCTTCAAAGCAGATCCAGAATGACCTTTTGTTTTTACATCATGTGTTCTGGTGTTTTCGCATGATGTCACGGCTGTCTGAGACACGTAGCCCCTGACCTTTCACATACCAAAGCGTGTCTTAAGTCAACTGATCAGTTACAGCGCCAGACAGTTTGCAGTTGATCGATTTCTCTGAGAGCCCCCGTGCCTCCGAATGGAGCATTCCCTCATTTGGCATTTGCAGCATTTGTGGAACATAACCACTGCGGTGTGTGTGGGGAGAGAGGGAGTAAAGGGATGACGATAGGTGGTGGGTGCAGAGCGGCTAAAAAAAAAAAAAACAAAAAACAAAAAACAAAAAAAAAACCTTCTTCCTCCCTCCTACACAACCAGCGGGCATGTTTGTAACTGGAGGTTGCCCTGCCTGTTTGATCTGAGGCTGCTCTAATGCTGCGGCCCATAAGTAAAATTACGTTTTTGTATCGGGAAAGTTTACGTGACCATTAAAACACTGAAAGTATAAACATCTGTGTGTGCAGTGACAAGCTTGTGGAATGATGGATGATGCCGGTTCCCCCACCATCTTCCTTTTATTCTTCTTTCGCTTCCTGACTGTGCGTAACATGCATACAAAGGGTGACAAGATTCTGTGTGTCCTGCTATATCTTTGGTTTTATGACATGATAACAAGATTGTTGTGATTTCTTTAATATTTTATTTGAAGCCATGATGAAACTCTTGTGTCTTTCCAAAATTGTCTAGCGTTTGAAACCTAAACACAGGGTAATAGTTTGCACCTTTGTAACCGCATGGCAGGGCAATATCTGTCATAGTTTTTAAAGCTTCAAGCTGCATAGAGACATTTCACTGAAAAATCAATAAGACTTCAAATCAACTCCATTTTTTGGTAAAACAGCATTTGCTCCATGAGTAGTAGTGTAGACTGGCAGGCTAATTTCAGGGCCAGAAAATGTAAACAGAAATGTATAAACTAGCCAAATTCTCTGCATACCAACATTGTGAATTACATTCATATTGTGGCATTATAAAGAGTCTGGAAACACGTAAAAATAAATAAATAAATAAAAAAACACCCCAAAAACAAATACAGACCTTTTAAGTAACAGTTTGACTTCAGCTAAAATTTGTATTTCATCTAAATTTTAACAATTGTGTGATCTGAGTCCAACTTAAAAGTGCAGTATTTAAAGAGGTGAGAGGAAGCTATCCCTAAGTCAACAGCCCCCTTTACACAACCTGTTCAAAGTCAGGAATGGGGCTCTTTTTCTCCCGCCTTGTCTAAAGGGGCCGAATGTTGAATACAGGAATCCCAGAGCCGGGCCCATCGTCCGTATAAAAGGGACAGCCGGTATTGCTAAACATGGGTGACGTTTTTGACACTGCTATTCTTCTTTCCGAGACCAGAGGAAATTCAAACACCTCCGTCCGCAGCATCTAAGGTCTGTGCGCCTTTCTTCCTCGAATCGCCTCCCACTTCTCTTCAATTTCTCCTCCAACATATTTCTGATCTCACAAATACATAACTCAGCAAATTTGCTTGCATTTGATGAGTGGTATAAAACGTGCCCAACTAGCAAAATCACCTCAGCGTTCAGTTCACCCACCATCATTGCTTTGAAAATAACACAGGTGTGCTTGGGGTATTCATATTTCCGACACGTACCATGTTATTCATACACTAGACGCCGGCACCCCTTTGTGCCACGTCTCGTCTCTGGTTCTGGAATGCCGGCTCGCTAGGTAAAAACATACACTGGCACGGCTTTGTTTGGTTCAATTTAAAGAACCAATACAGCATATTGAGGGGTCTTCTTTACAGCAAGATTGCAGAACCTCTGTGTGTGAAAAATGGCTAATGTTAAATGCTAACACTTTGCCCAAGGCAGTACGCCTGGAGCAGCTGTGGTTCACCTCCCCCTCACCTGCCTGAGCACAGCCGGCCAAACCGAACCCTATTAGACAGAGGGACAAGGGGCAAATTAACCACTGCAGCTTCCAGACAATAGACAGAGAGGATCAGGGAGAGATGTGAAGACTCCCCCACCCTAAAAAATTAGGTATGGCTGTGGATGAATGCTGATGTAATTTGAAACTCTAATTTGGAATAATGTGAATTTGGTGGAGGTTCAAATTGTTATAGATGAATCTTTAGAAAATAGATAGATAAATAAATAAATAAATAAATAAATAAAAGCGGGGCCAGCCTTTCTGCAGAACTGCCTGCGCCAAAAATGTTAGTGGAGCAAAACCGTCCTATTTACGAATGAAATCTGAAACGACATGCCACATTCCCCGGCTTTAGTTTTTGGCAAGCATCTTGTTTGGTTTAAGAGGCAGAACTTTTGGGTTTAATTGACTTTGTGGTTTCAAACTGGAAATCAGAGACATTTCTTTATTTTAAAAAGAAGAGAAACTGGAATCCGCTCCTTTAAAAGTACCATGTCTTTTTGTCGTCTTCTTTCGTCCTGTGCATTTCTCTTGTCTTACCTAAACACACACACACACACACACACACACACCACCCTTCAAATAGTTATCTGCAGCTTTTTATTTGGCTAGATGCCTGGTGGTTTGAGTGTTTCATTCTTCCCTGTGTATAGGTCTGGGCAGATGTCCAGGAAGGCCTCAGCACAAAGAAAAAAGACGAGAGAGAGAGAGAGAGAGAGAGAGAGAGAGAGAGAGAGAGAGGAGGGAGAGAGGGAGAAGGATTGTGAGAAAAAAAACAGAGAGAGAGGAAGGGAGGGAGGGAGGGAGGGAGGGGGACAGAAAGAAGCTTCTCAAAACTCTCCACTTTTCTTTCATAACCATTCCCTCCAAAATCCAAAGTGATTGATATGATCCTCACACAGCTCCCTTGGCTTTGAGACAGCATTCACCCTTACCCCCCCTCCCTTTTTTCTGCCCCAGCAAGTCCTGGACCTGCCCTTGTGGCCCTGCCACCTCATGCCTTGGTCTCTTTTCTTTCTCCCTTTCGCTTTTTTTTCGGCAGAGAACCACCCTCCCCTGTGGGAACGCTGCTCGGTGCCCCTCCCCCCCTCAACCCCCCTTGGCGTCCATTGAGCAGCGAGCTCCCCCTCTCTGATCAGGCCCAGCTTTGTGTGACCGCCTGACAGGTCCAGAGCAAACAAACAAAATGAATACTAACACGGCTTTGTGTGTGTGTGCTTCCCGACAAGCAGGCACTTAAGGGGGGAGGTAGTGTGTGTGCACATGTGTGTGTGTGTGTGTGTGTGTGTGTGTGTGTGTGTGTGCGTGCGTGTGTGTGTGTGTGTGTGCGCGCGTGTGTGCATGCGCGCCACAATATAAGCAGGGGTGGGGTGGAGGGCGGGACTTGGGGGGTGGGTTGGAACGCCAGTTTTGATTCCTGAGCCACTTGCTCCTTTTCCACCCCATTCCCAAATCCTCCCGTAAGTCACCCCTCCCATAAGCGCCAGAGAGTATAAAGAGACCCATTGAGTGGACCAGCAAGTGGCAGCCTGTTAAGGTGTTCCGGGCTTGATGTGTGTCTGGGTGATGGCGCTGGGCCTGTAGTGGGCCCCTTAGAGCACGAGTGTGTTCAGCGGCCACACCTCTGCAGTCCCACAGGCCTCCATTCAAGGCTGCTCCAGACCCACACTCCCATTCAACAGCTGCCTGCAGGAGGGAGATGGTACGTGGCTCAGGAGGCGTGTGGCATCTTGACAAGTTTATCTTTCAGAAACCTTCAGACGCTTCATGACCGTCGCTGGAATCTGATGAACATTTGGAGCACGTATCAAGAGGGCTGCTTTGCAGATGTGAGCTGAAAATTGATGTAAGCTCCATGAAGAACATGGCTGTGAATAACTATAATTACTTTTCAGTGGCAGCCCTCCAAATGGCAATTTACACCAAATGAGTGCAAATAGCCTCTATTCAAAACCACCCACAGGATTGATAAATGCAGCACATACAATGAAAGTCTACGTTTCTTTTGTATGTGTAATTACCTGCTTTTTTTTTGTTTTGTTGCTAATAACACATTTGGCTTGGTGATTCAGTGATTTCACCTTGGTCAATAATGGCTATGCAAGAACCAAGGCAGATGCTTGAAGCAGACTCAAGGTGTTTTCAGCAACAATGACAAAAAAATATAGTTATGTTTGGGAAGAAGGAGAATTTTGAAGAATCTGAATGATGTACACACTTGTGTGCTTTCTACCAAGTACGCTGGCTCGACTTAAAATGATTAACATTTTTTCGGCAAGCCACAATGTCCTTGGGGCCAAAATGTGAAAAGGCCAAGTAGCCATTTTAGAAAAGGAAGTGATTCAAGGTCTGTAAGATCCTGGGTCACCACAGTTTGTGGAAAGGCTTCAGGCGGTGAAATGTCAAGATAATAAAAAGCACAACAAAGTATTAGTGGAATGCATGCATCACCACAAGCCAAACACCCCGTGTAATTAAAGCACCGTGATTACAGAAGTACTGCAGGAAGCAATTTACTGTCAGGGCTCTTTTCTCTCTCCTTCCCTCTCGTTCCCTCTTTAATTCATTTGAGGCCATTCTAATTTCAGCTGAAGAACTCTTAGAAGCCACTTTTCCTTTTTTTTCTTTCTTTCTTTCTTTCTTTTTTTTGAGGAAATAACCTCCTTCACAGAAAGAGCAATCTATTTTGGTCATCCTGAAAGATGATCTCGTGAATCAGCATGATAACCTCCTCTCCCTGACGGCTTGGCTTTTCTCATCTCTCTGTGAATGGCAGCTCTACAGATCTACTGTACCATTGACTGAGTACTTAATACCCAAAGTGATTCTTTTTACGGCGAATGTGCCCTGAGAGCATGGTTTATCACACTTTATGCCTCATTAGTAGAATGAAATATTCTCCAGTGAGGATTATGTTCAGTCGTGGCTGCAGCATGCTTATTGAATGGCGACAACAGGTAGAGTGGTCCATATTCAAAGCCTAAACTCGGGTTTCACTGATAACACAAGTAGAATACAGAGTGTCAGACAGATGCTGTAATAAAATATGTCACTAGGGTGACAGAGTCTCTTGCCCCTCCTGGACCACGTTTCTCATGCACTCTTATATTATGCATCAGAATACAACTGACAGCTCAAGCAATCCACTTGAAATGCTTGCTCCACAGCACATCTCTGCTCTAATTATTAAAGATCTCACCACTGGCGGCTACCAAACACGAGTACAACTGTAATGGTTTAAACAGAGATCTGAGACGGATTACATCAGTCTTTCCTTTCTGGATCTCCGTTTGGAGCCACTTCCCATTTAGTCTCCATAACAAACCCTGAGTGACACACGAGCTATAACAACGTCCTTAACATTGTAGTAACAAAACACACAAATGCCACTTTTCCAGCTTCAACTGGAAGGATGAGATGACCCAGGACACAATAGCTTAAACTATTAAAAAGGAATGCTCAGCTCTGGTCCTTGAGTAACTGAACAATGGATTCTTTGTCAAGGGTAGCACTTGGCTCCCATGCAGCTGTTTTTCCACTCGATATTGATCTAGCCCAAAAAAAGAACAATGCCGGATGAAAAAAAGTACACATTAGAATACAGAATGATAGGAAAGCAAGGGTTGATTAAAAAGGAGGGGGAAAAAAACCAGCACACAGGGCGCATATTTTGCCCGCGCAAAGTGATCGCCGCTACATAAAATAAAATGGTTTCTCAAGTGTTCTGAGTGCAGGAGATATAAAAGAACCACAATCATGATTGAATCAACAACTGACTGCTCCAAAGAGAGGCTCTGAGCACTAATGCGGGGGTGGATCGATGCTCAACCTGCGGACATAGCCTGAGTGCCTTCAAATGATGACTAAGAGCCCATTCTGCACGTCGCATCACACAAACATTGTTTCCACAGCCTGGATGAGGTGACAGCTGACTCATAGGGATGACCTCACACGGTTGCTGTATTTGCACATCTCTGCTTCAGACTTTTCACGCTGAAAATTTCATGCTGATTTGACTGCTACATTCCATAGTAGTCGTCGAATGAGTTTATAGATGCATTTCCTGGTTACCACCAGAGTATTCCGCTGACAATCATCAACAGCTAGCAGCAAGAAACACCAGGAGTGTTACGTTCACACCGGAAGTGATTGTTGACCTCATGCCATAACTTGGTCTTTACGAAGGTTCTTTACGAAGAGGTACTGCCGTTTTTCCGGTAGCACCTGGCTAGTGTGTCCCGGCCACGCAAATTCAAGCTACGGAGGATAAAAACAACTATTCTAATCTCACTAATCAGGTAGCTCTTAGCTAAAATGATCATATTCAGCAAAATGTTTGTGCAAAAATTAAATCGGCGTAGTACGTCACTTTGTTCCTTTTGACAGCCGCCAAATGTGTGGCTAAAACAGTGCGCAGTCAGAAGCTGCCATTCAGAAGCTGCGACTAAATGCCGGGTTATCGCGCAGTGATGCAGGCAGCAACAACTGTTATTGGTCTGCTTGCTAGCATCGCATGTCCTCGTATGCATTTTTGCCTTTTTTTCTGTGAAACACGGAAATCTACCATCGAGATAATGTGTTAATATAAATATATAAAGTATGAGGCTCCGCAGCAGTTGTATTATAAAATATATTACATAATTCATTATAATAGCCAGTTTAGTCCTGCAGGATTGCACATTTCTATCTTTTTCCTCTATTAAACACACAGAGTCGGCGGTGTACGACATAACTCAATAAAAATAACAGAGCATTTGTCAGTCAATTATTAATAGAATTGTGGATTTAAACCCTATTTATTCTGCTGAATACAGACAAGTTAAAAACTTCAGAAATGCTTTCAGGGAGAATTCACATGGTTGATAATAAAGCTGTGCAAATTTTCTTTTTCCCATCCCATAATGGCTCAAAACAACATTTGGTCACTTCCGAGTTATAATAAAAATAGCTCTTGCAGTGTAAACTTTGCAACCGTTACTCCCCTGTCGTAGTCAGAATCATCTTTTGCTTTACGATAGGATAGCGTGGATTAAACGATATTCCAATTCAGTGTGATGGTAAGCAGGTGGACAGACAAACATGATGCGCTCACCGCTGGGACAAAGCATAGTTTTACCAACCAAAGAGAGCACAGTTCCACAATCTTCTTTTCTGTTGGCTGACAAGACAAACTGATCAAGTCACTGCACAGCGTAAGTAAGCACAATTAAACAGCAAGTGTGCATCTTTCAAGTCATGCATCCTTTCCTCTTCAGTGCATTCTGCCAGGTGAATTTCCAGCGTCTCCCATATCACCAGAGCAACGGGCTAAAAAATTGTAAACGCTAAAGCTAATCTGAAGATGTTGGCACATCTGTAACTGATTTGCAGGAAGTTATGCTTCGTTCAACTCCTTAGCATCCCTCGTCCTACTCTCTGTGTCGCCAGTGGTCGCTTAGCCTCCTAAACGCTGTAAATCGATGATTCCTGTGACATGACTTCCTGGTGCTTGTCCACACTGCATCACTGCCAGTTTATACTCAAGGGTCATGTTTTGTGCTTTTGATGTTCATGTAAGGATCCTTCATTATAAATCACTGATGTAAATTGCTTGACTAGGAAGTTTATTTAACTGCAAGGGTTAGCCTGACAACAAAGTGAAGTGGGATTTACTAGATATTGCGAAACACAAGTGAAGCAATGACTTTTCTGCTTAAACTGAAAGAAATGCAACACTCTAAATTCCTTTAATATTTGGTCACAGAAATAAAAAACGCAATTGATTTTTAACTGAAATCAGATGAACACACTCAAGCACACAACCTCTTATGACTAAAAGCATAAATCTTTTTACTGAATGTGTATGGATTGATTGAAATGATCTTCAAGCGCGGGGGGGGGCATTTCTTTTGTGTATGCCTTTGAAGATCTGGTGTGAAGTGAAGAGCAGAGTGTCAGTGACTACGAGGAGGAAACCGTACTTTCACCTGAGTACATGAGGTTTATGACCCCTACCCTAGAACATGTATACACGCTTTTGCTAATCTTATTGTACAGACACACACACATACACACACTCTTCTTCGAACATCATCGTACAGACGCATACTCCCTCCCCCACTCCGCTGCATTCAGTGTGTGGGTGAAGGGTCATGGTAAAGTAGCATTCCACAGAGTCTGTATCTCACAGTGGAGTGAAAAGAGGAGGGAAAAGGACTTTGTGTCCCTAATCCTATAGACTGGAGGATTTGCAAGAACGGACCAAGCCGTACTACTAAATAAACAGATAACCTTCCTTCCATTGCTTCTACTATGTGTTTGGGTGCTTGTGTGTGGTCAAACTCCCTGGCGACTCCCATTATTTTGCATGCTACAACAAAACGCACGTCTGCACACCGCACTGCATCATAACATCATAGTGCTGTGTTCGACAATATCCTTCTTTGTCAGTCCGTGAATCAAAACATGCCGTGACTTCTCGAAAATCTTTGATCTAAATTCCCAGGCACGGTAGTAGTTTCTCATGAGCAGGGTATGGGCTGCTGAAGAAAGGAGCTCATTCATGGCTTTGGGCTGTTTGAGAGCGCCACTGCATTGGTTGGCGCTCACTGTCTTATCCTTACAATTAGACTGACACTGAATACTCTGGGAGGTCACTCTTGGTGTCAGTCCAACATAATGCCCAACACAAACACAATTCTCTCCATTTGTTCACCAAGCTCTTGCCTCGTCTCAGGGTTGGCGAGTAATTGATCATCTGTGGGGACGAATCCTGCATATAAAGTGGCTCAGCTCAACTGAAGGTATTCACTTACTGCAAATCAAGCCCATAGATATTCTCTTCCATTAGTCCTGGTGACACCATTTTAAGATAGTTAACATCCCCCATGGTAGAGAAATACAAATGGTCTTTAGCTCTTGGGACTTTTTATTGTTAGCACCTACAACATTGCCCTACTGACAAATCCCAGGACGAATATGCCTCACCGATGATTTCAATATGAACCGGCTGAAGTAATAGTTTAAAGAAAATATCATGAACAGTCGGAATAAAGAAAATATTTCAAAGTGCTAAACTCTTCATCATGACCAGTTGGCACTTGTCCACTTTCAACGTACCTGCCTCTACCTTGGGTGACCCACAGCTTTCATTTCGGTAACAGGACTCCCTGCATCCTGACTCTGGGAAGGCACTGTCCTTTGTGTCTGCTACAATTAATTACTTGCTGTTCAATGGCGGTTCGTTTGGGGAATGAGATAGAAATGAGCTCGGTGAAAAGGTATCCGGGTCTGCCGACATCTCGGAAGCAGTGGCAGGGAGCATCTCCAGGAGACAGCTGATGGGCCTGATCGCATTTCACTGACAAACACAATTGTGCTTGAAGTGAGCTCGAGTGAAAGTCAATATGCCACATGGTCCCCATGCCTGCTGGGTCCAAACACAGTGACCAGATATCTGGCCTCACTGATGCCACTCATTTATTCATATATATATATATATACAGTATAGGCCAGAAGTTTGGACACACTTTCTCATTCAATGTGTTTTCTTTATTTTCATGACCATTCATTTCCTAAAGTACTG
>JAQMCW010000014.1:5706854-5728677 GCA_030068335.1 Chrysichthys cranchii | reverse complement strand
TTTTTTTAATGAAAATTTTTATTCCAGAGTCCCGCGAAAGCAAAAAAAATCCGCGAGTCAAATTTTTAAAATCCGCGGTGTGGTGAAGCCGCGACAGGTGAACCGCAATGTTGCGGGGGACGACTGTGTATATATATATATATATATAAAAATTCTTTTCGCGTTTGAAGCGGAAATGACGTATGACCACAGAGCATATTATACATGCATATGACTGGAATCAGCGTAACTAGCACTAGCACATTTTAGCTAATCACTTCGTTTGTGGATGCCATTTTTATATCATCTTTACGTATTGTTATTATTTGTGTGAGAGTTATTTTACTGATATTGAAAAGAGGTAAACACCTATTTGGTAAGAAATTATTTAAGAAAACTTTGACCAAAATACATAAAATTCTTTTCGTGTTTGAAACGGAAATGAAGTATGACCACTATTTGTTGAAAAATAAAATTGCTAATTAACAAACTTATTTTATAAATACTGCATTTTAGTTTTCCCCTTGCACTCAGTGAGTGAAGCCACTGGGGAATAAACTAGTAGGGTTATAATTGCAGGTATGAGCTAAGGTCGTGAGTGGGGAACTGGCGAAATACTGGACTAAGGCTGGGTGAGGTGACCAAAAACGTTATCATATCAGTCGATTCCATTATAGGTCAAATCATTATTTCTTACAAATTTAAAGGCCGATCTTTGCTCCTGAGCAAAAGTTGAAGAAAACACACTGTTCATTGTAAACTATACCATATACATGGTCAAAACATGACTAATACTTACCAATCATCAGAACATTTCACAAATCTAAGGTTCAAGAAGATTATAGCGATCAAATCTTTATTCATTATCTTTGTGCGAGTTTCAAAGTTACAAATACCTGGAAGCCCGTGAAAGGTTTTATAGTGGCTTTGTGCAAAATCTGCTAATTCACAAGCTGGTATCTGCAAGAGCACGATCATATGCTGTCTTCACGTGCTAGTCGAAAGGTCCTACTTTCTACGTGTGAAGTCGGAATTACGAGTATTTCGTCTTCAAGTTCCCTTGTTGTTGGGGGAAAATGCAAGATTCCTTCTCGTCTTTTTCTTGGGAAAATCCTATTTTGATTCCGTAACACTCATGCTAAATAGCACAGCTCTAGGTCAAGTAAAGTGTACACAGATTACAGATAAGATTATGTATATAAGCAACAGCTAATGATAGTCGTATGGCTGAACATTAAACAATTACGCACTATTCACTGCTGAAACTGCAATCTTCTCAGCTATGTTGAAAGCTTGAAGGTTACTTGTACTTACCATAATTTATTATTTACCGACAGCACGTAAAGGCGACAATATTTGCAAAGGTTCGTTGGCACTCCTTTTTTCTTTTTGGCCCAATTATTAAACCAAACAAAATACAAAACGTTCAAAAACATTCTTCATGATTAGTTTATTGCGTTTTAGAAAGTGGGTTTGAGCCACATTTTTAATAAAAAAAAAGTTGCACATTTATATATATATATATATATCACATGATGCCAATCAACACAATATGACGTCTACGTCACTTTCCCAATCTATGTAATGAAATTAATTATATCAAGCATTTGTTATCATTTTATCTCTCAGCCCTATGCTGGAACCAAGGCACTATAGGATTGGTGCCCTGGAATCATTCGAGCCAATAGTCTGAATTTGCTGCAATACCGTGACATACCTAATTTGTATGGAATTGGGAAAACTGAGAAAGTTATGTTTGCCGCTGTTGACGAACTCCACGTCATGCATGTACGTAGAAAAGGACCAGTCCTCTTTTGTTCTGTCGCTCACACATGGGACCATAGGGTCAGTGTGGCCTGGAATCATCTTCTCTCACTGGTGTACACCATTTAACGGACACTGCAATGGATCAACCACAGACCATAGATTTTTGTGCAACGACCAATGAGATTGCAGCCTGCATCCCAAGTGCCCAATGCATATCAGATGGATTGTACGCAGCGCATCTTAGACTGACCCTAGCCAACATTCATTAATTCTTCAACATTTTCATTAACATTTCGAGGTCAGTTATCACTTTGACCTTAACCTCGAGAGGAACCCCTGGAACTGACTGGTGAAAGTGTTACACTTGGTTTAGACACATGATACAGCCCTAACGTTCCGATAAGTGACGGGCAGGAAAGAGGAAATGACCCACTCAGCTTCTTATCAAAATGCCGTGGGAGTGTTAGGTCAGTTGGCCTCGATCTCTCCCTCCCCTTGACAAATGCGCACCACTGAGCACGGGCAGTGCGGCAGAAACGACTGACAATCAAAGCGTTGTCATCAAACACGGAGCACTAGGGCTAACATCCCCCCATCTGCCTTATATATAGTGAGCACACACACACACACACACACACACACACACACACACATCGATCTGGTTCCTATCCAGCTTGTCATCGCAATGAACCCTCTACAGTGTTAAACCACAGGGGTGATACTGGAGACAAATACAAGATGCACTTCAACACAGGCGGGTCTCGCTGGACATCAACATACATTTTTTATCAACCTGATCTGGGATTCTGATTCTTCGCGGTATTTTTTTTTTGGCAACGTTTGTCATTGCAATAAAATCTAAAGCCGAAAAAATGACGTCCCTCCGAAACAAACAGTAGCGCTTAGTGGCCACTGAACATTTCACCTCAGCTTTAGATACACGAAAAAAAAGAAAAAAAAATCCTGCAGGCCATTTGTGACACCCTGTGGGCAGCTAATGATAAAGACAAACAGGGAGCACCCCGACCTCTGCATATTCTAGACGCCTAATTGCACATCCAGACGCAGGGCTTTTCACAAAGCCAGCAACAAGAGCAGAGCTCTCTATTCCTGGCCTTGCACTCACAGGGCACCTTTGTGTGGGCAGAGAACATTTCTGTCATATTATGCTCATTTTCCAAGCCACCCCAATGCACAGCAACTCTCTAAACCATACACAGGAGTGGAGCATTGACGCTGGTAATCTCTGTAAAAAAAAAAAAAAACCCAACTAATCGGTCTAATTCATCAAAAGGGGCAGTTTTGTCATAACGGTCGCAGGCCTCAGCAACATGATTTCATTAGCAAGGGGAGGGAAAGGAGGCTGTTCCGGGTAGCAGCTGTCACGCGCCAAGCGAGCTGAGGTAAAGCCCTATTCTCAGCAAGCCTTTGCCGGTTTCAATTACGCACTAACCCCTGACCCCACGCAGCTTGGAACTGTGAGATGTGAGGAGGTGGTGGCCTCTACGCCTTAAGCCTGTGAAACAGAAAAGACCAGGAGGGGACTCAAGGCGCTTCCAAATGAGGAATTTATTTCACTGTCTGTCAGCGTAGTAAATGCGGCTTCATCTCTACTGTGGGAGTGGGGGTTTGTGTGTGTGTGTGTGTGTGTGTGTGTGTGTGTGTGTGTGTGTGTGTGTGTGTGTGTGTTTGTAAAAGGGGGCTGGGGCTTGGCATTTTCACACCTCCTTGGAACGCTTTTCTATAGACATGGCTATCCTTTAGAGGGACCACCTCCTCTGTTCCTCATTCTGCCCTTTTTGACCTTCTGTCTGTGGTCAATGTGGAGATTGCCAAAAAGAGACAGCTGCACTTCAGGCTTCCCGCCTCCAGCCCCTGTTGCTCCTGGAGGCCTTTCTCTCATTTTAATGCCCCCTCTCCCGCTTGGTCACTCTCCTTCCCTCCCCCTCTGAGCGCATCAAATGCTTTGAAGGCTAAAGTGACCACCAGGGCTTTGTTGGTGGCTAAATTTCTACGGTAAACCTTCATATTGCTGCACCAAGAGCACCACTCAGCCACCCACAGCCATTATACAAAAAACAACAATGATCCTATCATGGAAAACCTTCAGAGTGGGTTTTTTTTTTAAATTTCAAATATCAAACTATTTAGACTTGATTAAGATGAAATTTGCACTTTAAAAACAAAAAACAAATTGATGAGGACACTGTGCGAGAAGCCACGAAACCCTGCAGACATTTGCATCAGCTGGCACATAGTGAACAGGAAGACTATTTGTAGAAACAATACACCATCGGGGGCATTTCTACACCAGCATTGCTCAGTGTTATCGAATAAAAAGCAGGCAATCAATTGCAGCTTGTGGTATGCTCACTGAAAGATGCTGATGCCTGCACTTTGACTTTCATTCAGTAAGCATGCATTTTCTCCCTAATTATGGTCAAATTACAGGCTCCGACTGTGGGAGCACCAGTTACTCCTCCCCTTCTGTCCCAGAATTCTTCACTCTTACCACTTTACTGCCATGAAGTTGGCGAGGAGGAGCAACAAGGGGCTTTTGTACGTTTTGGAAAATTATACATGCACACTGTGGCGCACTAAATTGGCCTTTCGATTTCAAACAAAGTTGAGACCCAAGTTAATCATGTGCCATACGAATTACCGTCTCGCCAAATATTGCAATTACTACCATCATACCGAGATTTATTTAAGACCCAACACAAGCGTAGTAGTAGTACAGTAGTAGAGTTGCATTCAGTAATTCATTTGATCAAAATATACACAGGGTTGGTTTTATTATTTATTTTAAAAAAAAAGTACCCTCCAGTTTTTGAACCTATGGCTAGTTTTGCATGTAAACACTAGCCTACAGAAGAGTTATTACCATGCAGACACAGTGAACCGCTCTAATTTGCATAGTTTAGTTGGCATATTTTAAATTATAGCCCAGAACTTCATAAATATTGCAAAAGGCTAAAGTCCCCCAAAAAGATCCCGGGTGCAGTTACTTAATCCACATGTAAGTCAATGAACTCATTGAGTCGAAATGCCACAAAAGGTTAACGGCAGAGTTGCATTGCACCACAGCAGAGCTGGACACCCTTCATTTGACACGCAGCCAGCTGAACAGTTACAGACAGTATGAAAGCATGCAGAAAACAGTGGTTTGTGCCTTGGCAACAAGCCAAATGGTCTACTGTTCTATAATGAGTTCTGCCACAGCAGAGGGCCAGAGAGATGTAGAGGGATGAAAGCGCACAAAACAAGAACAGCTTGTAATGTTCTCTCTGAAACCACTTGCTAAACTATGGAAAAATAAAAATTTTACTCCAGCACTAAATCGAACCTCTTATCATAATGTTTTCAGGTGGTAATTAGGGAGGCCCTGATACCGATACTGGTACCGGGTATTAATCATTTACTATGCGAAGAAAGCCTAGTCCATCCACATCGTCATGCTAAATGAACAGACGACGCAAATGACAGTGATCTGGATGTATTTCACAGTTAATTATCGAATTACCTCATGCTTTCAATTAAAGATGGTGCTAACGCGTCATAACGTCTTAAAATATAAAACTCAGCATGTGGTTTTCGCTAACCTCATATGGCAAAAAAAACCCCAAAACAACCCAGTCAAAACATAGCAAAATTGACTGTTTCAAGACTCCTATGTTCCCTGATTGCCTAATTATATGCATGTTACTTATTCCGGTAGCAGTATCGGTATGACGTACCAAAAAAACCAATATGACATGTACTAAAAAAAGACATGTACTCATACTTATACTCTGTTTGAAAAGTAATATGTGATGCTTCCCTAGTGATAATATGAGAGCGCACAAGCAGACAACTTCTCCACTTATTGCTGGACAATACTCACCCTCTTCCTAGGGGGTCCTCTCTCTTCTTCCTTTCCACCTTTAGTGCTCTTGCCATGCTTGGATGTCTTCTGCTCCCCAGGCTGTTTAATGGTGACACGGATCTCGGGTGGACAGATGTAGTTCTCCAGGCTCTTGGGTGGCTTTTTGGCCCGCTTGGTGGTTTGGATCTTCAGTTTGAGGCTGCCTTCTGAGAAGCTTGCCTCTTTGATGGAGAACTCCTGCTCCTCAAGGCTGTCTCCCTGCACCCACTTCTCACTGTCCGCGTTGGAAGTAGCGTCCACGTCTTTACCCAGGCCGAGGTCTTCATCCTCCTCATGCTCCTGTTGCTCACCAGCCAGACCAAGCCCCTTCACTGGGGTGGTTAGAAGGCCCACCTCGGTGAGATCAGCCCTGTTTATGGTGGTCACAGTGGAGAAGAACTCCTCGTTCCCTTTGGGCCGCGCAGTGCGAGTTAGGTCCCTTTGCTCCATCAATGATCCCAAGACTTGGTTCAAGACGTAGGAACCAGAAGGGAGCTGAGATGACACGGAGAGGGTGCCGGTGGCAGTGGGTCGTGTTCAGTCAGAAAGGGATGTGATGGATCTTGACTCTATTGCTCCTTGAATCGTACAAATCTTGCAAATGAATGCATTTCCTGGTGTGAGACTGTGAAGAAAAGAAACACAGAAAGGAGGAGTTTAAATGTACCTTTTCGTGCAAAGACCCTCTTCGAAAAGAATGAAAGAATCTATTGTACTCAAAGAGACTGGACCAGATCTTCATCAATTCTGTAATTAGTGCAATTAATAACACACCAGTCTTCGTTGCTGAATAGAGCTTAAGGAAGCGCAGCTGTGAAAATGCCCCACTGTATAATCATTTCCCATTAAGCGAGCAACATCAGTTAGCTTAATAAGACAAATGTCCCTGTGTTAAAACAACAAATTAATCTAAATGGTGGTCCAAGCGTCTACCTTACACTAGAACGAATGGAACAGTGAACGCCATTCACCCCGGGCAAACTCCCAGACACCATAATTACATCCCTGACCAGCTCATTTGCTATGGTGGTCAGTTGAGTAACCCCAGTCCTGGTGTGAAAGTGAACAAATGAGGCCTCTAGCCCAGTGATAAACACCTCACAAACATCAGACAGACCACAATCTGCACAGTCAGAGACCTGAAAAAAACCCAATTAGGCCTGAACACAACATGTCCGCTGCAGGCTGCTAAGCATCAAAAGGGAAGCATAAATGAGCTTCACTCATTTCCTTTGAGCCAATTATAATGTGAGTGATGGGACAGATACAAACCAGGAGCATGCTGGACCGAGAACGGCCAGACAAGGTGAGAAAAGTGGAAGTGCAGATAGATATTTCTGAAACCGTGCTGGTGGGAGAACATACCACGTTTAGGTATGTTTGTTTTGCAAAGCAGAAGATACTGAAGTCCAGAAAGATTCCGTAAAACGTACGTACGGGTGTACTTTTTAGTGCTGAAATAGTCCCGTTTATTTGGATATTATGCAATTTTTTTAAGATCCCTATATGCAATAGGTTCTGTGTAAAAACTACACCTGCACATTTAAATATTTATCCTTCACCTGGAAACTTGCCATGATGTATGCACCTTAAAAATTTAAGGTACCTAAATGGATTGTAATTAGTTTTTAGGATGACGTTTTTAAAGCTACACACTCTTTTCTCGATAAAAGAAAAACACTAAAGGTCCTAAAGATATATCCTTGAGGGTTACCACCCCAGTGACACAGCAAGGTTCAGTTTAGCACCCTTTTTCCGGGCATGTGCCTTTGTGGTACCACCTCAGTATTAAAGTAGCACAGAATCATCTGGTCTTCTTCCGCCTGCCTGAAACCGATCAGTCCAACTACCTTAAAAAAAGCCAAGAACCCATCTTGAAATGTTCTGAGTTAAACCAAACAACAAGCCGAAGCATGTCACGGCAATTCGCTTCAATGATGGCTCGATTAGTTACAATAAACTGCTGCAGGAACAGCTCATACGATACTTGTTTGAAAACCTAATACTCTCAAGTGATTCCCTTAGTGGCACCCATGTTGTGTGAGCATTGATGGGTATTGACCAAGGACTGGGGACTTCTACTCCCCTCACTGACAGAGCTCAATCTTTCATCCTGCTTAACTGCTGCTGGCCAAGTGTCAGACAGCTCGCAGCGTCATTTTCCCTTTCGACTGCCTGACAGGTGACAGATGAGAAGCTACTAAAAACAACAGCCATTGCCTGAGTGCCTGAATCCACGCTAGCCTAAACATCTTTGTTTATCCGTCACGTGGTGACAGTCGTAACGGGGTAACACTTGGGCCATTCCATGATGAGTCCAACACAACCATTAATAAATCATTTATGCCATGTTGCATGGTTACAAGTGTATTGCTGTGGAGTTTCCTGTGGAGTTTTGGGTCTTCTGGTAGGCTTACACATCAAAGAATACATTTAGGTAGCATTGTTTGTCAGCTGAAGCAAAAAAAAAAAAAAAAAGATATACTCGAGGTGCCTAATAACAACACAATCATCTTATAGGGAATTTTTGCATCTTCAAATTTTAAGATTCAACCAAAGAAAATGTTACCCTGCAACAGACTGATGTACTGCCACCTCACACCCGGTGTTCTCAAGACTCTGGATTCAACCCTGACCAGGAAAAAGCAATTAATATGAATGAATGGATGAATGGATGAATGAAAATGTGAGTCACTGTGTGATTCTGTGTTTCTTCTTTGTGGTGTTCACCCCATTTTCTCTCAGCTGGCTCATCTGCCAATTCTCACTCACTAGCTGGTTTTAGGCTACCACCCAACGGCTACCAATCGGGCAGCTGAAGGCTAGTATGTGCTTCCTCAGAGACACATGAAGCTTTCTGAATTCCTGCTGATGCTACAAGACAGGGCAGGAGGAAAACAGAAAAGGAGTGCTGTCTATGCTCTTCTGCATGCCTGAGCTCAGAGACATCTCTCCCACCTGGAGAACAAGGCGAAGTTTTGCTCTGTTGGACTCCCACTGTGGATGGCTATGGCACTAATGGGATTTGAATACGAATATGACACAAGAAGATCTCAGCTGTCACAGACAGTCTGAATGGAGAGAACAGAAAAAAAACCATGTTACGGGTGAATTGGAAAAAAAAAAAAACCCAACAATTTCTCCTTTCATCAAAATGACAACTTCTCCACTTTAACCTTATGCCTGGTATTTCCACTTACATATTAATTAAAATGGGAAGTTAGAAACGCTTCTACTGTACGCACAAACAGCCAAGTGTCTTCTAAAAACTCATAAAACAAACTAGCCTAGGAATTCTTCTTTTCCCTAATAACCACAATATCAATCAGATGGAAGCCCAAAGCTTATATAACAATAACCCTTATCTGGCCCTGCAGGCAAACCAACTGCGAGCTAATTGTCCACGACTACAGTCTGTTCAAAAATAGGTTTATTATATTCGCAAATATGCCAGAGGCGTATGCTGGATTTTCTGCTAATTGCACGAAAGAGTTCTGTGTCAGCAGTGTCGCCTCTGGCTGCTTCTACAGGGAACGGCTTCAGATGTTTGTCCTTCAGGGCCTTTGTGCACTGATCTGCTCTATCTTCTTTCTGCGCCCATCTCAATTAGGACGATCACAGCTTTGTGTTGCAATTATCTGAACGTACATTCACTGCACCCGCCACAACAGAACAGCCCTTAATTGTCACACTCATGACATACCCATTTTAGTTTTAGCTATGCACTGGATGCTTTGTGCTTTAGCAAATTAACAAGCATGGGAGAACCCCAGAGTCATATTTCAGCGACATGAAAATCGGGCTTAGAAAAAGATAGACGTTAGGAAATAGCATGTTGGACTCTTGAAGCTGTGGAAAATGCTTGAGAGTAAATAAAGGAGTTAACATGAGAACTGGGCTGATTAAGTAAGCAGACTAGCAGTGTTTGCTCCTCCCTGGGCCTAGCTATCACACATACTGTGAGTGTGAAAAGATTCCATCCAGTGACTCGGCCCCTTTTAAGGCGATGAGCAGAGCGCAGTGAGACGGCCTCGCGAAAAGAACAAAAAAAAAAAACGCAGCCCTGCCAAAAAGTCAACATGTTCACACTTTGCTCCGGTGTAGTAATAAATACTGGGGAAACCTTCGAGGTGTAACACCATATCCTTTGAACACAGGATGCCAAAGGATGCAGTTTCCAAAGCCAAACACAAAATCACTATTTAAAACTTTTTGTTACTGCTTAGTGAATTGCTCACATTTCACCAAGTGACTACACGTATCCCCGAATACTGATGCCTATTAGCAGGACAAGCTCTCTTACAGCTAACAAGTCATCGTTCCATTCAGTACTTGTCTCATTACAGTCTATTCATCGCAAGCAGCGTCAACGGGCCAGCGTTCGAACGCTCGTCAGCTACAAGCTTGATGGTATATTCATAAGCTCTTAGAGGAGAACGTTCTACTGGGAAGCTGTCTGGAGAATATGCAGCTCACCACCTAGGGAGAACTGACCGTATTCCCAGTCTAGAGATCAGCTTCTCTGGAGTGGCAGGCTTGACAGCTCTCTCAGAGAAGCCAAACAAATGCCTGGAAATCCTCCTCTAAATACTCAATTCATCTCTCTTAGCCACAGTTGTTCGAGGCAGACCTCAATGGCCATAAAGGCAATGCATTACAGATGCAAAACTGCGGCTTCGAGCAGCTAAATACAGTACACAATGCGTCAGAGGTTCAAAAGTAACATATAATCCATCTCTGGTTGCATGACTGAATGACGTTGGTTGGGTTAGACATGACTACCATGTACCACTGTCGCTGTCCATGATTGCATGCTCTCATTTTTGGAGCCTGGACAGACACTAGCCTTGGACGGGGAAATGACGTACAGTCCAGTCTGGCAAATCTGGCTCTTCAGAGGCTTACAGTGCTGGGAAGAAACACTGAGTACTGAATATGAACAAATGAAGCGCTGCTCAAGCAAGCTAACTCAGCAAAAACATCTGTCAACAAATCCAAAAACAGCTGGGAAATCTTCCTAGAAGAACGCTCATCTGGCTCCAGTGGTGAAAGCACCAATGGTGAGTCATTTAATCAAAGCAAATTTGGTTCACTGTCAAACCCACTTTATGTCTGGCTTTGTGGAATAAAAAACCTTTATTTTATTTTTTTCAATCGATGTGTCTGTTCAAAATAACCATCTAATTATTCTGAAACAAATCCCACGAGGCAGAGCAATCCATACGTCCTCTACACATCCACCACCAATGCACGAATGCCATTATGTTTCTCTTTTGTTTCCATTATCTAATAGCCAGAGCCTTGTTTTTCTCTGTGGTCTACTTTTTGTTAAGCAAAATAACTTGTGCATTTTTCTTAAGCTAGATTTTTTTTTCTTCATCTGATGAGACAAGAATTTTAACCACAGTATGGAAAACAAAATGGCTTAAAAAATAAATAAATAAAGTCCTCCTCCCCCTCCTCCTCCACGTCTCACTGCCAAAAGGTGTTCTTGCTCTGATAGTCTATTTGGAGCGGCTGCCAAAAATGAGATTTGTCCTTGGATATCTCCCGCTCTTCCTTTGTCTCTTGTCAGGACTTGGACGTCCTCCAGCGAAACTCATCCCAGCCAGGAAAGAGGGAGATCTATCCACACACATAAACATCACTTGGATTTGTGCTTTAAAAACAGCACTGCATTCCTCTATTGCAAATCAAATATGCTATATGTGGAAGCAATGTCTTTTTAGCTGTGCATTCAAGGGGCAAAGCTCAAATATCCGTGTTTGAACTTGGATTTAAAACCAAAATGGGCGTGAGCTAAACCGAGAGGGTTTTTTTTCCCTTTCTTTATTTTGAATTAAATGTGAATTCTACTGCTGTGAAACACGGGGGGGGCTCAAACTCGAGCTCAAAGTTGGTCACAACTGGAGATCTTACCATGAACACAATATCAATCATTCTGAACAATATATTCATATTTGGTTACATCCTACTAGGAATATTTTGATCGGAACTCTCGGACTTTGGCTTTAACAAATGACCTCAGTAGTTCGTTTCACGCATGGGCACGAGTAGAGGGTAACACCCACCTCACCTCTGAATTATCACAGTGTCCTCGACACACCTCTTCCTCAAACACAATGCTGAGAAAATGCTGAGAAAGATGAGGATTTCCATCTACTTCACTAATAGCCCCCGCATGTCCCAGTCATGGCATTCCCCATGTACCACAGAAAATCCGGTTGTTATGGCAACTAAAATTATGGCAAACAATGTAAATCATTTTCATGCATGCCTCAGACCTGCCCCAGGCTAATACATAGCATTAGTCTCCATCTCCAAGACTATGGCACCCACAGCTTATAAAACTCCAGTTACTTGAGCGGGATGAATCATCTCAGCAGGACTCCCGCCGCTCTGGGGCGATCTGTGGGGTGAAAACCTTCCTATCATTAACCACATGCTTAATTAACAAGGTTCCCTGAGCACTAGTGTAACTCACTGAGTGAATATTGAACCAGATGTTCTTATTCGGACTCATATTTTACACAGGTTTTTTACTCCAATAAGCACATTCGCTGCTTTAAAAGACAACTTTATTACGAGAAGGATACATTAATGCACGTGTAATAACTGCGTTTTTGTATTACCGGTACTCCCCTTTTTAAACTATCGCCTTCTTCTGAACCATGTTATAAGTGGCTGTATAACATATTACGTAACGGCCACGTGTCTAGTCAACGGACTGTATTTTTTCCCCCACAATAGTCATAGACACAGGTGTAGTGCTGTCTGAAAACCAAGCTTACAGGGCAACAGATTATTTAGTATCTGGGTATACCTGACCTCATCCTGACGTCCTTTTACTAGAATTGGCTATCTTCAAGCTTCAGTTGTGTGAAACCTCAGAGGCATGAGGGCAGTGTGTGTTGAGACAAGTCGTGCTCTGTGTTTACGTGTGAGATCTGTGCCGTGTCAGTCAACGTCAGAGAACAATGCAGCTTAAAACACATTTGTGGAGTTGTGGAAAACAGACACCCATCCAGTGTTTCAAACTAGTATCCACTTTATCCTGATATTCAAGATCAGATCAAGCCCAGATTACCAGAAGAATATCTGATCAGCTACTACCTGCATGCCGTATCAAAAACCACCGTGAAGCAGAGCACTGCTCCCTGACTCCTCCCCTTTCATAATTATAATTAAAAAGTAACCAATCAAATTACATTTGAGGCATGGTTGGTGCAGCAGGTAGCACTGCTGCCTCATGTGTCCAGGATCGCCAGTTTAATCCTAGCTTACTGTCTGCGTGGAGTCTTGCACTTTCTCCATGTGTCTGTGTGGGAGTCCCCTGGGTCCTCTGGTTTCCTCCCAGGTCCCAAAAACATGCATGCATTTTTTTTGAATTCGTGCAACGTTACACATTGTGCGTATTGTCAGTTGGGCGCATTTCCCATCTTCCCTGCACCTGTCTGAGGCTCCTCCCCCTTTAGTATTAAAATGGGCGGGGTTTGTTTGTTTGTTTAAGAGAATACTCTGACGTAGTAATGGTTTTTAAAGCTAAAACACGGAAGTAAGATGACAGACAGCATATAAATATTGGTCTTCAGCCTGAATTCTTCCCTGCTTAGAAGAGTAAGCACAATATCTTGGGCTGAACTTCTTTTAACATCTTCAAACAACAAGAAACAGACAAACCAACAAAAAACAAAACAAAAAAAAGAAAACAAAACCCTACACACACACACACACACACACACAGACAGAGGACTACAACTGGTTGAGGGGGCCGATGTGGAAATGTAGCCCACACTGTGGCTCCTAGTGGAAACTACACTCTGTGTGGTGTGTGCGCGCGCCCACACGTAATAACAGTAAATTACAGCGAAGTCCCATCCATCCCGTGAACCCCGGGTCCCCGTGCACACCACACCATGCCCCACCATCCCATCCCCATCCTCCAGCACGCAAAGCACCACAACACGGCACTGTATCGCTCCGAAGTGTTACAACGTTGCCCAAACCCTCGTTACATATGAAACACTCCGGGGCTCGCGCCCGCGCTCGCGCCCAAACAGCCCCGGAGTCTGGAGGTAAACACCTCCTCCTGCTGCTCCTGCTGCTGCTCGGGGCTTTGTTTGGACTCTCCGTGCTGACGCGGAGCCTGTCCGGGCGTCAGTCATCCCTGACCACCGGCACACACCTGCAGGTGTAAGTTACTCCCCGCTTTGTTTGTTTTTAGTGAAAACGCGGTGCTCTGAAGGGAACTCACCCATTTCCGACGCGCTCCGTCACGTCCTTACGGGCAAATCCATCCGGGGACATCAATGTGCTCACCCATGACAACTCCGCAACGGGGTGGAAATAATAGCACTGATAATAATAATAACAGTAGTAATAATAATAATAAAGAAAAGTCAGTGTTTATGGGGGTAAAATGGCGTCAACCCGTGGAGGAGCTCCGAGGAGCCGTGTGAGAGGAGTGAGCAGGCCAGTGTGCAGCACACGGGGCTCAGGGCGACACACCAGCACGGCGCAGAGACGAGTGCACGAGCTGCATGCAGGGGTTTGACTGAGAGTTCAACTGCATGGGGGAAAAAACAAAAAACAACACGCGCGCGCGAGCGCGCGCACGCACCAACCCACCAGCGTCCTCCTGCACCGCTTGTCCTTCTGCTCCGCTCCGCGCGCGGATCACACACTCGGGGGGGATCGAGTGGATCCCTGTGTGCACTGCGGAGAAAATCAAAAAAATTAAAATAATAATTAAAAAACAAACAAACAAGCAAAAAAAAAAAAAAGAACCAAGAAAACAAACGTGATATCCAAAGTCCACCGGTCCTGCGTGGCGCGCGCGCAACAAGAAAAAGAAAATAATACTGCACACACAAAACAAACGAACAGAACAAGATCCAGGGTTCGGGGTATTTCCTCGGTTTAGAGTTCAGTTCAGTCGGACTTAGGTACGGCGTCGAGCTCCTCTGGACTCCATCTGTGCGTGTGTGTGTGTGTGTGTGTCGCAGCAGTGTGTTTTTCTTTTTTTCCTCTCTGATAATGATCTTGCAGAAACACGCGCTGGGATTCTGTTTGAAGCGCGAAACGTGGCGCGCGCTGCTCGGTGGCGCCACTTCCTGTCCGCTCTGGATCCCACAGCGTTAGCCTGATGCTAATGAAATCCTGTCAGTGATAAAGAGAGCGATGGTGTGAATGGTTTCACGACAAAGAAATCAAAATAACACACTTGTTTTGTTGTTGGTGAAGTTCCATGTCTGGTTGTGTGTTTATTAATGAGTATTATTTAATAAGATTATAAAATATTTTAATCCATTCATTTAAAAAAAGATGTCTGGGGGAGAGGGGGTAGTTTGTTGGGTCTGAGACAGTAGCTAGTGAGCGAACTGCATTAATAGCCATACATTTTCGAACTATTTGTTTTTTGTGTTTTATGAATAAATATTATTCAATAAGATTATTCAATGGTCGCCTCACAGTGAGAAGGTCCTGGGTGCCTTTCTGTGTGGAGTTTATATGTTCTCCCTGTGTCCGTGTGGGTTTCCTCCGGGTACTCCGGTTTCCTCACACAGTCCAAAGACATGCTTATTAGGCGGATTGGCTATCCTAAATTGCCCACAGGTGTGAGGGTGCCAATGTCAGACAGAGCGACACGTCAGTTGGGGTATTTCCATGGTCACGTCAGATGTCACAATGCCGAGATGGCTTGTGACAGCAGCTGACCCTGCACGGCACGGGACTAACGCTAGGAAGAAGAAGAAGAAGATTATTCAATATTTTCATCCATTTATTTAAAAAAAGATGTCTGGGGGAGAGAGGGTAGTTTGTTGGGTCTGAGACAGTAGCTAGTGAGTGAACTGCATTATCAGCTACACATTTTCTCGAACTATTTGTTTTTTTGTGTTTTATGAATAAATATTATTCAAGAAGATTATTCAATATTTTAATCCATTCATTTAAATAAAAGGTGTGTGGGGGGAGAGAGGGTAGGTTGTTGGGTCTGAGTAGCTAGCAAGTGAACTGCATTATCAGCTACACATTCTCTCGAAGTATTTCTTTTTGTTTTTTTTATTTTTATAAAAAGACTATTTTTTAATACATTTTCCATAGCCATGTGAGTACTGAACTAAATTGCAGGATAATAACACAGTAAATTAGTAGGCACAGGAACATTAGACGCTATTCAGTATCTGCTTGCTATTATTGTTATACTTAAAGTGTCACTAGCGCTATAAACACTTTTATTTGATTTGTTAAGAGGGGTGTGTTGGAAAAGATAACAAGACATAAACACTGGCAAAGACAGTCTCACTGCTCACTTATTACAAGCGTTTGCTTTGTCGTTCTGCCCTTTCATAAAGAGGCTATAGTGCATAACATTTTATGGCTCCTTGCCTTGTTATTTCCACCCCTGGCACCAGGCCATTATTGCAGTACTGGTTGAGGTGCCAAAGATGAGCATAACAACAACAGACAGGCTGATGATGGCTAAATGAAGGCCTTCTGAGCTGATAGATGAACCCCTCCTTGAATGCCACGCCTTATTCGTTGCAAGTAGAAAATTGTCCTCAGACTTGCACAAAAGGACTGTGCATACATATACTAGGAGTCAGAGGCAAAAACTAGAAAATCCAGAATGGGATCCAAGCACACAGGATGATATCTGATTAAAGAGCGTGAGAGAATGACTGTCTTATGCAAAAGTACATGTAGTTTCATCTTCTTCTTTTTCATCCTACTGTTAGTCCTGCATCGCAGAGAGTCTGCTGTCTTCGCAAGCCACCTCAGCATTGCATCATCTAATGCGACCATGGAATACCCCAACCAACGTGCCACTCCGTCTGTCATTGGCACACTCACACTCTCACACATGGGCAACTTAGAGTAGCCAATCTGCCTAACGTGCACATCTTTGGACTGTGTGAGGAAAACAGAGCCCATGGAGGAAACCCACGCAGACACGGGAAGAACATGCAAACTCCACACAGGCACCCAGGTCGACCCTGGGGATCAAACCCAGGACTTCCTTACTGTGAGGCGACTGTGCAAACCACAGCAACACCGTGCTGTCCAAAATTATGAGTAGTTTCATAACCTTTAAAAATAAATATTTTTATAATATTTTATAATATTTTGAAAATGTATAATATTTAAATATTTAAAATATTTTTTTATATTTGTATTTGAATAATACTAGACCTACCTGATGCTAAAGGTTTGTTCAAATCTGAGCCCTTTAAGGAATCTTTTTTTCTATCCATCTATTATCTACATTGCTTATCCATTCAGGGTTGAGGGGAAGCTGGAGCCGATCCCAGGGTACAGACCCTGGGCAGACCCTGGACATGTCACCAATCTATCACAAGGCTAATACTGGGAAACGATCATACACAGTAGCCAGTTAGTCAAATCTGTATGTGTTTTGACTGTGGGAGGAAACCAGAGCACCCAGTGGAAACCCATGCAGGCATGCTGAGAACATGAAATCTCCACACAGAAAGGCCCCCAGATGACAGGTTCAAACCCAGAGACTTCTTGCTATGAGACGACAGTGCTAACCACTGCAACACTGTGCCTCCTGCATGTTTTTCTGCAAGCATGCCATCGAGTGTCTTGGTTTATCAGGATATGGGTGATTCCATGATTGGGGTGCCACTTGTGTCTCACTGATATTACAGTTCACATATCTATATAAAGTAAAGGTATAATACTTTTTAAACCTAGACAATGTGTCTTTCATAATTTATAAGTTATGAGCAGATTTCAGATAAATAACTTAAAACCTATTTGCTGCCCTATAATCTTTAAAATGCTTATGATCAAATTTTATTGTTTTTACATTAATGTGTGCAGTCCATTTAACAAGGCATTTTCCCATGAATTAGAGAAAAAAGCCGATCATGAACATTACATATTATGAAAAACTTTTAGTTCCCTGTCATCCTTTCTGAAGTAAATTCTCACACTATTTTGAATACACCACAACTTTGACCAGGATAAAGCAATTACCGAAGATGTGAATGAATGAATGAATGAATGAATGAATGAATGAATGTCATTCATTGTATTGTATGCACTTAGAAAAAACAAATCTACCTAAAGTGTTTTTTGTCTTGTCCTTGAACATATATTCCTTATATTTTCTGAATCACAAATCAGTATTTTTGGCAACTAGTAGCCATTATTACTATTTATAAAGCAAACATTTTATTTTATATAAAAAAAACTGGAATAAAATGCTTAGATGCTTAGATGAAAAATTCTCTAATAAGGACACACTCTCGGTTGGACATAATTGGGGCTACCTATGGCCCATTACAATGTGACAAAAATGTGAGAGTGCAAGAGAAAAGAACAACCCAAGTGTGCAAAATAATTTTCCAGCTTTTTTGGGTCAATAGTTTGGAAGCGAAACAGTATCTCACCACCCAGACACCGTCTAGAAAAGGCCACCCCACAAAACTCAGCGTCCGAGCCTGAGGGAAACCGCAGACATGCCAACAATCACTTTGAAGGAGCTATGGTAATTTTGGTGGTTGAAAGAGGAGTAAAAGTACACCAGTCCAAAGTAAGAGCTTTTCATGAAACTGGCCTGTGTGGGAGGGTGCCAGGAAGACGCCATTGCTCAAAAAGAATCATGTGAAAGTACATCAGGAGTATGTCTGAAAGTAAGTCTGAGAGTTGTGAGCAAGCTACAGTGTTTGAAATTTCGTTGTAGTCAAATGAGTCCAAGATAAAGGATTTTGGCCAAAATTCAAAGCACTTTGTGTGGTAAAATCCTCATGCCTCAAGAAACAATATTCCTATAGTTTAGTATGGGGGTGTCATGATGGTATTCAGTCTGTAGAAAGGGCATCATACTGAAACTGAAAGAAGCATAGCAAGAACACAATACAAGGAAATACTGCAAGAGAAACAACTTTCGTCTGCTACGAAACTCAGACTTGGAAGAAAGTCAGTGGTGCCTGGGCAGGCATCCCAAGCACATGGCCAAAGCAACACTGAATTGACACATCAGTTAAAAAAATAAAGAAATATGAATCTGTAGTTGCCCAACTGAAATTCTAAGCTCGATGCTAAGCTCCTGTGACACTGTGACACTATTTGAGTCCACTAACCTTTCTGAACAACCAACTGTAAACCTGCCATTAATAAGTAGAAAAATGCTTCTCCTGAAGGGTGTGCTTAATCACTGAAATCATTTTTCTCCTTAATATAACATTGGACATGGAAAGTGATGATTAAGAAAAGAAGCACTTGCTCTTTTGAGTCAGCAGCTAAGTCATCATCATCCCTTATGTTTGATCATTGAATTTGTTTCCCCTTTAAATGGCAATACATCTGTAGTAGTAATGTCGTGTCACCCTCTGATGTCAACGTGGCAGACAGCCACTAACATCTCACAGGAATAAAAAAAAATCAGCCAACAAATTATCACTAGAACGTCTAAGGACATTACAGTAAGATCTTTCAACATAAACATATTTTTAATGTGTTTCAAGGCGGAGTTTTTCCTGAAATTATAGAATTACATGGCACATACACAATTACCTGTAGATTTATGATCTACTTCATTCTTATGATGCTCTTGGTGTAAAATGCTTTTCGCACAAAAGTTAGTCAATAATATTGGTTAGCATCCATTCACGAGAAAGGCCATGCCTGCAGAACTAATGCAGTGTGGATACAAATGCAATTTAAGGCACTTAACAAGAGCAATAGAGCTTCATGCGAACAGAATGAATGCTGACAGGGTAATTAATTTTCTTCTATCGTCTATTTTCATGCCAGCCTACATGCTTCACCTCTCTCACCCTGCAGACCTCGTATGGGCTTATAGCTGAGCAGTGTATTGATCAGGAGGGTTTTGTAATGATACACCGAGACCTCTCCAATATAGAGGTCAGTCGCTGTTCCCTTGACAGCCAATCAATGTGTTGACTGCGTTAGTAAATAATCCTCATAGGTCAAACCCAGGAAATCACTGAGACTGGCAGCGATGCAAAGAGGTCCGCCAATTTTTCCTCGGCTAATGTTGCCATGGATACCACATGCAAGGAGTTCAGAGACTCCAGTGCTCTGCATAAGACTATACATTTTTAATTCACTCAACACAAAAAGACACATCGATTTCAGCCATGTGTTTGTGTTTCCTTATTTAAACTCTCCAGTATATGATTCCTGTAATAAAAGAGAAAAAATAGAAAAAAAACCGGACCACTTTTAGTGGATATTTTCCACGAGTCAGACGTTCTGATAAATATAAGTACATTGTTAGTGGTATTTATTTGAGATTCAGTATCTGAGCACAAGGGACACAAGCATTTATATCAGTAATTATCCAGATTATCATTCCTTTTTCATGAATATCAAATATAAAACATTAAATTTATTCTTTTAAATAATTTATTCGTTTACTTAAATAATACAGTCTAATTTAAATTCCTCGGAAAGCAAAGCAGAGGCTATTAGGCATGTTCATAAGAGGTTTTAAACCTTCAAGTGAAAATGTCAGCGGTTTCTAAATTACTCCATGAATGAATGAATGTAGATAACCCCGTTTTCGTAGACGACACTGCACGATGACATGTTAATCAGTCTGGGCTAAGTAATGCCACTGTGATCAGAGAAATAATGACTGTAGTGTCCAAACAAGACTGTGCAGCAGCAGTCAGCTTTCAGAAGGCATTGCTTACTCATCACTGAAATGAATGTGCAGCACCAAGTATGTTGATTTGGTTTCACAGATTAATATCTCGCTAGCAAACCCCACAGTCATGGAATGAATCATTTCGATGCTCAACGGGGAATGAAATGACTAAAGCGTACATCCATGTTGACTGATCTATGTCATGTTGTCTGTACCAAAGCTTTGTTAATCCTTCTGCAAATCTGTCTTTATGAAGCAAACACACAAGATGGAGGCTTACTCAATTCGAAAATCCCACAAACAAGTACTTGTTTTACCATGCAGGCCGTGTTATGTTCATGAACTGATTTTAGATTTTGTTATTACGTGCTAACAAAAGCATGCATTGTGCCAAAGATGAACAAGAAAATGTGGAGAAAGAAGATGTAGGTAGGTTTGTCTGTAACACAGCCCTTTTGCTTGAGCACACTACAAAGTAATTGCATCATTTTGTATCTATTATTGATATCAATGTGGCATGCGTTTTCTTCAAAAAGTGTATATGAAGGTTTAGTTTAACCAATCTGTTACAATTAGGCGGTTGCAAAATGCATTTGTGCCGAGAAACCACACAGAAAATCATTTTGTAATTTGAGGACGCAGGATCGAACAGCAGTTGGGGAAATTTATCTGATGGGGTTAGTGCACCAAACCACAAATGTGTTTATCAAAGTCAGAGGAAGTGGGCGTGCTCTTAAGAAAAGAGCCTGAGCCAACCACTTCCTGTTAAGATGGGAAAATTCTGATGGTGTTATAAAGTGTACAGTAAACAAGTCAAACAAAAAAGGTATTGAAAAGGAAGCGTGACTTGAGGACAATCCTTTAGTACTACTTCAATGCAGATTTTGGTATTTTGGCATACACAGTAATGAAGATTAAACCTTCTCTAAGTAATGCATTACATTAGTGCATTAGAAATGATGACATATTTTAAGTCCTTTCAGAGTGTCACTTGCTGCAAGGGTAATTTGCACTGAATTTCTCACTAAGAGCATTAAAGAAGAAGTGACATAAACTGTGAACGAAAACACAGTAAACGCCTGTCAGTTTGATAATTAGCTCCATGTAACTGATCACAGATCGCAACTTTATCATTTTACTAATTTGAGGCCTGACTGAGATAGCATTTTTCCATTTAAGTGGGTACATTTGAAACCAGAACTTATGAACTAGGGCTTTTTGGATGGCAGATACGGGCATAACACATTGGACAAGGTGTAATAACAAGTAATCTGCGAGTTCACTCCCTGTTATACTTACTACTCTCAAAAACAAACATGACCACATACTCTGGACGAAGCACTGAAGAATTTCTGCAAAGTATCGAAGCTCTGACAAAACAATTTCCCTCTCAGGGAACGGGTACAAACCCGAATTCATCCCTGTTGCTGGGAACACCATCAAGTGAAAATCTGTTATATCTTTCATGTGTATCACTTATGTAGAAAGGTACATACTACCTTTAAAGCTTTGCTATAAACATGTAGGTA
>JAQMCW010000014.1:5608783-5621522 GCA_030068335.1 Chrysichthys cranchii | reverse complement strand
TCTGTTCCAATCACTCTATCAGAGAAAAATCAGAGTTGTAGAAATAACGGGAAACTCAAGAGAGCCATGATATTATGGTTTTTTTAAAGTGTACTGGTATGTAAACTTTTGACCACGACTGTACTTTGAGGACTTGTGTGAAAATGTGATGATGAATTCAGGTCATATTTAAGCAGAAATGTAGACAATTCTAAAGGATTCACAAACTTTCAAGCACCACTGTACACTATCTCTAATTCACACACACAAATTAAAATTTACATAATATACTGCAAAAATATGTATTCAGTAATAGTGTTCTGACACCATGTAATAATGTTAGTCTCGTCAGACTTCCTTTCAAAAGTAGCTGTGTGTGTTTGGGGTTGAAAGCAACGATTTGACAGTCAGTCATTTTGCCATGTCAATCACAGTCTGTTTATATTCATGTTATATTTACTCTACATCCTCTCCTCTACATGGTTGATGGTCCACAATATCCAGTGCCATCCACAATTATTGGAACACTTTGTGAAGGTGAATAAAAATGGTTAGAAAAAAAAATCCACCTTTTGGTGAAGCCTCATCCCACACTGGAAAAAAAAGAGAAACATCCAACCTTTAATTGAAATAAATTTATTCAGAGAAAGAAAAAAAAATCCCTCATCAATAATTTTTTTTATAAAAAATATGTGCCACAATTATTGTAACACCCAGGGATTATTGTGAACACAAAGTAACTGAAACATGTTTCCCATTTAAATTGCACATTTTTAGAGTTGAATGGAGCTGTTATCCGTGACTTCTTGATCAACTAGGATACAAATATGAGGTGACACAGTGGCCAAATTCCCTTGGTCATCCATCAACATGGGAAAGATAAGAGAACACACAAACCAGATGAGTGACAACTGTGTTGACCTCCACAAATCAAGGAATGGTTATTAGTAAATAGCTACTCACCTGAAAAAAATCCTTTCTACTTTTAAGGCAATAATAAAAGAGTGGACATCAACTGGAACTGTTCCAAAGTTGCCTAGAAGAAGACCCAGGTTTATTTTGTCTCCACGTACATTGAGGAGGATTGTAAGACATGCCAAAAAAAAAAAAATCCTGTACGATCACTGTTGGTGAATTACAAGAAAAATCTTGGGGTTAAGTCTTCAAAACCAGCATCAGACACCACCTCCATGCCAACAGATTATTTGGAAGGTATGCCAGGAAAAAAAAAATGTTTGTCAGTTAACCACAAACAAATGTAACTGGAGTTTGTAAAATGCTACTACAACTGACTGGAACAATGTTCTCTGGTCTGATGAAGAAAAAATTAAACTTTTGGGCAAGAAACACTCAAGTGGGTTTGGTGTAAAAAGAAGGATGGCTGTAATAAAAAGAACCTTATCACAGCTGTAAAATATGGTGGAGGTTCTGTGTTGCTGTGGGGCTGTTTTTCCTTCAAAGGCCCTGGAAACCTTGTTAGAGCACATGGCATTATGGGCATTTTAACTCAAACTCTAGCTGTCTCTGCCAGAAAATTAAAACTGGGTCGTCACTGGATCTTCCAGCATGGCAATGGTCTGGAATATATGTCCAAATCAATACAAAAATGGTTAACTGAGTGCAGAATCAAGCTTCTGTCATGGCCATCTCAGTCCCCTGACCTGAAACCTGGGGGGGGAGCTGAAGAGGAGAGTGCACACAAGAGGGCCAAGAATCCTGGATGATCTGGAGAGATTCTGTAAAAAGGAATGGTCTCAGATGCCCTGCACTGTATTCTCTAGCTTTATAAAATGTTGTCGGCGAAAATTCAGTGCTGTTTTATTTACAGAAGTACTAAGTATTAAATGCAGGTGTTCCAATAATTGTGGCACAAGTTTTTGCATTGAAAATTTTAAACCTTCATGATAAGGGATTTGTTTTTCTCTGAATGATTTTTTTTCAGTTAAAGGTTGGATTTGTTTTCAGTGTGAGACGACGCTACTTCACCAAAAGGTGCGTCTGTTTTTCAAAAAACACTTTTTTATTAATCGTTACAAAGTGTTCCATTAATTGTGGAGTACTGTAAAAGAGTGCTTGCTCCGGGTTCTCCAATTTCTAGCCAAATCCTCATAAAGCTGTTAGGCAGACTGGCTGTAGCATATTGCCCCTCAGTGTGAGTGAGTGAGTGCGTGAATGTGTGTGCATGGTGCCCTCTGATGAACTTGTGTCCTATTCAGTGTACACAGTATCCCTGTCTCTCAGCCATTGTTATAAATTGTTTATCGAAGGTTACTGAAAGAATACCATTCACAGACAGATACAGACAGGCATGAGGGTGCTTCTCGCCTGCTCTTCCTTTGGTACCTTTGTCAATGAATCTTTTTTGGAATCCATTAGACTTTAGTCGCTCCATGTTTTATGGTCACTTGCATCTCTCTAGCTTTTTCCCATTTCTATGAAAAATGATGTCTTAACTGAAATGTAACCCTACAAGGTCATTTTTGTAAGAGCTCTCAGATTCAAAGCATTTACTCTGGTGCCAGATGACTCAGTCAGACACTGAATAAATATTTGACTACATTTCTTTATGTCCCATAAGGATGTGACTGTTAAGATGAGAACATCTTTCACAGATTGGTTGGTATTTATGTCCTCCTGCGTTTATTCTATTGACATGTAGGGCTTTTTAAACCCATAAACACTTACTATCCAGATCATTTGCTGGAAATTTAACACTCATAGATGGTCTGAAACGTCTGTACAATACTGCACATCCCGCTGACCTGTTCTGAAAGGAAGTCTCTCGCTGGGCAGGCTGCATCCAGTGTAGTTCACTGCCATCACCCACACCTTATAACACTTATCCGGCTCCAGCTCTTCTAGATTACAGTGACTCTCCTTCACTGTCACCCTGTACTCCTCTGAGATGGCTACAGATAAAAATGACATTAAAAGAACCAGAAAAGCAATTTACTTCACTTGCATCAAATAAAAACTTGGTATCTACTATAAGGTAATGGTTCTGCTAGGAAGAAACCACAGTGGGGAATATGCTGATCATGTTCCTATGAGAGCATGCCCCAGTTTGGCATGGCGGTGTGGTGGTTAGCACTGTCGCCTCACAGCGAGAAGGTCCCCGGGGTCGAGTTGGGCGCCTTTCTGTGTGGAGTTTGCATGTTCTCCCCATGTCCGTGTGGGTTTCCTCCAGGTACTCTGGTTTCCTCCCACAGTCCAAAGACATGCACAGAGGGGATTAGGCTGATTGGCTGCTCTAAATTACCCGTAGGTGTGAATGTGAGTGTGAATGGTTGTCTGTCTCTGTGTGTCGCCCTGCGGTGGATTGCTGGACTGCCCAGGGTGTACCCCGCCTCTCGCCTAAAGTCAGCTGGGATTGGTTCCAGCTTCCCCCCGCGACCCTGAACAGGATTAAGTGGCAGAAGATGAGATGAGATGAGAACATGCCCCACTGCGTTTTGTTTACCAGTGCCAGCGCTAACAATTGGTTAGAATGTCACAATGTGCTTTTTATCCGTTTATAGTTACATATGATGTTGCTGAACATCCATGAAGCATCACTCATGTTATACCAGCTGTTCCCTCACCAGCCTGATTTTATTCCCTCTCTTGATGTTAATGAAACAAAAAATGACACAAACACAGGCTATCTCAAAATCTGTCAAATGTGAGTCGTAAAACATTTAAAGGAACAGCCTTACGGTTACAGAGTGCTGACACTGGAGGTTCATTACAAAAATCTTAACTCAAGCTTGCGCACAGAAAACTTCATCATATCAACTAATCATACACATTTAAAAATCAAATTAAGTACAAGTCCTTGTATACTGAAATGATAATGTGTTAAACAGGGCACATTAATATAAACCTGTGATTTGCCTTGCAGCCAGAATTACTTACTGAGCTGTGATGTCATACATCAGTTCATAGCTAATACAGTGTGTGCACACATTGAGTGCATGTTCGGCAACATTAACAGTCTAGTTTAGTGTCTCATATTCTCATCTTATTTTGTAAGTGTTACTTCTCCTTAATAACCACTGTTTCTGGAGATGACTAAAACAGTTAGTGTATCTCTCTAATTATGCTTTCAATTAATTTCACAGCAGACAGCACACGATGTGCAAAGACTTCTCTAAAAATCCTAATGCCTAATGCAATACCTTAATAAGAAATCTTGTTGTACTGGACAAAGTCGAAAGTAATGGGTAGTCATGGTAAAGTTGTGTCAAGTAAAATGATCGGCAAGTGCCAAGACAATCAAACCAAAGTATAATAAAAAAATAAATGAGTTTTTTTTTTTAAAGGACTTAAATGATATGTAAACAAGATATTCACATAGATTTCTTTCACTATACGTTTGTTACAAAAATTATTACACTATAATTGCAATCTAAATTCCCCCAGGCCAGAACAAACATAGGTCAAGGTCATCAGGATTGACAAACATCATTGAAAAGGCTACAGATTTGCCTCTCAAGCCAGTTGTGTATAAAAGACTCTCTGGTCCTATACACTTGATTCTACCCGGGCCTACCTCCTTGAGGATCTTCCATGCAGTAAACCTGGAAGCAGTCGATGATGTCCCCTTCATTCACTGTCCAGTACACGGTCACGGAGGTATTCGTGGCAGAATTAGCCTCCTGCGGCTGAAGATGTGGTTGCTGGGGAACTATAAAACAGCAGAAACAAAAAGGAGGAAGTTCAGAATCCGAATAAATGATAGCACTGTAGGGTCAAACTCAAATAAACAGGTTCATTTGGACCTTTTGGCATTCTTCTTCCCATCATCTTATTCAAATCAAATTGCGCTTCCAGTGGGGTCCACTACAGACGTGGTATATTAAGGACATACCTGGAATCACTTGGCGGTTTTTCTTCTCATTTCCTGTGGTGCCTTTGGCATAATCTTCAAATACAAGCAAACCTCGTGGGCCAAGCTCTAGAGACATGGCTGAGTCTAAAGCTGTTTTTAACCTGTCACAGATCAATAACACTAATATTAGATATTGAGTTTCATACATACATTAGACATCTCTAAGATATTATATGGCATATGGCATCCCACATTCGTATCTATTTCTGAACTACTGTGCAAACTCCCATGTTCATTTCAGCTTCTGGACAACAGTGCTGTATCCACATGCAGAATTAAAACAACAACAACAACTTGCAAAGAATTAGACATGTCAAAAGAGCAGGAGTAGAGACATCAGCAAACACGCCATCATCTTCAGTGCAAACATTTCCAATTTGTAAGAAATTCAAATTTATTCAAGATATATCAAGCACCGTGAGAATTTCCTAAGATCAACCCATAGTGCAGCACACTCATTAGTTACCTTGTATCAATGTCTTTGCATGACTGGAGATGGAAGAAAAAGACATCTGATTTAACAAAGAATCCTTCTGAAGAATTAATATGACATACATGATGACAGTAAGGATGATAATCAGGTTCATTCAGAGTTGTTCGTTTGGACAAAATCAGGCTGAAGATAATTTTACAAGACAATGGCAAAAACGTGACACAGTGCTGTAGCCGAGCAAAGGTGCAGTTGGTGATTTTTTTTTTTTCATACTAGAACAGATAACCTGGAAAATATCCAGCACATGATTAAAAAAATATTGATTTTAGCCTTAGCCCGAGCACGAGTGCATTATGTGGCTGAGAAAACTCATCTGGAAAACAATGTCATGGTTTGTAGTGCTTGTGTGCATTTTTATAGACAATCCCCAATGCCCCTTCACTCCTCCCCATCTCAGTCTAGGGGCAAGACGTGGCAGAATACAATAAATGCCATGCACAGCTAGTCTACAGTGAGCAAACTAAACCATGCAATGCTTTCTAAAAACGTAATAACAAGAAACACACTTAAACTAGAATAAACACTGGAAGTGATTTTCCAGGATGGGGAAATGTATTACTGCTGAAGGGGACGAAGCGGGACATGGAATTTGCGAGGCTGTTCCGGGACAGGCCCATAACCCCAATCTGTATAACAGATATAAAGAGAGGACGGTTTTTCTTGGCCGTTCAGAAAAATCTGAATGATTTCGTGACCATTCTTGTAAATTAGTACGAGCCAAATTTCATGTGTCTGTAGAATTACATCTTGACTTTCTAGCAGACGAATGGCTCTGTGAACTCATGATGGTTCCCGGTGCAACTCATGATACTAACCCTAGGTGAACCATATGAGCCACCGTAGGTTCAGGGGTAAAGCTTGGTGTACGTAGATGGGTGGGTGAGGGGAGTGGGCTCAAGTATAAAAAAAATCATTCAAATGTTGTTGAATTCCACCCACTTGTGTTTAAAGAGTATTAAAGATTGGTGAGTTCATTGAACATGGCTTGGCATATGAAAAAAAAGGCAATTTAAAGGAAAACAAAGTTTTAGTAAAGCCACACTTACCAACAAAAATACCAAGTCATCTGTCTCCTCCATCTCTTTTGCTGTGGTCTCCATCGTTTCTTTGGCTGACTCAGTGTTCTCTTGGAAAGACACAATTTGATCGTAAAGCTGCTCAAGTTTGGCTTTTTTCTCCTCCTCCATCGTCTGAGACATTTCATTATACCGCTCCATCACTAACTTCATCACCTCCTCATTCTGCTTGTCCAGGGCTTTCTCACTGTCCTTGCATTGCTCCTGTGTGACAAAGCAAGGAAACAATCAGGTGTACTTTGGAAAGTTTGTCTTTGCTAAAGTAATGTCAAACCTTTTAAATGCAAACTCTAGGTTTCAGTGAGAGAATACCTCCACAGAGTTGTACGTCAGCTCAAGTTCAGATACCATGTCTTCAATATTTTCTGATCTTTCTTGTAAAACGAATATCCAGTTACTCAGCTGATTCTGTAAATATATAATCATAAAATAGATGTTACGTGTATTTTACATGTTTTTAAAACTTTCCAATGTAGAAAAATGACAAACGTTTATATGATCATTCATATTTGCACCTAGTCACTGCAACCAACATGGATGTGGGACGTTAGGTATTTCTGTTTGTGCTTTTTGTTTGAGGAATGAATACAACTTCTGTAGACGAGTTTCCATTTCAGTTTTGCGTGAAATAAAGGTGATATTTTAAAATTTCAATGAAGCACTATTGCGAATCTTCTGTGTTTCCTCTGAGTGATGTTATGTGATTAAAGCTGGGATTTCTCCTCTCACAACAGCTCTTTCAGAGCCCTTTTTCCCCAAAAATGTACCATTTCCATTTCCTCTATTTCATGTGATTCAAATGCAAAAAATGTGTAAAGAAATTTACACAAAAAAGGTAAAAACTTTTGTGTGATCTTTGAAATTCATGCGTTTCCATTATTTTTTGGAAATAATTTTCATTTATTTATTTATTTATTTAATTAATTTTTAGAATATTTAATTTTTAAAAAAAATATTTTTATTTCACAGGTTCAAATTGCGCATTAAGCAGGTTAATGGACCCATGTGAAATGTAACCGCATGCTGAAAACTCTAACAACAGGCAGTGAAACTAAAAGTAAGTAGTAAATACTGCATGTAAGTAGTTCTGTCAAGTTATACAAGCTTTTAAATGTGAAGAGTCACTGGCTCAGCATCAAAAGAAATAACTGTTGGTGACTTCATCATCCAAGTTTCCCCAATGATGTAGATCAGATATCAGGCTGCTGTCAAGACATGACGTCATGGAGGACCATGGAGGAACATTCCTACCTATATGCTCCATAATTTCCACTGCAATATAATCATGTCTCAGTGGAAATTATGGAGTGAATAGGTAGGAATGTTTGAAGTGAAGACAAACTTACCTTAATGTCTTCAAACGCTTTTTCCAACGTTGACACTTCATGATTTTCATGGCCACCAGCGCTCATTAATAATGGACAACAACAGACAAGGCAGAATGCATCCATTGGCTGAATTTCTCCTTTTTCCTTCAGCTCTGATATTCGGGTGACGTCTACGTCCTCAATAAACTCATAGTCTGCCTCAATTGCTGGCTCTGGAGATTGATCCTGGCCACGTTCCTGATATTCCTCTTTACCTAAAGTTACTATAGCCTCTGATTGTCTTGCATCTTGCTCAGAGACCATCTCATAATCTAGCTCCTCATATATTTCCTTTGGCGAACCAGGCTCTCCGAAATCACGGCCGAACCCAGAGAGATCTTCCAGTGGGCTGAAACTCCGTAAAGTTAAAAAGGGGCCTTTGTCCCTTTTTAAGTTTCGATCCCTGGCAAAGTTGTCACTTTCTTCTTCTTCTTCTTCTAAAGGTGAAACCCTCATTGTTGAGTCCTGTATCTCCATTGGAGGGGAAGGGCTTGCAGGCTCCAGAATGCTCCATGACTCCTCTTTGTGTGTATCCTTTAGAAGTATTTTTTTCAATTTACTTTCATTTTTTCCCTCCACCCCTGGTATCGACACTTTAGCAACACCATTTAGGTCATCAACAGCTACTGGGTCTACAGGCTTACAGTCCTCACTAGTGGTATCTAATTTATTTCTCTCTATTGCTACATGCCTCATCTCACAGTCCTCTTCCTTTGTTAGAGGTGGTGGCACAGTAACATCGGATGAGTCATCTGTTCCTGTAGCAGAGATGAGTGAAATCATCTTAATCTCAGCATGTGAGTCATTTAAAACATGAGCATCTGCCATCTCTAGGTTCTCTTCCTTGACTGATTCCTCATCAACCACTTCTGCTGCCAGCTTTCTTTCTGTGATGTCTGGAGCAGAAGGACATGCTGCAGGAATTTCTTTTGTTTGTCTTACAAGACCACTTTCAGCCTCTTTGGTTTCACTGGAGATCTCTAGGATTTTATCATAACCTGTTGGGGTCTCTGAGTATGTCTTCTTCATTTCCCCTAACTCACCCTCTTTCTTCTCAGGTCTAAAAATACATTTAACTTCATTATTGAGACTTTGCACAGCTGAGACTGAAGCTATTGTTTCTGTCTTCTCTGTTGTTTCACTGTCTGTAACTGGAGTCTTTCTGTCAAACACCGACACTGCGTCTTTCTCAGTACTTTCTTTTAGTGTCTCTGTGGCCTCGACCTTGATTTCTTCAACTACTTTCTCTTCAGCTGGTTCTGCTTCACTTACAGGTGATTCAGCTAAAGCCTTCTGTTCACTTATGGTTTTAAGATGAGTTTTCACTTCACTGTCTGCAGTTTCACTTCTCACTCGTCCTTCCACCCCCAGTGCCATAGTTTTGTCAGTGGCTTTCTCCTGCTTCCCACTTTTAGGTATAATGGCCTGGACTGCAGAATCTCTCAGGTCCACCTCTAGAGCAGGTATCTCCCTACTCTCGAAAACGTCCGATTTGCCTTCCAGTATTGTTTTACTAACCTTCTCTTGGTGTTCAGGTTCCGAAACGGTCGTTTTTTCAGCCCAGAGCTTGGTCACATCTTTACACTTCTCTGACTCCCAGATCTTTTTTTGACTGCTTTCTCCTTGATGTATAATTCCTGTTTCTTCAGCTGTAGATGCTGCTGATGTGTCTCTTACACGTATGTCCGTCACTAAATTAGGTTTACTTGCTTCTTTTGTTGTATTTGTTACTTGCTGCCCCTTGTCCAACACTTCTTCCTTGGTAATAATAATGGTTTCTGGAAGTTCAGCAGCCCGATCAGTCACCTTTCTGTCATTGATTTTTGGTAGTTGTGGCACAAGCTCAAGTCGATCATTTAGTTCAGTCGCTTTTTCTTCCACGAACCCCGCAGAAACCTGTTTGTCCATGGGTTTGAATTCCTGAACCATGCTTTGTTTCCCATCTTCTATCAATCTAGATGTTTCTGATCCCTCATTTGCTGTTTTAAGTACCTCATTTCTTTTACAAGGAGGTTTATCAGATAAGATGATTTTTTGGACTGCACAGCCAGTTTTCATATCGCAATCTTCACAACCCTTCAAAGCCTCTGAAACACTTTGAACTGTCACACAACCAGTTTTCAGTTCATCACAACCTTCACAATCCTTTGAAGGCTGATATTCATCTTTTATATCATGTTTGCTCTCTAACTCCACTTGATTGGCACCAACATCTTCTTCTTTTGGAGCATCCTCTTCCTTAACACGAATTAAACATCCAGTCATTTCAAATTTACTTTGTGGCCATATCACTCTGTCAATCCCTGGAGTATCAACTTCTTTTCTAGTTTCAACCACTGGAGTGTCATCTTTCAATATGAATTTCTCCAGGTAGCCATCGCCATCATCTGAATCCGAATAACGTCTTTTAAATGACTTTTCGGAAACTATACTTTCGATATCTGAGGCGTCATCATCCTTTTTTCTTTCTCCAGTAGCATCTTCATAAAGGTCTAAGTAATGGAACGACATTGCTCTCGGCTCATCAAGGAGATCTTGATCTATGATTTTGGGTGGGCCAGGAGGAAGAAAAATCGGAGTAAGGATAGTCTCCTGGCTGCCAAATAGTGTTGAACCACACTCCTTGAGTGTTTTAAAGCCCCCGCTCACATGTTCTTTGTCTTCTGTATGTGATGGAAGCTCTGGTTCTGCACCACTTGCTCCATAAAACACTTCATCTAGGTGATCATCTGCAAATTCGACCTCGCTGACCATGACAAAGGAATTCTCATCGACTGTGTCCTCCACCTTTTGTTGTTCTTCAGACACCTGAGCTTCCTTTTGCTGGATATCTTGTGTAGGCTCAGGCTTGTCAGACTCATCATCTGGTGCATGTTGATCGAGCAGTGTGAATTTCTCTAAGTAGTCCATATCAGTTTCATCTTTCTTGAGCTGTTCATTAGCAGGGATCTGAGATAAGCCCTTTTGACTATCATCATTTATTTCCTGAATGTCAATGTCTGGGACCTCAGGAATGGTGGGGGGAGCTAGGGTTTCATGTTTGGATTTTGTTTTGATCTTTGGTGTGTCCTCCAAGTAGGACAAATTGTCGGCCAGTTCTGTACTGCATTCCTCATCTACTGTAGGAAGTTTAGATGGTACTACAATATTGAGGATTTCAAAACCCTCAGAGATCAGGTTAAATAGCTCTTGATCCTTGTCTGGTTTTTCCTCTGCTGTTTGACCAGCCTCTGAATCGTCACATCTAATATTTGGCACAGACACTTCAATCATTGCAGGCCTCTCCTCTCCTATTGCGGGGCCTGACAATCTGGAGCCAGGCCTGCGAAACCTGTCACCCAGCTTCCCTCTGCTGCTTGTTTTTTTCTTTTTCCTCACCTTGTCTTCATCCATAATGATAACTATATTACCCTGTGTCCCCGAACCCTCCAGGCTGTAGGAATCTGATGGAGAGCTGGCCTCTGAAGCCCATGGTGTTGAGCACCTGCTTGACGCAGTCTCCCACACGATCCCACTGTCCTCGCTCTGTACTGTCACCATGGAGAACGATGGGTCCACCATGAGGCACTGGAATTTGGGTTTTACAGCTGGATCTCGTACTACTTCCTTTAAACTGTTTAGACAAATTTCAAAAAGCAAAACAGGAGTTATAAAGGGTGTTGACTAGGGCATGGTAAGGTATGTTTGAGAACATGGAACAGCAACTTGAGAACATCTTGGTAGTGATGAGAGGTTAACTAAAGTTGTTGGGACACTGAGATTTGTAGCTCTGCAAGTGTAACTGATACTTTGTTGGCTGGAAAATATATCATAGGTGCAAATCTTCCATGTGGTGATGCCCTATCTATGCACTATTAAGGATAACAGGCATTGTATTAGATGAAAGACAGATAGGCTGGCTTGTGTTTAATTCACCTTATTTTATTATTAAGTTTTATTATCACGCGGCAGTTCATATTTATATAAAAAAAAAAACAAGACAATCTGTGGCATATACATTAATAAAATGGTTTAAAAAAATCTTGTGAATTTTGTCATGGTCAATACTCCTAGTTTTTTAATGAAGTTATAAAAAACATGCAATAGTCATGAAGGCTTGTAAAAGAGCACTAGCCTTAGCCAGAGTTACCTGTTGTGTAGCTCCTCAACCTCTTCGTCGCCTATGTTGGTAGCCTCAGTCCCGTTGTCCTGAATCTCTGGCTCAATCCTGTCCCTTTCTTCCTGCGTCTGAGGCTCCATTTTGTCGGTCTAAATGCGTGGAAGTTGTTTTATTTTTTTATTTAAAGGAGTGCAGCTTGGTGTTGGGGCCATCGCAAGTGGAGTGCGCTTTGCCTTACTCAGCGTGCGCTCGAAATAGAATGCAAATCATTCTGGAGAGCTCGGTGCGTGCAATGTGAAAAAAAAAGAAACTCAGAAAACCGTGTCTTTTCCTTTCTCCGAAGAGCTTTCGGCCTACACTAGGCTGTCTCCTCTCTCTCTTAAATACGGTGAAAGAAGATAAATGACGACCCACTGTGTTTAGATGATAAACTATAGGAGCGCTATGGGGTGTAACATGACACTGGTTGGACACGTCCATGTTTTGCGAAGGGAAGGCCTGAGGCGCTGCAGTGCCAAGAGTGCAGTGCTAATTTTACACCACAAACTTTTCACTCACATGCTTTAGAATGAACTCTGCTCAGGGCATAACACAGGCCGGCATTACACCCTAAATATATATATATTCCTGTTCTTGGCTGACAGAAAGGCTTGTGGGCTTGACCATGTGGCCTTCTGCTTTTGTAGACCTCAAGGCTGATGCTTTGTACATGCTAAGATGCTTTTCTTCTTAAGAGTGATTAGATAAGTTCTTCTGATCTCTCTTATCAACAAGGCGTTTCCACCAATAGAAATGTCCGGATCCAGGTCTTAATAACAGAGTAGACCAGGAAGATTGGAGGGGATATATACTGTA
>JAQMCW010000014.1:5587300-5600750 GCA_030068335.1 Chrysichthys cranchii | reverse complement strand
TTGGGACCCATAATGAAGGATTATAGAGCAAAAATGCAGAGAAACACAACGAAAAAATGCGTTGAACACGTTCACACGAGTGCTTGACTGGAACTCAAGGTTTGTGCCATGAAGCTTGGGTTGGCTGCTTGTACGTCAGTTAGTACAAAACCTGCTCGGGAATTTAGTTCGTACTTGGATTTGTTCGCCAGCCGACACGTCTGCGAGCCGATGGTCCACTGTATATTTAAGTTGGCATTATTTATACCTGGGTTTAAGTTATCAAGCTTTCGATTAAATTCGTTCAGAGTGACCCACCAACTAGGGTTTATAGTTATAATTTGTTATTATAGTTAGATAGCAGTTGGTAGTGATCTCCACTGTCAGCACATCATTAAAAAGCAAAACTCAAACCACACACCTTGCTCCACTGAAGACAACCTGACATGTCTTAACTTACTGTATGCGTACGTCCGCAGCAGGAACGTGTTTCTGATTCCCACGGTGTTGTTAACATTCAAATCAAACTCCACGCCACTGCAAGACGACACGAGTTGATAAGATGAAATTGGTTACACTTGGGTTTGGTCAACCAACTATGCCAGCAATAATCAGGGTTATCAGTGAATACAATCTTTTAAAGTCATAAACAATAAATCCCCACTGTATCAGAGCTTCACTCGGACTGTGTAATTGATATCTACAACTGGTCTCATTCATTTACATTTAAACCAAGGTGTAGACTATGTAGCTTCACTTAGTACGACAGTGACCTAGCAGTACTGTGTGTAGCACAGCGGGTAGGTCTCAGCACAGCTGGCGAGTTTACACACCCTCCATTTCCCTGCTGGACTGAGAACTTTGCAAACAACAGATATGAATGTATCCGGCTGACAAAAGTGATGAAGGGCAAGAGGAAGATTAATGTGTGCTAAAAAAAAAAAAAAAAGGGGGGGGGGGGGGGGGTTATAATGTGCATCTGTGCACCTACCGGCGCCATAAACACACCGTCAGGTTGGTGTCAGTGCTGTGCTGAGAATGGTCCACTATTGGAGATCTTTTTTTTTTTTTTTTACATTTTCTACCTATAAAGTGTACACACATGCTACACTCAGCTGATAAAGTGTTCAGTGTGAGCAAGCACAATGTAGGTGTAGCTCATAACCTGGCTGTGTAAAGTGTAACCACCTAAAATGTATTTCTGCTTGTTTCAATCACAGGTCTGTAGTGCAAGTTACTCCAAAACTATCACACAATGACCTGATGCATGAAAATACTCCACAATGGCCAAAAGAGTCCTTCAGGCAGACTACTACGCTGTAATCGTCCCAGTGTGTAATAATGTGACGCACAGAACCTTGTGTTTCTGTGCTGTTTGAGTTCCCACCTCACTCGGTCCTTGAACTTCAGTATTGGCACTTTTGCTCGGATGAGCTGAGGTTTCTCGATGTAAGCTGTGGACCAAAGAACATCTGGTCAAACTTTATCTTCGCTCATGTCACAGCTCTGCATTATACATGTCAGGAAAATGTACTTACACAGCTTGTAGAACAGCTTCTGCACAAGACTGAGGATGTAAATTGCATCTGTTTTCTGGTTAATCTATAAATGTGAAACCATGAGCAACGTTAATGACTAAGCAATGAATACACATAAAGCCGGTTTCATCTTAATATTATGTTACTACAGTGTTCCCTGTACCCACGAGTGTCTGAGGCCATGAGTAACTTGAGTCACGAGCATTTTTATTTCATAAAATCTCGCTGTACCCACGAGTGGTACCGCAAGCCACCTACCTTGTTATCTCTATATACATAAACAATGGGGAACAAGGGAAACACGCCGGTCAGCGGCGGTCAGTCCCTCACAGCATCTTGTGTTGTTCGCATCTCTTTGAGACCACGTGAACTATTTTTGTGCTTTCGATTTCGTTTGATTACTTCAGCCGGCTCATTCTAACAGCTGTTTTATGTTGCCACCACATGACATACCACCAGAGCGGCGCTATGATACGTATTTTTTCATCCACTCTTGTAAATGTATGAATGTTTTTTTTATATAAAACGTTTCCTAAAAAGGTAAAACTACGCTTAGCCTACACCGAGCAGCCTAGCCTACGGGACTTGGTCTGTTTTGTGCACGGCCATAGCGCGGTTTTTCATGCATTTAAAGATGAAAGTGTGTCTGATATGCCGAAAAATAGGATATTCTCAAATCAATACTACTTATATTGTCACTAAAAGCTCAATTATTGAGCCTATAAATGTTTTGTATGGGGGTATTTTGGGGCCGGAAAACCAATGAATCCCTTTCCCATTATTCCTTATGGGAAAAATTGTTTGTATCCACGAGCTGTGTCTTCAAACCAATTACGCTCATGGGTACAGGGATCACAGTACTCACAAAATATACATGAACTTACTGGACCCTCTTGAACAACAAGACATAAATCAGCATCACTGGTCCGACTCCCGAAACCATTCAAAGACGACCCTGCAAGGAAGATCCTCGCACCTGTATGAGACACAGCGTCATTACAAATGGGAGTTTATAGTGCAGCTGAACATGGTGACTGACAGACAGACAGATAGTTTTTTAATCCCCAGGGGGAAATTAAGCCATCCAGTAGCTTATACGACAACGAAAAAGGAACCCACTGTACAGTGCAAAATAAACTTCAGGAGTTTAAAAAAAAAAACCCAAACAAACACACACAAAAAAAAAACCTGGAGGATGGACACAGCCTTACAAGGGAAGAGTCTCTGAATGTCTATCTGCAACTGCGCACGACAGCATTCCTTTTTCTCCAAGTCCTCACTCTGCTGCTCACAAGCGTGGAACAGGTCCAGAATCTGCTGGCTCAGCTGAAACACATTTTATTACATCAATTCAGTCATGTAAGTCACGTCATAAGGTCACATTAGACGACAGGCACGATGGGTTAGAGCATACCTTATCGTTGATAACCTGTGATGGCAAGGAATTCTGATTGGGCTCCTCTTTGAGGAATGGCATGCTGCACGCTGGTTTAGAGGTGACTGGAGAGCGCACAGGAGACTGAGTTGAAGACCGGATCTCCCTCAGAAACTCACTGATTTGCCCCTGTTCACCCTGAGACAGCGGGCTAAATGTGCCTGTTTTGGCCGGTTGTCCATACGGATGGGAAGAACCGAAACACTGCCTCTTCTGGCCATGTTGAGTGCTTTCGTCACTTTTCCTCCTACATGGATTCCAACAGATAGTCGTTAAAAGCAGACAAGGATACTACATGAAACACAATGTTTTCGTGTGAAGATTACGATTATGCTGAAGGACAAGGACTTACTTCTTGGAGCTATTCGGACCAGGGTGAGAAATTTCCAGTGCAGGTTTCCACTGATACTTTGGGATAAGAGGGAATCCATTTAAAGGCTGGCCATGCAACCTAGGGGAAGGGGGGAGAAAGGTTTTAAACTCAACATGGCTGTAAAATGAGGGCTACAACTTAAACCTGTTTAGATACAGCACTGGGCAAAGCTTTTAGGCACATGCAAATGCTGTAAAGTAATGGTGACTTCAACGATGAAGAAACATACAACATACAGAAACAGTAATAAACTAAATAAAGTCAGTATTTGGTGACAACACTTTGCTTTTTTCTTAATAGTAGTCCCAAATATAATGTGTAGAGTTTTATAAGGGAAGATGGTAAGTTTTACTGAGCATCTTGGAGAATCTGACAAGTTCTTTTGGAGACTTTAGACTGTTGCGTGTGCTTTTTATGTGCATACAAAACCCCGGAAGATCATTTGTGCAAAAATCACAGACTCTCATGCAAAAATCACAGACTCATATAAAAACCATACTCTCGTACAAAAATCACAGATTCTCATGCAAAAATCACAGACTCTCGTACAAAAATCACAGACTCTCGTACAAAAATCACAGACTCTCGTGCAAAAATCACACTCTCGTATAAAAATCACAGACTCTTTCATAAAAATCACAGACTCATACAAAAATCACAGACTCTCGTATAAAAATCACAGACTCCCGTGCAAAAGACTCACGTTGTGCCATTCCGATTGAGATGGGTTTCAGCTCGTGGCTGCTGTGAGGACTGGGGTACAATAATCCGCTGGGGGAATAGACCATTAACTTGCCCATGTTTGTGGGGGAAGACTGGAGACCTCGGAAACATGTTCTTTGGGAAGTAGAGCAAACATCTGCTCCCTGAAAAGCCAAAGGAGGATAAAACCGTGACAAAATGTAAGATAACGCTGCCAAAATGTGTTAATTAATAATTCAAATGTTTTATTGAACATCAGGTCATTTCCGTAATCTGTACACTTTTACAAATCTCAAAACAGAAACTAGAAAGATATCGGCTCGCCAAACTACACCCAAACCCCAGTCCAGTCAGCTGTCTGTGAAACTACCGGAGTCACCGAGCCAGCTTTCACTCAGGAAATGGAGGGAATGTCGATTATCGGGGACAGTTTAATCTCTCGGAAAAGAAACTACCTGTTTTATAATCTGAAAAGGACAATATGGGAACTTACAGTCAGAGCGGACAAATGCTGCTACTTAGCCAATGAGCTAAAACACAACAACTCAAAAAAAACAAACAAAAAAAAAATTAAGACGACATACATGGGTGGTGGTTTTTATTTTACTTCCGGGTTACAACTTCCGCCGCGCGCGTGTGTTTGCGCTTTTGTGAGTTGTTTAAAAAAAAAGTCCTTCACTATCCTTAGGGGAAAAAATAATAACTGTAATAATAATAATAATAACAATAAAATAATAATAATAATAATTATTATTATTGTCATATTCTTGTTGGTTCTAAAATTGTTTTGGTAAACGCCTCAAGGATCAACAATAAGCAATAAATTAAACAACAAAATCTCGCACATAATAACACAACACGTTCAAAATACTTCTCAGAATAGCAAGAAGCACAAAAAAAGCGTATTAATAATTAACGAGACAGAGAGACAGACAATCTAGTGTGCGCGCGCGTGTGTGTGTGTGATGTTTCACTGAGACCACAGACAGTAGTCGTTCCTGAGGTAGAGTACATGTATAACAGTAATGACATAAAAACTACCAGAAATTGAAGTACAGATATAAACAAGCAATAAAGTTATTATTATTATTATTATTATTATTATTATTATTATTATTATTATTATTATTATTATTATTACTGCAGCCACTCTTGGACTGTGAGAGATAACGCCAGGGCGCTTGTTCTCTGCTTGGCGCTTGGCAGCAGATTGCTCTTCCTCCTCCTCCTCCTCACACTCCATTCATTCAGCTTGTGGTGGAGCGCGCGCGCCGTGGAGCCGCGAGCAGGCTTTGTGCTCCACACAGCGCCTCCAGCGCGCGCGCGCCCGCTCTGCCCGCACACACGATGATGATGATGTAAATGATAAGGCTGTAAAAGCTGTGTGCCTCTTCCTCAGGTAGGCAGCCAGGCTCTGTGGGGGAATTCACGCTGGGACTGAACTGACACAGCCCACGCAGCGTCGGCCAGCACCGGTGCATGCGTGAGTGTGTGCGTGTGTGTGTGTGTGTGCGCGCGCGCGTGTGTGTGTGCGTGTGAAAATGCCGCCGTGCGGAATGGCAGCGCGCGCGGAGGAGCCACCGCTCCGGCACTGATGGACACACTACGGACACGGTTCATTTAATATCATCGACACGAGAAGGCCACTCACACAGCACACGGAGAAGAAACCTGCTTTCAGTCTGCATTCTGTCTCAGGATCATCTGGCGAGGAGGAAGCAACACACACACACACACACACACACATCCACCATGGGGTAAGTTCATCACTGCAAATGGTTTTAATCATGTGTGAAGCTAAACCTTTTAGGTTTTGTTGTCCCTCACTCATGTGCTGTGTTGATGCTCCAGAAAGAAATCTAGATTTAAGTGAAATCTCGGGTTCCTCTGGTTTCATGATCTCCACCCGTAGATGCCTGGAACTTACAGAGCAGATGGCAGAAGGAGAAATCAAACCCCTACCCTGACATCTGACCGACCAGATTGATCTTTTATGTGTGTATTGTTTGGTAGTGATTGATCTCATGGATTCATCCCAATTCAGCTCACTTGGCTCCTTCAGTCATTTGATTCATCGACTCGACATTAAGCCCCAACTTTCTCGAGGAAAGCACTGGACTTCACTGGTGCAGCCTGACGTGCAGGTGTATAGCAATCCTGCACTGTGTAGTCGCTGTGTGGAAATCTCTATTACTGAAAGCTATTAAAAGCACGTCCATGCCGTCCGTTGCACGCCTGTTATTACATCGTAAGGTTAGGGTTTGGAAGATTCCCACCTATGTGTTGTTGGTTCCCGCAGTAAGTAGGCATTCCGACACCGGCAGTGGGCGCTGGGATCTGGGTGATCAGACTGTAAAATATACAGAGATCAGCTGAGCATTTCATCTCTATGGATGGCTATAGATTTGCGATAGAGAAGATAGGCTTTACGCGCATTCCCCGTGCACGTAATTGGCTGTCTGCTCTCGTCGTGGATGAAACAGGGCAAACCAATTAGATAATGCGATGTGCAAGTGTGAGTTCCTGCTGGAACATTGCTGACATTGGGTGCTGGTTGGTGGAAAATGGAGGTTTTAGCTTGACATTATGAAATATTTGAAGTTACAAGTGGGTGGCTATTATTGATTCTGTTACATGGCTTTAGGCTAGTACACCAATGATTATGACTACAGCCACTACTGAGACATTTTATCGCCTAAGGACATGTGTGTATCATAACATGAATAGATTCATCTCTCATTGTGTTTATTTGCTGAGGAATTATCTCGGTATGAAATGGTCTTTGTTGTCATGGAAAACCGCTCGTCCCTTTTGAGCAGTGCTTGGTGTAAAAGTGCACTGTCCTTACTACTTAATTAACTTGTGATGATTGTAGTTCTGGTGCAGTGGGTAGCATTGCCGCCTCACACCTCCGTGGTCCCTGGTTTGATCCTGAGCTCAGGTTAAAGTTTGTGTATAGTTTTCCATGTTCTCTCCATGCATATCCATGTAGGTTTTCTCTGGGTTTTCCGGTTTCCTCACACCTCCCAGTAGGTGGATTAGCTATGCTAAATACCTCTAGGTGTGACTGAGTGTGTGAATATGTGTGCATGATGCCCTGCGATGGACTGGCATCCAGTTTATGATGTGTTCGGTGTTCCTGGGATACATTAATAATTGGATAATTGAACGTCTTTTGACGGATATTAAATTAGGTAAATCCAAGCTGTTTGCATTATTGAAGACAAATATTGTAGGGGGAGGGAAGATTGGTAGGCTGTATGGGGTAAAACTGGGCAGAGGGCAGAGTCCTGCTCTTTCAGTTTTTCCCCACGACCCCACTTGGTACATATCTGGGAAAATATTTGCCTCATCCAATTTCCTCTTCTCTGTACGTTTGTTTAGAAGAAATTCACCATCTGATTTGCTGTTCTGCATTTTCGGCCACTAGATGAAGCAGATTATCTTTGCGCATTTGAAACAGAAAGCAATCTGAAACCTAACCATATGCGTGACAGTAATGCCACTTCAACCACTAAAGAAGAAAGGATTGATTCCTCACTGTTCCCTTAGCGTACGAAGTCGTTTGAAATGATATATGGGAATGCTATTAGACAAGGGTGAACACTTTTATCCTTGGGTGCTGGCTGGTTAAAGGAAGCAAGTAGTGTGAAATGGTCTTTATCACACCAGAGTTACTACTATCACTCCTCTGAGGTGAATGCAGATTAGTGTTTCACCTCTCACTCCAATGACTGCGCTGAGACTGGGAATTTAGATGTCAACATGACTCCATTAGTGTCTGCACAAAATCACAGCAGTAATTAATTTGCAAGTTGATTCGCGGTGAACAGCAAAACTAGACCACGAAGATAGTTAGGCTAGATATGCTGGACATGAGCCCGTCATGAAGACCACCCCAAGCCTCCCACACAGCTTACAGTTCACATTACCGTACTGCTCTGATATTGCACACATAAAGGTGACACCGTGTAAAAGCATTTATTTTGAATAGAGCTCCGTGCTTAGATATAGACTCACATGAAACAGACATAGTAAAATATTCAATGTTGAATAAACATATACAGCATTCAGTATTCAAGTCCATAAAAAAAGGATATAATACTGAAGACCTAAAGCTAAACTATTCTTTGTCTGTAGCCAGTACTATGACTGTGATTGCTGCTGAATTTTAATGGTAATTATGCAACACGCCTTTGATGTTGTTCAAAGATTTTTCAGCCCCTGAGTGCAGCGTAAGCTCAATGTTCCAACTGCACCCTTTTTTTCCCTTTTGTTCTCTTTTTTTCCTCTCAACACCCCCAGCTCTGGCTTCTCTTTTTCACTCGTTCCCCCTTCCGTGCATGCACATTTCTGTACATCAGCCCAATGGCAGCTGATTAGAAGCACACTAATGGTGATTAGACGACCTAGGAACAAGTTGAACCTTGAACTTTCTCACAAAATACCTCTGTGTATGGTTTCTCTCGGGTCCTCTCGTTTCGCCTTGCTCGATTCCGTGGAGGGGCAGCACGGTGGTACAGTGGTTAGCACTTCTGCCTCGTAGCACGAAGCTTCTATGTTCAAACCTTCCGGACGACTGGGGCCTTTCTGCGCAGAGTTTGGGTGTTCTCCGTGCCTGATTGGATTTCCTCTCACAGTTCAAAGACGTGCAGATTAGGCTAACTGGGTATCTCAAATTGACCATAGGTGTGAATGGCTATTCGTCTCTATGATAGATTGGCAGCCTTCCCAGGGTGTACCCCGCCTCTTGCCTGAGCTCAGCTGAGGTTGGCTCCAGCTCTCCTATGACCCTGATGGACAAGCGGTATATATAATGAGTGGATTATTCTGTGATTTGATTATGGTGGTACTGTATGTAGTTTCTGGAATTAGGTCACATGTAATCCAGTCTGATGATGGTGCAGTACGACTATAGGATGGTTGTAGAAACTGTTCTTTAATGCACATCTGAGGCCTACTCGACTGATGGTCTGATGTGGAGTCTATTGTAATGATTTACTTAACGATTAATGCTTGTCCTGGAACAGTGGAAAAAAGGCAAATTCTACCCCGAGCGAGAGGGATCAAGAGGATATAGGGTCCCATTACTCGAATCTGGTTTTATTTTTATCGCACTTTTAATAACAGACATGGTCACCAAGCTAGTTTGCTGAAACTCAGGTGTAGATTTAGATCCATAATGAGCAAGCCAGAGGTCACGGCGGGAAGGAAAAAACCCTGAGACGACCCACGGAGAAACCGTGAGAAGAACCAGACTCAAAAGGGAACCCATCCTCTTCTGAATAGTGGAAATCTAACCCATTACCATATTGTGAATAAGAGTTCGGGATAAGCACATCCTCTATGATTACAGCAACAATTCTTAAGAGATCTCCAGATCTCCAGTATGCGGGTGAGTTTACTGATAGAAGCAGAGGTAAGATTTGGCCAAACAAGAAAGTAAAGCCATTGGCCATACAATGACCATGAAACAAATCTGGTTGCCAAATTTTGACCTTCCAGACTGGTTGTATTGAAATGGCATTCAACATGAACCAGTGTGTCTGCAAGGTTTTATTCAGGTTAACCACACAAGAGCTACCCTTTTTTTTTTTTATCAGTTATTCTTGATAAAGCTGTATCAGGTGTGCAGCCATACTGGCCTTTTGGACAACCTTCTAGTAGACATGAAGCAGCTTTACAAAAATCCAGATGTAGATTTAGATCCCTCATGGGCAAATCAGATGTGCTGAGGGTCAGCAAAACCTACTGAGACGACGTAAGGAAGAAACCTTGAGAGGAACCACACTCAAAAAGGAACCGTACTCTTTGGGATTTCATTGGAAAGTGGGATTATAAATCATTACTCTACTAAAGCTATATATCTTAAAGTCACATAGTACTGTGTGTTGAAGGGATGTTCAGCTCAGTGTATTGTGAATCAACGTCACAAGTGTCTTCATGATTTCCACAGCAGTTCTTAAGTACTAGTATCCAGGGGATCTTAACCCATTAACTGCCAAATTTTTCTTCTGAAAATGTTCATGTGTTTCTATTAATTTACATCCAAATAGTAACAAAAACATCTACTTTCAAGAAATATGACTGTTAATATTTCTGAAATTTCAATTTGTAGTCAAAGTCCCAAATGGGGATCATGGCACATGCCATCTATTTTTTATGCCATTCATTATATGATCCCCAAATGGGGACCACAGAAGCTAATGGGTTAATCCCAAGCATGAAACATGGGCACTTGAGTCTTTGGGAGGTGCAAATCTTTAAGGTATCCATGTAGATTCATAGCAGCAGAAGGAGATATTTTTGGATACTGCAAGTACAATATATTTGCACGTAGAACAGATCTAGTAGTTGGAACAGGTGTTAATATGCAGCAGAAGAACTCGATTGAACTAAGAATGAATATCACAGTAGCTACTAATATATAATGACAACAGTAATTATGGTCTTCTGGTCATTCACTGAAGCACACTGCTATCAGTAACCTTAGAATGACTCATGATTTATATAAACTTCAATATTTGTCCTTAGATATTAATGAAAATTGGGAAATTAATGAAAAAAATATTCCTCAAATGAACTGAAGCCACTGGTGTCTTAGAGCAAACACTAGCACAGACCTAACAGTGTAGGTCATGGGACCGTGACAGATTACCTTCTTCCATACTATATTTAGTCCCCACCCCCCACTTTCCCCCTACCCGACCCCTGCCAAACAGCTGGCATTTCCATCTCAGCTGAGCAACTTGTATCCGCTTGTCTAATGCGCCGTAAAATAGGACATGTGTCTAGCTAGGTGGGTGGGTAGCTACATGTATCTAGCTAGGCGGGTGGGACCACCTGAGTTTCTCTGGTTCCAGCTCAGAGCAAGATGGAGGCCAGAGAGATGGTCCTTCGACTCCCGGGTCGTGCAAGTTCACCCAGTGGCTTTGGTCAGACCACAGTGCTGCGGCACAAAGAAGTTCACCATTTCTTCTTTGTCCCCTTCAGGGAGCAGCCTATCTACAGCACACGGGCGCATGTCTTCCAGATCGACCCCAATACCAAGAAGAACTGGATGCCCACCAGCAAGCATGCTGTCACCGTCTCTTACTTCTATGACAGCACCAGGAATGTGTACAGGATCATCAGCCTGGATGGGTCAAAGGTAAAATAACCTCTGCGTTGCATTTGTAGGTTTCTGGTGGTTCTTTGCTGGGACAGAAGGATGTCTTTGGTGTTGGTCTTGTTTTTACGTTTAACTCAAGCACTTTACTTAAGCAGTAATAAAAACATGTATGAAAGCAATATTATGATATCTTCTCTTTCTATGGAGAGCAGCATGCATTGGAACACTGAGCACAACATAGTCCATGCAACAGCACAGATATAATAAAAAGCCCAATTTCTGCCACTATTGAATTAGTCACATGCGTGCACTCTTTACAGTCTGTGTTTGATTTGTTACTTGCAGCTCTACAGCACTGATACAATACCAAAGTCACTGCATTGATTTCATATGGAGCCTATTTTGGTGCACCAATCCTGCATCATAAGCCCTTAAGGGCAGCGACCATGATTAGTATTGGAATCACACTCCCTACTTTCACTGAGCGGCGAGTAGAATCCAAGACATTACTGCAATGTAAGGCATCCATATTCATCACCATGTGAAAAATGCATACATTTTCTCATGCACTACATGTCTGGGTGCATAAACCTCTTAGGTGAGATAAAACATTTCAATTCAGGCCACTGCCAAATCAAGCAACTCAACCCTAGTATCTTACCCCTTCATGCAGAGGGAGCTCAGACTGGTTAAAATAGCTCACACACACACACACACACACACACACACACACACACACACACACGTGTGTGTGTGCATTAGAGTTCTCTGTACCACAGCTCCAGAGCTTCGGAGACAGAAATAACGTGTGAAGTGATCCCAGAATCCTGAAGTGGTTTTAACTGCTTGGTAGAGCCTACTGCCTCGATATCCAAAGCAGCGGCTAATACCGCATCAAAACAATAACCACTGGTTCTTTTCACTTTTCACGCAGATGTCACCAGAATTGATTTTAGCTAATTCACTACGGCAGTGAAGGCTTTAGCTGTTCATAATGTAACATGCTAGGTTGTAAATGTGCTCCTGGATGTTGCTCTTGTAGAGCATCTGAAGTATTGCAATAAATATGTTTTATATATGAGGTCTTTATGAGAAGCAAGGTGAGACTGGGGCAATGAAATGAGGTCAGATGTAATAAGAGCTTGGTCTTAAGGCCACACTGGGGAGATGATAGTTCTGTTATGACTGGCGGCGCATTAACAGGACAATCCACTAATCCATTGGTTTATTTAACACCTTGCTTGATGCCTAAGCTGGAATATGCCTCTCTTCTCATTCTTACCGACAATTTATGGATTCTACCCCGACCTCTCTGTAAATTGCAGCAGAGCTGATAGAAATGCCATCCCCGGATGGGGTTAAGCGCTGAACTACACTGAACTGACCGGGACCTATTGTACAGCATCAGGAAATTGGCACTCGTCCAATACATGCATTTTATTCTGTTTTATTAGACATCATTATTATATTTTCTTCTTATTATAATATTTTGTGCTATTTGACCCCCTTGAAACAAATGTCAGGTGACAGTTTTGTATGTGCTCCAATACAAATGCCGGATGCAAGTGCATGTATTCAGCATATGTTTTATTAGGGACAGTCCAAAATCATAGGCAATATCCATGGCTGGGGTCATTAAACAGGCAGGCAGCCTCAAGGTAGAGCGACCCGTAATCTGACTCAAAACTAAGCATACGTTGGAAACACTGGAGACAAGAACAGACAACAAGGCTCAGTATAGCTTGAAAACACTCAAGGCTTTGTGAGAGGAAAAGGAAACAATGGTGTATAGATAGGCAAACTAATTAAGAACAGGTCCACAAACCAACGACTTGACAGGGCAGAGACAGGACTCCAACCAGAACAAAGTCACGAGGCCGTAACAAAAGCATGTGACATGAACTAAAACCAGAATGACATGAGAAGTGCTTGTCATGTGTCCGGTATGAGATACATGCAAATGTAGTTTAGAGGGTTTATTAAAAAAACAGGGCAGACGCGGGCAGCGCGGTGGCTAAGTGCTTAGCACTATCGCCAAAGATTTTAGAGCGGAGCAAGATATATTACTTACGTCATAAGCAGAAGTATCACCGTGGACGCCATTTTGTTAAGCCCACCGTAACATTCCTTATCTGTTTTGGCAAACGGCTAGCGCAACCTTTTGAAACTGTCCAAAGTTATTCAAGCAGTCATTAGGAGGTTAATTGTTGTCAATACTATCTGAGAAAACAAATTAATGTCTGTAATCTCCAATTATTGAGGAAAAAATCAAACAATCCGCTCAAATAATCTATTGATGTCGTCTTAACACA
>JAQMCW010000014.1:5562217-5574004 GCA_030068335.1 Chrysichthys cranchii | reverse complement strand
ATTATTTTTGAAGTCATTTTAACTTTGCAGCATTTCCTTGCACGTGCCTAAAACTTTTGCACGGTACTGTATATATAAGATTTATTGAGATATCACCGCAATTGGAAGTAGTAAGATTTACCAACCCTACTGTTAATTATAGTACTGTTACATATAGTACATAAACTTTAACAAATTTTTGGTTTTCCTCATTTTTTACTTTATAAGTTATGGTGAATTATTGCTGATGAGGGTCCACATAGCATTTTTTTTTTTTTTACTCTTTGGACTCCTCCGAGTGCTTCCCCTTGACAATCTCAGAACTTTTCTGAAAGGCGCTGGTGTCATCACCACTGCTCGTTTTCAGGCAACCAGTGATTTTGTCACTCCTTTTTAGTCAACCAGTCATATGCTGGTTAGAGGTGATATGGTTTCAAGATATTCTTGTCAGAGAAACAAAACCAACAGGCACCTTTATCATGAAGCGCTCGGAGGAAGCCAGTGCTTTTTCTGCCAAAGAAAAACGCTATATGGACACAAGACTGAAGCGCTCCCCAGCACCCTGTCAGCGCTTTTCTGCCAGTAAAAACACCATGTGGACCCGCACCCTTAGGTGTGTTTCACTGAATAGGTTTGCATTTTTAAGCAAGATTAAATATTGTGATTCATTCTGTGCATCATATTTATAAAATACCTTGAAGTCTTATAATACGATATATTTGCCACAACCCTAGTAAGGGGTTTTAAGAGTAAGGACTGTAAGCCCGGACCCACTGATGACTCCTGGTAGTTTAAGGGGATGTGCTGTTTATGTTACATGTTATTTATACACGCACAAAAAGCAAAGGGTATCGTAGTGGTGCAGAAGGTAGCATTGCTGACTCACCGCTCCAGGGTCCCTGGTGTTTTCCCATGTCTCTGAGGGTTTCCTACCTCCCAAAAACATGCCTGGAGATGTACTATGTGTGATTGAGTGTGTGTGTTTCATGGTGCCCTATGATGGACTGGTATCCATGTTTGACTGAGCTTTTGATGCACTCCGGTGGATAAAGCGCACAGCTGCTTTGACAGACGTTTCAAATTAAACAGCACTTATAGTTACCCAGAACGGCATTGTAATTACACGTGGCCTGAAATAGCCTCTCTTTGCCTTTTGTACTTTACTGCTATGAGAGTAAGCATGTCTCTGAGTCATCCATGGTTTTTGGTTTGTTTGTTTTCAATTACATCATGTCAATAGGAAAAAAATATGAATTCCGTATTTGGAAGAGTAATGTTTATATATATCATGGAGAAATTATGCAGCTGGATAGCCCAGTGGTGCAGTACTTAGCACTGTCACCTCACCGCAAGCAGGTTCTGGGTTCGAAAATGTCTGTGCAGAGTTTGCATGTTCTCCCTGTGCCTCTGGGCACTTCAGTTTGCTCTCCCGGTCCAAAAACATGGCTAAACTGGATAATCTAAATTGCCCATAAATGTGAATGGCTGAAAGTTCCTCTATGTTAGCCCCGCAATAGATTGCCGACATGCCCCAGGTGTACCCTGCCTCTCGCCCAAAGTCAACTCCAGCTTCCACACAATGTAGAAATTAAATACAGTGGAACCTCTGGTTTATGTACCATTTCCACTTTCTTGGGACCCATAATGAAACTTATAGAGCAACAATGTAGGGAAACACAACGAAAAAACGCTGTGGACATGTTTTTTGAACGAGTTTTAAGCACAGAAAAAAAAACATCAAAGTTTGAACAGGCCTTAATTATACAAAAACTTAGAAAATGGGAAAACATTTGCGCATACAAAGGGGAAAATGGCCGGGGCTGTGTGTGTTCGGCACCCGATCATGTGGTCGTGACCAGATGTGAAACTTTGGCGGATTTTGTGATCGGGATCCGATTTGTTCGTGTTCTTTGGCGGATTTTGTGGTCGGGATCCGATTTGTTCGTGTTTAGAGGCGTTCGTGACCAGAGGCTCCACTGTATAGAAAATAAGTGAATGAAATGATCACATTCATTTATGTAACAGCGTGATATTTTTTTTAGCACACTGTCAGTATTATTAGGAACATCTAGAAATATCTAACATATAATAATTATAGAAACTTATAAGGAAACCTCATATCCTGTAAACAATCAGTGGCTAAGAGTAAGCCCGAGTTTGAATCCCAATGACCCCACAGTCATCTATGCCCAGGAGACTAGAGAGCAATTTTATCCATGCTCTCAGAATGGGAGAGATGGTATACCCTCGCTTCCCTGTCAATCTCAGCAACTCTAACAAATCATGGGCATCTATGTGCTCTGTGATGTACAGGGTAGTGGGTAGATTTCCTCTGAGGGTGTCATGTTGCCCTGGGACGTAGCATGTGTCGCAGTTTAAAAAGATGCGCCTGGCTGCCTTTACATGTCTCAGAGGAAGCACGTGTTAGCATTCACCCTTCCCGTTTCATAGCTGGTGTATGACATGGATGAGCAGGCTATTGGGTGGGAATTGGCAGGTGACCGACCAGGGAAGAAAATGGGGGAAACCTTTCGACATATTATATTGACGATACAGAGAAGTGACATGAATAAATTAAACGGAATCGATATTTAGCACAGACACTCTTTCTCATTAAAACCGCCTCAGTTCTCTTAGGTACACTGTTGTGCAGTTTTCTAAGGTAATTGGCTGGTAAGCTTTTCAGAGCATATCAGCGAACCTGGCATGGTCTTTCTGAAGACTTTGGCTATTGCACCAGCTTCTGTTTTCTTTTTTTTTTAGGCATCGCGTGACATTTTCATGTTTTCACCTGAAAAATAGTATATTATTTAAAATGTTGTCTTCTTTAATGATATTCAAACATTGCCAGCTGCTTTAGGTTTTGTTGGTGCTGAATTTTCAGCAATTCTCATTATAAACAGGCATCCTGATGCACTTCATACTCTGCAAAAATGTCTTCAGGTATGATGATACCACGTTTTGCCATGCCACCCATCCATATAGACGTATAATTGATGTGTTTTTATCACATTTATTGTTTTCGTCACGACAGCCCGACTACCACCAAGCACTGGGAAGCTGAATTGGCAGCGCTGAAGAGCAACAATGCCAAACTAACAGCGGCGCTACTGGAGTCCACTGCCAACGTCAAGCAGTGGAAACAACAGCTGGCTGCTTATCAGGAGGAGGCTGAGAGGCTTCATAAAAGGGTGAGGATCAGAAAAGCATTTTCATCACAAGGTTGAACAATACAATAGTGTAGCACAGAAGTGACTCATCATATTAGGAATTGCACCAAAACAAAAAATCACAAACTCATCGCAATGGACTACAACTGGCTAGCCGACTAGCTTCCAAACAAATAACCTCCATAAATATAATATGAATCTCATTTTTAAAATCCTTGAATGGATCCCACAGACGGCCTCCGTGTGAGTGTTATAGTCACTCCGAGTGCAAGATGGATAAAACTAGGTTAACCTCCTGGGACCCAAACTCTAATGGTGTGGGCCTTGTCCTTCCTCCTGACTGTTCCTGTTTTTTAGTAACTGATAACTATTGAACTTGGTCATTGTCTCCAAACAGGAAGAAGTTTGGTAAAAGACTAATACACAGTGGTCCTCGTATGAGGATCTTACCAGGAAAGCCACACAATGTAGCTGGCGGAAAAATGTGATGTTCTCATATGAGGACAGTGTGGTCTCAGGAAGATAAAGGAGCGATGGCTTTATGCATGAAACTTTGATGCGACATCAAACATGAAATGAGACGGGTTAGTTAATGGTAAATTCTATAATAGATAGAATTTCAGAGTGATCCCTGCAAAAAAAAACAAATAAGGAATGCTCTTATAGGGAAGCAATCAAAAACACGTTAGTGTGGTGCGACCCAGTGCAGGCCAGAGTTACTCTTAGTACTCTGAAGTTGATTATTTTCCAATAACAGCACGTCCCAAAATGTTTTTCTTAATTAACCTTATTATACCACGGCAATCTGCAATTTTCATTTATTAATCAATGTCTCACACTCTTTTTGGGGGCACAGTGGAGCACTGTCATAAATATCCCTGTATAGGTTGTTACAATAGAAATGATATTATATACGAACAAGTGCGTAAATCTGTCAGTTTGAACTACAGGCGAAACTAGCGTGAGAGCTATTGTAGAAAATGAATCAACACCTTCTGACCAATTAGATTCGAGAATTTAGCAACGAGGTGGAATGATGTGGAATAATCAACGTATACTGTAGATAACATCACTGGACGTACTTGGTGTGCTATTCTCACTGATAGTGACCTTATTAATGGCTTTTGCGATTTTTTTTCGGGACTTGCAGGTGTCAGAACTGGAGAGCCAAAGTAGTCAAGCCAATGCCATCAAGTGTCAGAAAACAGAGCTCAACAAAACCATAGAGGAGTTGGAGGCCACGCTGAAGGCTAAAGAAGAGGTACACGCATAAATCTAACATTTTCAGTAGCACTTCTCATTACATGAGAATGAGGTATAATGGGAGCTTTTTCACTAGGAAATGGACCGCCTGAGAGAGGAAGTGGAAAAAGCCAAGCAGCTACAGTCACAGAAAGAGACGCTTGAACAGAAACTAGAGGTAAAGGCTTCTTACATTACATCTGGAGCAGGTCTTCTTAAGCTCTGTATTAAACAAGCGTTGGCATCTTTCGCCACACCTCACAGCACTTTTGTGTTAACCCACAATCTAGGCCACAGATGCGAGGAACAAGGACCTGGAGGAGCAGTTAGCTGATGTGGAGCAGCGCCTGGAGACCAGCCAGCTGGAGCAGGAGAACTTCCGCAAGAGCCTCAAAACGCTGTTGGAGATCTTGGACAGCAAGATCTTCGAGCTGACAGAGATGAGGGACAACCTGGCCAAACTCATAGAGGACAGCTAGAACAAGCTGCCTTCGCCTCTGCCTCAGAAAACCTGGACTTGCGAGGTACACGGTGACAAGAACGAAATGCACAGCTCTTCTGCCCAGACCTCGTCGTGTACTTTCACACTTTTAAAGCCTTCTCGAACGGAGGACTCGTAATTATTATCTACTCACTTATATGGTCATGATAAGCATTCGGTTGCACTTGAATTTGTACTTTTTAGGTGGATAATATTTCTTCATTGCCACTGCTACCTACTAGGAGATAATCGCCCGCATAACGCTCCCGTTCTTTTCTTCTTATTAGAATATTATTAGATGACGTGTTTTCCTTAATTGTACGCAGGTAGTGTAGAGAAAGTAGGCAGCCTACCAAGACGAACACTGCTGCACATAGGCTCTTCCTTATTACGGTGCTGGTTTAGCGTGCCTGGTTATTTGCGATTAGAGGACGTCTACTATGCTGCTGAGGACACTCGAATCAATCACGCCCACCGGATCGTCCGTTCCGAGCCATATGTTGTAGCCAGACTGTGTCAGCTTGCCTCGTCACCTTCAAGGAAACTGCCTCAATGTTCAGTCAGAGCTTCAGGATACTCTACCGTGGACTTCCTGACAAGGACAAAGACACCCTGGGAGGTCTGAACACTTAGACGATGCAGGTGTGGCATATTGGCCTGTAATGTACAATGAGCAATATTCCAAACAGTTTTTATGTCACCTCAGTGTATTTATCAGGTATTCCAACTCTGGACTAATCTGTGAACTAACGTGGTTTAGTAGATGTACCCCCGGTAGTGTTCCTCAGACCAGTAATTGTGCTTTGGGATTGTTTTGGGCGTAGAGTATAAATTCAGCACTGGATATCAGATGTGGATGAGGAATCTCCTCTTTTTTTTTGGGTTGCATTACCAAATGCAGTGTTCAGCTTACAATCTCAAATCATGTATGGCTATGAAATGTATATGCTGGTGGATAAGATACATAGAGCATTGTTAACACGATTGTATTTATAGATGGGAAAGTTCAATTTTAATATTCCCAATATTAATAAAATATTTACAGATATCCAAGAAATGATACTTAAGAACGAGACAGTATTTGTGTGGTTCATCACGAGTTCATCGTGTGTGAGGGTGAATATCAATCATCAATAACCTCAATATCTCCCAGGGTATTTTACTGTTGTTAAGACACAACTATTTATCAAGGATTACATGTTTATTAATTAATGAAAGACACGTTCGATTCTTGATGGTATTCTATCCTGGGTTAATTCTCCAATCTTGTGGCTAGTGTTCCTGGGATAGGCTCCGGATCCAAAGCAACACTGACAGAAGAAAAACTGTTCACTGAAGATGAAGACAACCCTAACGTCTTTAACCAAATAATAAAAATTTTTATTCATTTTCTTTATTAATTAATACATTTATTTATTCATCATTATTATTATTATTATTATTATTATTATTATTATTACTATTATTATTACTATTAATAATAATAATGATGATGATGATGATGATGATAATAATAATAATAAAAGTTGCAGCAGCAGTCAAAGTTAATTTAAGAAATCTTAAGAAAGCAAACTTCTCTGTCCTGAAAACCTAAAGTTACAGCTTTACCGTTGTCTGTTACAAGCACTGATACGGGACACTCCTTCCAAACAGGCTAAATAATTGTCTCTTCTTAGAAAGCTTCACCAAATCGACAGCACATTAACCCTGCTCGGGTACCATGGGGCCTATATGACCCCAGCCCTCTTTGGACCATGTTTTTTTTTTTTTTGGAAACTATCACAATTAGTGACCTTGCCTGCCATGTATTTTCTCATAAGGCCTTCCTAAAGTATGTGACATATGTTCGATAGTTTCAAAGTCTTTCCACTTATTTATTATTTAGGTTTATTTTCGCTTCGTCATCGTACCTTCAATTTGACCCCAAGTGAAAATGAACCTAAATAAAAAATAAGCGGAAAGACGGGTATGTGTGGCCACAGAAGCCAAAAACTGTCAGAAGAACCCCGATGCGGAATATTGTCAGACAGAATATTGCCAGGGCCGAAAGGGAATGGGTGTCAAGCAGACACACCCTTGAAAGCATTTGATTTATTTTTCAATGATGCAATGAGAACAGAGATTGTGACATGGACCAACCAAAAAATTGAAAATTTGAAAACCGGTTACACAAGCAATGCTGGATTTTTGTACTAAAAATCCACCCCCAGAGGCCCCCTCAGCAGCCATAAGCACCACACAGCGTCATCCAGGACAGCTATATTTGTCCCGGTCAAATGACAAGAAAACCAAATTAGTTGTTCCAACAGTAACCAATGCCAACAGTAACATTTTTTTTTTAATATTTTGAAACATATTTTGAAATAAGCAGAAACTCGCACATGGAGCATTGTGCAATATTATTTGGGTTTTATATCACATTGTCATACCATATTATTTCAAGGAAAACAAAATATTACACTAAAGTGGTGTTATTCTGGTCATATAGCATGTTGTCCACCATGGGGTCACTTTGACCCCATGGTACCAACAATGTGACTTTTTTCATGGTACCAGAGCAGGGTTAAAAAAATGTGTATGTTACTACAGAGGGATGAAAATGAGAGCGACAATAGGGTATACACAGAACAGTGGTTATCTAAAGAAGAAGTCTAGTAATACAGCTTTTATGTGGATATTTTTCATGTTGAAATGTATATACATTTTTTTAGGCCCCTATATATAAATGCATCCTTTATCTATACCACTTACCCATTAAGCGTCACACTCACACCTATGAGCAGATTAGAGTAGCCATCTGGCCTAATCTGCATGTCTTTTGGTGAAAAGCAGAGCACCTGAAGGAAACCCACACAGACATGGGGAGAACTCCACACAGGACTCCACACAGAGGGGTCCCAGTCGGCCCGCAGCTTCAAAACCAGAACCTTCTTGCTGGGAGGTGACAGTGCTAACCACTACACCACCGTGCCACCCCTGTTGTTACTATGGGAACAATAACGGAATCGTGCATTGATATAAATCTGTCAGAGTAGCTGCTGGAGAAAATTAATCATCACCTTCTGATCAGAGTTGAGAATTCAGCAGCACTGTGGCATCCAGATGTTTAACGTACTTCTTATGCACAGATTAAGCTTAGCCTATTGGGCTTCTCAGCTGACATTCCCATTTATTTGAAACACGGATTTATTTGTATACAAATCAAACTAACCCCTGAATGGTTGAAAATTTTGGTCTTTGTTAAAATAAACCCCCAAATTGTTGCTATCTCTGTTGCTTTATTTGTGAATGATTAGTGCTGAGTCGAAAGGCCTTAAGCTGCTTACTATCCCAGCTTAAACACTGTGTGCCAAGACTACTGCAAAATTGCTGTTATTTTAGAGCAGTTACACACACACACACACACACACACACGCACGCACGCACCCACACACACACACCCACACACACACACTGAGCTGCTCATCAGTGCCCTTTTGTGTTCAGGATTCAACACAACAACAGACGTCACACTCAAAGTAATGCTATAAAATCTCAATCATAATTCATCATTATAGCTATTTTTGTACACGGAGCTGAACATTCCAGCAAATAAAGGACTCGCTGGTGCTGCACAGAGATGCGCTAGAGCCGCCCACACACTCCTTCAGGAAGGGCTTATGAGGAATATCCATATGAAGAGGGAGACACCTTGTGGTCCATGAGGAAGGAGCAGTGCATGGAGAGGCTTGTTTAGCAACACTGCATAACTTATAGAAATCAGGTTTGACTCATGATTTCTGCCCTTACCCGGGCCTAACAATTAAAAATGCAAACATATTCAGTCTTACGCAAAGGCGTAGTAAGTCATTTTGAAAGCCACCAATGTTTTTAGGACAAAATGTTCTGGTGCTTTCAGCCTTAGACACATGAGTTTTAGCTTCCTCTCCTCCTGGAAGCTCATATCATACACAGGGGTAAAGTCTCACCACAATCATAACCTGTTCAACACATATTAATGTGCATGCAGTTTAAATTCCATCAAAACATATGAACCCTCCTGTTATGTTCGTTTCTCAGGATGTTCCTGGGTCAGTTTGACACAGGTCATGTTTAATTATCCAAAAGTGCAAAAAAAAAAATCCCTTTTATAAACATTGTTTATATATCATTATTAACTCCAGTATGAACTATTAATAACCATTAATAACCGTGTGTGTGTGTGTGTGTGTGTGTGTGTGTGTGTGTATGTGTGGGTGTGGACCATGTTTTTAATACATTGTGGGGTACATGCATTTAATACAACAGTGTCCCCTTAATGCAATAAAGGCCTGTTATTTTTATTTTGTGGGGACATTTTTTCCTGTCCCCACAAGGGAAAACTCAATTTTATAAAAATCTGTGCAAATAATCAAAAAACTGAAATAGCCAAAAGTATTGTCATTTGTTTGGTTATTTATGGTTAAGGTTAGGGTTGGATAAAGGGTTAGGGTTGTCATAGTTACGGTTAGGGTTATGCCTATAGAAATGAATGGGAGGTCCCCACAAAGACATAAATATAGCCATGTGTGTGTGTGTGTGTGTGTGTGTGTGTGTGTGTGTGTGTGTGTGTGTGTGTGCAAATATGTGAAACGAACCATTTTCATTCCAAATGTTGAGTATACTTATTAAGCCAAACAGGAGGAGTTTCATACTGAAAAAATTCTTTACAACTATTTTTTCAGATTTTTTAAACTTTAAGACGGGTCAATTTGACCCGCAACATAACAGGGGGGTTAACTACCTCGACTGTGTGACCAGCCGGTTGATACATACAGTACACGCCAATGTTCCACCGACTGGGTCACCTTTCTAGATGTTGGCTGTTGTGATGCAGAGCTCCACACTGTTATTATGGTGCCTAGAGGTTAAAAATGGGAACTGCAACAAACACTTATCGAGGCCCATCATGACAAGAATCACACTGCCCCATGGTTGTGCTATAAACATTTTCAGCGGTGACAGAGGAGCAGAAGATACGATTGGCACAGTTACGCTATGGTTGACATGATCTTGTCTTATAGCAAAGTGGAACTGAATCTAATACATTTCCTCCAACAAAGACAAAGTGTACGTGCAGACAGTGTGTCTATGAGGTACAGAATTTCTATTGTAAGATACATTGCAAAGACTAGGAGACTAAAAAAGGGTTTATTTCAGTATATAAATATGTGTGTACACCACAGTGATCTTGTTTCCCCACGCAAAGGCTGAAAAAAAAACCCAAATGAAAACAGGCATTTTCCAATGCCTGAATTTTTTTTGAGCTACTTTCATTTTTTTTATGTTTTTTTAATGTTGTTGAGTTGAAGATTTTAGTGAAACCTAGTGACCCTTATTGCCTCTTTTCCTTGCACGTCACACACTACTGAAAACAATTAAGCAAAGAAATGTATAAAGCTGCTCAAAATGAGCCATTAGACTGTATGCTAGGTGACTAGCATTAGGCATTGTCATCCCTCAACTGCTTATTACAGGATTATGCTAAAAACACACTAGATAGTTTATTTACTATACTATAGCATAAGTCAAGAGTGATAACCTAATGTCATCCTGCCACACCAAGATCCATGGTGCTACAGGAGTCCTAGAATCAAAGACATACAAATTACTGCAAAACCATACTGCAATACTACAAATAATACAGCAAATCATGTAATGTTAACGCTAAGGTAGGTAATTTTGGAGAAACTAGTAAGAGTAAGCTAGATTTTAAAGTATCCAACTGAAAAAACCCACCTCCTCCCTTTAGTCCCAATGCCGAAACACATGAATGCGCACTGCCTGACTACTGCTGGAGGACGAGTCCATGAAAGAGAGAGGGTTGGGGAGAGGAGCGTAGTGTACTGTTCACCGCCACATCATGCATTTCGTGTCATAACTACCTCATGTCTCATTCACATGCAAGACAACACCTAACATTAACATAATGAATTTATACAATGAACATTGCTAGCTTTAGCAATATGTTTGCAGTACATTAGCAACATGTCTGCAATGTCACAGTACACTGTGCCAGTCTATCGCAGGGCTTCGGCTTTTGTTTGGTTTAGTTTTGTTTTAGCATGAAGTAAATTCATTTGAACTTATTTTACGGTAAATGTGAAAGCTTAACATAATCAGCGTTGTCTGAGGAGGACCACAAACTTCCATCTAATTCACAAAAGTTTAAAAGCTCCAACTGCGTCATTAGAGAGGAGCGTTTCAGCACAGCTTCTTAGCAATAAAAGGAGCAAGTAGAGGGAGCCAAATCCCAATGCAATGCCTGTAGTCAGACTTATAGTTACTCTTCCATATTTATCTGTTTTTTGTATAATATTATTACGACACGCATTTTGGTGTTTCACATGAAAAAAAAAAAAGACTCCAGGTATGTCTTAGATAAAGTAAACCAAATAGTCAAGGTCAAACATGTTCACTAGTTCAACATTTAGTTTTACAGGGTTTTTTTTTTTTTTTAATGAAAAAGTAAAATGTTATGATTATCCGAACAAAATTTACAGAGTAGCACCTATGTAAAGGTATGTGCTCATGAGGAATAGCACTGAAGTCACATTTTCCCCAATCTGATTGGGCTTGTTTTTTTTCCTCCATAGAACAACGTCCATTTTTTTCTATAAGGACAATATAGATGAAGATGAAAAGAAACAATAAAGAGTGTACTTTTACATACATATTTAAAATCCACATTAAGTAAGGCTTCTAGGAAATGTAGTCCTCTCGACATTCATTCAATTCAATTCAATTCAATTTTATTTGTATAGCACTTTTAACAACAGACATTGTTGCAAAGCAGCTTTACAATACATAATGTTCAATTAAAGGCTTATTAATCAATAAACATATCCATAAGTGCATATACAGTATATATACATATACATACATATACTGTATATA
>JAQMCW010000014.1:5519404-5531773 GCA_030068335.1 Chrysichthys cranchii | reverse complement strand
GATAGAAAGATGGAGTGGTGGACCCTTGGCTCGCAAATGCATCAGATGGCGAACAAATCAACGTATGAAATTAATTCCCAAACACATTAATTGTATTTACATTCATTTCAATGGGAAAAATTGGTTCGGGTCTCGAACAGAGACTCGGAACAAATTAAGTTCGTGAGTCGAGGGTCCACTGTATAGATATATTTCTAATGAGCAAGCCTATGGCAATGGTGGCAAGGAAAAACTCCCTGAGACAACATGAGGAATATTGACAGGAACCAGACTCAACCAGATACGCACAAGGGAACCCGTCCTCCTTTGGGTGATACCGGATAGTGCAATTACAAACAATTCACCTCTGTTACTGTGTGCTATATGGTCAAAAAAAAGTACAGCTGTGTAGCCCATAATTCAATAGAGTTTTAACACAAAGTCTGTTCTGTTTCAGCTGTTTACTGATGGAGACTTGAGTGAAAAACTGTTTGTGGAAATGTAAGTCTTAATCCACTGTAGCAGAATCGCTCATAGCAACAGCAGTTCAGCGCCATCTTCACAGTTTTTAGGTTGATGTTCAGTTCAGGCTGTTCATATGGAGCCATCCTTAACATGAGCGAGTGGATTTCAAGTAGGACATCAGGATATATATATATATATATATATATATATGACTGTGTGTGTTTGTGTATGCATGTCATTGGCTTAATCCAATGACAATTTGTCTAAACCTCCAGCATGCTTTACACTGCAACCTCTAACACAAGACTCTGGCACCGGTTGCCATTTGCGCTTGAAGACCTGGCTTGATTTTCTGTCAATTACCTGTGTTCCCTATTAGACTGCTTTGTGACTTTGGCTCTGGGCTGTGATCAGAGTGCTTCTTCTCTTGCCTAATAGACAGAAGTCTTCCCTAGCGTACCTCTCCAGCCCAACCTCACAACGTGCATCAAAGCTCTCTGCTCGAGATGACTGCGCGGCCAGATGTGGCCGTAATTAGTGTTTTAAGAGTGCAGTCTTCCGAGCAAGCGAGTGGGGTTTTTATTCCCGTCCCTGCTACACTCTGACTTCAAAGTATGCTCGAATGAAGATATCCTACTTTTGTTCCTGGATGGCTGTGCCGGAAACGCGGAAACTAAAGCCAAGCCGGAACTCTAGACAAACGTCATTTTGCTCATAAGCACACAAACACGTACACGCGTCCCGCAGACAGACTAAAATTGGCCCCTGTGACCAGTCTCTCTCTCGCTCAGCCATGGCCTTGACGCGTATCCGCCACACCCTGCTCTCCCTATTACACATGCTAATTATGCTATTTCACCCTGCTGCTTCCATAACAACCCAGCATAATGCCCAAATTAAGACTTTATTAATGTAAGTCAGCATCTAATGGTTTTAAAAATGATTTATATTGTTTTTCCTGCTCTGAACAAATTAAATATGTAGCTTAGATTAACACAGGCTTTTCGTCAATGGAGAGTTAAAAAGCCTGTTACTGTCACATTTTCATCTTTAGTTCCACATCTGAAACCGCCAGGCAGGCAGAAAAACAATCAGACGGCCAGGAATTTAAATGGGAAACAGTTCCTGTGGTGTGCTTAAGCTTCCTAAATCAGATACGCAAGCTTTTACCATAATTTATACATCGTAGGGTAAAGACTAAGGGTTTAAAAGCCTCATGTTTTCAATTGCCTCGATTAGAGGCTTAATCAGATTTCTAGATAACCATAAATGGGTTGATATTATCTCTGCAATTACTGCAAAGAAACTGGTCAACCTAGGTTATACACTAAATATATAATTTCGGTATCATTTAAGCACAATTTCGAGTTAAGGCAACAGCAAGTACGCCGATTACACCGTCACTGTTACAGCAGCGATTCGGGTTACATGGGCTCAGAAATAGCCTGGGACAATTTCTGAATTATTCGACAGGCAAATACAGCAGTGCAGATGGAAATTTTTCAGGCAATTTTAGGTAATTCTGATACTTGATTACTAGGTAGCTCTGAAATGAGAGCATGCATAGTGAAATGTATTAATAAATCAGTACTAATATAGCCCATCTCTTCCCCCCCATCCCCATTACTCTTAGCATGCTGTGAAATTCCCATCTTACACACTTTGCTGGCCAAGGCCATGAATTATGCATTGTGCCACAGAAATCCTCAATCTCACGCTTCAAGACCACCGCGCATTACCCTGCTTCTATCTCTATTACCAAGATGAATTGTTGAATGGGGAGGTATTTGATGGGATATGGTTCTAACTTCATTGTTTGTTTTCTGTGTAAAATCTCTCTTTTGTGCTGCCGTGCTTCGTGTGTCGAACCAGCGGTGGATTTTATGGTTCTTCAGAGGGTGAAAACGGTTGGGTTGGGTTATGGAAGTGTGCCGTTTGTGACGGACGTGTTCATAACATCATACGTTACTGTAGTGAGGCTGGTGTTGGGATCATCGTGCTTGGGCTTATTTTATATTATGCCATGACAAGGCGTGACAAAACTGATCAGCGTCCCAAATTATGAAACAAACGGGTTTAGGGCGTATACCGTAAAAATGGTGCCCGGCGCAGGATTTCATTTGCGTGCTTACGGCTGTTTGTCCAGAGGGATAAGTGTGTGGTGTGGACACAAAAAAAAAAAACAGAAGAAAAAAATCAACCTATCTATCTCTACATATTTAATATTAATATTTAATTATACTTAGGATTTAATTTCTGAATATAATCGTGAAGATGTTCCATATTAAACCTTAGGGGTAGAGAAAAATATTGAACATGTCCTCACTTGCTTCATGAGGCTCATTACTATCTGTCCCTTCCAAATCGTCTCTATTACACAGACATATTTGAGTGTGTTGGAGCCACTTTCTCCATCTTAATAGCCCTTCTTTAGCATGTCTTATCAGTCACTGATTGAGCTTCTAATATCATCATGAACATTTATCCCACTGTCTGTCATCATAAAATATTAGCTATGCTCTCAGTGCCTTAATTTAATTTTCGGTTGGCGTTTGAGGTCAGTTCCAGGTGTGAAGCTACAGAACTGATATTTTACTCGTTCCTTTCTTACCCGCGTTAAACGTGCAACACGAATAAACGCGCAGTATTTTTTTCCCCCAGAATTTTAGCGAGAATAAATACAAACGTGCTCGCTCATTCTAATCGCACTCCCTCCCCGTGCCTGACCGAGCATTTTCTGTCTCGGCAGTAAAAATCGCTCGTGTTCGTTCTTTGCCGAAACCCGCAGGCCCTCGAAGGCTCGTCGTGACATTCTGTAGCGTTCATCTTAAGCAGTATTATTGGGTTCGACCTTCTCTTTAGCAGTCGTGTAGTCAAAAATAACACTCAGACGTTTGGATCCGAACCAAAAAAATGCATCTAATCCTCCTTTTTCGATAGGTGGGCCTCTGATAACTTTTCACTCATAATTAGCTCGTCTTGATATGAGAGACGTTTGGAGGAAATTGAACTGTCAGCAAATGGAGGCGTGCGTTTGGCCTCATCACAGTGAGTTGGGCCCATCATAATTTGGTGCAATCAGTCCAGCTTCATCTCCCAGGCGCCAATCCGTTGACCTCCCCCTCCTCAATTCCATTTGGTTCTGCTTTAATTATGAGTCAGCAAATCCAGTGCAATAGCAGAGCCCACCTCGGACACCCCTTCAGCTGTCACTCAGGCGCTGATTGACACAAAGCAGATAGGTGGCGTTCTTCGAAGAAAATTGAACCGGTGGCAGCTGGAGATTAAAACGAGTGCCGCCGTGTCCCCTCTTAGCGAAGCTATAACCCGCTGATTCTCCTCTTTCTCTGCCTCCTCTTTCCTTTTGTTGTTTGTAATATTCATGATGGACACTGCACGGCAGCATGCCTGGTCTGCGGGTCTACATGTGATTAATATAAATAGGTGAAAAAGCTTTTAACATTTCTGTTTCAAAATGTCACCCGTCACTGGGTTCTACTTGAGTGATTCAGCCATGGAAAGGTAATTAGTCCAATCTTGATAATGCATCCATTCATATACTCATTCTGAATGCCTCAATTAAGCGAATGTTCTGTGGCTTTAAAATGAAAGTCTGTTTGCCAGTCACAATGGTGTTGTGCCAGGCTGCATGCTCTGCTTGTCGAGCCTAGGCTTAAGCTAAGCACTTAACAGCCATTTACTCAAGGGGCACGGCATTCTGCTTGACATTGTACATTCATTGCCCATAATAGGACGTACTGAAAATCTTTCTCAGAAGAGAGACAAAGGGCACCTTTTTATCAGACGGATGATGAAGCATTGATTTTTGTCTGTTCTGAGAGAAAACGATGACTGTTGGGACCCCCCCCCCCAGGAGCAACGGTCCTGATCAGTATCGGTGATTTTAATTTGGTTTGCTTCTTCACATTTGCTCTTAACCCTCATGGGCTCAACCTGCTCCTGAAACTGAAAAAACATTTGAACAACATTACTTCAACATAGCTTTCTTTCTGTTTACTTGGAAACTTCTGTCAGGAAGGCAAGAATTGCACACTGATAGTACCTGCCAAGTTCTTATCCACAGGGCAGCTAATGGCTTTAACTTAAATGATTTTCTGTCATTCTCTTTGCGGGGGTTAGTCTCGAACCGGGGTTTTGTAATAGGCCAATTTGTTAACCCTTTCAGAGTGAGGGCATTCAATATGTGTCTGGTCAGCAGAGAATAGGTTAGGGCTCTATGTTGATAAACCTGGATGTCTGGTTGCCTTTTCAAATGTGAGTTTTTATTGGCTTCTCTGACATTCCGCAATACTGTGGGAACAGAGGGAAAAGCAGGGCAGATGAAAATGGGGGGAAAAAAGGGAGAAAAGGTATAAGGGGATGTATAACGCATTAAAGGCCTGACACTAGATAATTGCCTATATGGATGTACATCAAACTGTAACTCTTAAAGTCAAACCATGGTCTCGGAATATGTATGATGATGTTCTTGCACTATAGAAGAGATATTGAAATATTGCTTCGAAATACAGGGCACGGCTACCTGAGTGGGGCTCAGAGCTAAGCGTCCAGCCCACATTTCAATAGCACTGTTTGTTTGGAAAAAACACACTTTCGGATGTTTCACTGAGAAATGGCAGTCTATTTTCATCATCATCTGCTTAGCTTGCTTTTCACTCCAGCGTAACAATGAATATCAGAAGCCTTCCTTCGTCATCTGGGTAGTTTTATTTTTTATCGTTTTGTTTCCATGTTTTTTTGTATTTCTGCATTTGATTTGCCCTGTATTGCAGTTAAACTGCACCGTGCGTATTCCATGCTTGGTTTTCTAAGTGATCGTACCAATCTGATGGTGGGATGATCAAAAAAACAAAAAAAAAAACCCCAAACAAACAAAGAAACAAACAAAAATAACCCCCAAAATACCACCCAGTTTAGTATGAAATTATCATACAAATTGCATCTCTCCTTATCGATTTCATGCAGACCGTCACCATTGTGTTTTGTTTTGTTGGTGGTTTTTTTGTTGGTTTTTTTTTTTGGGAGGGAGGGCTTGTGTCGTGTTAATGTGTACAGTATTAGAAACCCAATTACCCTACCACGAGTCTCGGCATAATTGTTTATTATTTTCCTATTAAGCAAACATTGATAATCAATGATTTAGAAAATAGGGCCATGAATAACATCAACATTAATACATTTTTCCCTCTGACAATAATGATAGATTATTTTAATGATCACTCCAATGTCAGTTCAATGGCATCCGCACGCAAATAGCCCATTCACAAAGGCATCCTGCTAATGGATGTGTCGTGTAGGTAATTCCCTAATTTACGGGCGAGGAATTGTATTTCCCTTTTCAAAACGTCGCTCATCAAACCCTCCTTTTTGGTGGCGTGGGGCCCTAGTTCCTCACATTACAGTACATATTGGTAAAATGCATTAGGCTACTCAGATATGCTAATATAACCAACAACAGATGAAAAAAAACAAACAAAAAAACGGTTAGCATGGTGTCGTGCGTAATGCTAACTGACCCCTCCTGTGGTAGGAAGCAGCTAGGAGAAATCTTTACCAGGCAAAATGAAATAGATTAAAAATCTGTTTTCTTTCTTTGCTGCTTCATTCCGAGGTTGTTATTTATCTCACATTCCAACAAAATTGATCTTGAAGCAGTGCAATCACAATTACTCAATTCCTTAATTGGCCGGCTGTACATTAGCGAAAGGAATCCGATTCTCTGGGCAAGAATCGATGGTGCTAGCGGAGCGAGTGTGGGGACAGGGATTGGGCAAGCAGTGTGGAATCAACCAGCCCTGAACGATCGCTGATCGTTTTGCATTCACTGACGAGAAAACAGCAGGCACAAGTTCATATACCTCCTTCCGTTCGAACGAGGATGCCCTGTCTGACCAGACTAAGAAACGTGAGCTCGCTTCATAATGGCATTGTTAAATGCAATGATTCTGCATCACAGTAGCAATTGAAACCAAGCCCCGTGTGTCTGCGCAGTTATCACTTAATGGTGGCGCATCATAGAAAATGGTGAACCTTCATCTTTGTGTGGAATTGCACGGCTTTATCCGGCCATGGCCCTGCAAAGAAAGCCATCATAACATTCGCTAATTTTTAAACAAACACTGTGGAATGAAGCAGATCTGGCCTTAAAAAGGACAAACAAACTAAGCAAACGAGACGTGCAAATGACCTTATTTACGAGGCCGAGAGTTTGCATTATGGCGAGTTATTAGTGTGAAATTGATAATTGCTTGATTACGGGAGCTAATGTCTGGTGGCATGATGAGCAAGACCCATTACGCTGTCACGTTTGTAGATGTCAGCGAAATATAATGAAGGTCAGACGGCACAACAGCTGTCTAATGACGGGCCTTGGTGCGCAGAGGAGAGTGGCGCATCTCCAGTACGAGCCCAGACTTTTTATTATAGCACGCTAGTGTGCACATAATTAGCATCGGGTTTTTTTTGCTTTTGGAAAAAAAAAAGGGAAAAAAGGAAAATAAAACAATTCGAGCTTCTTTTTTTCATTCTTTTTTTTTTTGATGGGGAAACTGGTGAGTAAAATGGGCATATTGCCTCCCCGGTGCATCAGAGCTTTGTGCCTTTCATGTCGAAGAATAAGATATATTTCACAGTCATATTTGCTTTGCTTAGAAAGAGCCAAAGCGCACTTTGGCCACAAAAGTGGCGAAAACTCTCCGAGGACACTTTTTCCACATTGCTGTTGTGTTTTATTTCGTGCTTCTCTATCTTCTCTCTCCAGTGGTTGTTGATGATGTGTCTGAGTGCTTGTGGCAGCTGTGTGTTATGTCTAATAGAGCAGAAAGGCTACTCAGAATAAAGCTATTTGAAAATTTGTTTATGTGAAATATTTGTAAATAGAGGCAGGCCTCCTGGCACCGTGGCATCATATTCTCCTGTCAGTCTGCATTCAGGCTTTGACAGGGGATTCGAGGCTGGCAAATGCACCACATGTTCAAGTGAATCCCACAGTGTCTCGCTTCCCTCACCACTTCCACGGCTCAGTTACGGTGTGTTTACGGGGGCCAGTGAGCACAAGACACATGTCTTATCTCTCAAGCACAACAGTAAAGCACATCCTAAAAGTATTCCCCTCTGGCGTCTCAGCACTGTAAAAGTAATAACTGAATGTCTTTCTTTCTTCGTCTTTATATATATATATATATATATATATATATATATATATATACACACACACACACACACACACACACACACAGAATTGCATGATATGGTATATGTATAGTGTAATGCATAAGAAAAAGGTTTTATTAAATTGGATTAATCCAGTTTTCATTCTTTAATAATAATAATGATAATAATAATAATAGTAATAATAATTATTAGTTTTACTGTTATTTGTTCATATATGGGGTAAAAAAAAAAATCTAACATTCTAGCCCAATTTCAGTATAATGTAGAATTTCGTATACATTCTGGACTTTTACTTGGTGGAGAAAAAAAAAGAAGAAGAAGAAAGAAAAGAGAAAAAAAGAAAAAATCTTGCCATTTTGGTCTGTTAACTACCTTGAGCAATCACATTTGATGCTCCTTAATTTTGTCCCACTCTCCCAAGCCTTTTTTCCAGCTCAGCAATCGAGACAATGTGTTTGCTTATCAAGCCGCTTCGCTAAGTGTTCCTTTGCATGTAAATTAATCTTGATTCAGTTGACACTGTCATGCTGAGTGGTACAAATTGCCCATAGCAATAAAACAGCATGAATGGGAAAAAAGCCCAAATTGAAGCACTTGATGGGATGTTACTTTGCTTTATGCCAATACATTAGCAGCCCATAATGTATTTCGCTGCTTGGAGAAATATGGTATGGTGGATTTTTAATTTTGATTTCAATGGAGCAGCACTATGTCTTTTAAAATCTGACTCAGACAAACCATTAGCAACGAGGATGTTAAGGTTAAATAGGAAGCAATGCATTCGCTTGCACAGGCCCTGAGTGCCATCCATCATTCCATTTGCAGCAGCTTGACAAAAGTACTTGGCTTTAAATAACACTCGAATTTACTCCCAGTGCAGAGCAGGGCTTTAGCATAAACAAACATGGCTGCATTAATTTATTAAACAGCAATCTTTCAAAAAAGAAAAAAAAAAGAAAAAGAAAAAACAGAGACGGATGGAGATAAGCCAGCATGTAATAGATGTTCATAAGCACTGTTTTGCCGCTATTTACATTCATTTCACTGCTCAAAAGCTATGGCAAGCGATCATTTTTTAAAACGATTGCACTGAACACCTACAGGAAAATCTCAAACGAATAAAAATTGAACTTTATGACAGCACTGGTACCAATGTAATCTAAGAGCAACCCAATATCAACTAGAGATGCGCGCATGTCCATAAGTGTTGCAGAGAATCCGACATCATTTTCACAACGTGTATAATGTAAACACTTTGTGAGCGGGCAGTGGATTTGACCACTAAGAGGCAGCACTGCTCAGTGCTTTGGTGAAAAACGAACACATTAATGGCTTTATAATTACCGGCGTTGCTGTAATTTTTCTCCCAATGTTGGGATTGGGTGAAAGAATCAGAGGAAGGTCTATTACAGGTTAACTCGCTATGCTCAGACACTATTTCTTACGATCCCCCTAACGTTTAATTGTGCTCGGTGCCGTCGGTTCTATCGCAGCACTGATCATTTCCAAAGCCCGGAAATTACCTGAAGTACTCCTTTAGTTAATGTCATAGAAATAAAATGGGGAAAAAAAAACCCTGGTGGCTTGTGGTCAGTGCCACATTCACTCTGTACGCTGTTTACCATAATCCATGTGGGGCCTCAGTGCAATTTACCAACTCGAGGATAATCATTCTGGCAGCACAAATGAAGGGGCCAGCCCTCTTTTCTCACTCGCTGCTCACTAATAGGATTGTGTCTGCTTCAGCACACTTTAATTGAGGACTCCATGTCAAAAGAGAGCTCGGCTGAATGGGCCGCCCTCCTCGATGGCTGGTCACTGTTCGAGTGACAAGAGCGAAGAGTGACACCACCTGAGGGAACCGTGTTATGATTTTTATCACAAAGCATGAAAATGACAGTAATTGCTTGGTTTTAACCTTTGGACATGATATGTGGTGAACACAAGACAGCTTATTTCTGGCACTTAACCACAACAATGCAGAGCCTCTCTTGTAGTTTGTGCTAAGGGAACGCTCTATAAAGAAATAAAAGGGGAAAAAAATGAAAAGAAAACCATAATCTTTTAATCAGTGAATTCAAATAATGTATTCCCTGTAATAACACGTCAGTTTTACTGACCTCAGAATAGCATAAAGCTGTAATAGCTATGGTGCAACTAAGAGCTTATGATATTTGTACATTGTAGATACATACATTGGAGATACCCGTGAACCTGTTTAGAATTAAACAAGGTCACGTCATGTGGCACCACAAAGGGCTTTAATTTACACTGTTTAGTTTAATTTACACAACTTTACACTATTACTTTCTAATTTACTGTGACGTCGCGGAGACTAGAGCCAAGCAGTCTCCGCAACTTCACAGTAAATCAGAAAGTAATAGTGTATAATTGTAAGTACAGTCACTTAAGTATGTATATTACAAGTCAGCCTCTGTTTTAGTGATACTGGGGCAGGGGGTAGCTAAGGGGGTGAAGACGTTGGACTACTGATCGGAAGGTCGGGAGTTCAAATCCAAGCACTGCCAAGCTACCACTGCTGGGCCCTTGAGCAAGGCCCTTAACCTCAAAAAAATGCTCAGTCGTATAAAGGAGATAAAAATGTAAGTGTCCGCCAAGTGACGGTAATGTAATGATACTCAAATATCTTAAGTATTGTACGACTTGTATTCACAGTCATTTACATATGATAAATATTATATAATATGTACTTCCAAACCATTCGCCAACAAACACATTAAACTTAATAATCTCAAAACCTTGTTAAAGATAGATTGGAAATCATCCAAGACCTAGCTGAAGTCGGACTCACTGAGTTGATCTGAAATTCATTTTAATTCACTTTTGGACATTTCGAGTCTGACGTAACATGACGACCCCTTCAAGTTTGACACTTTCTGATTTCTGGGGCTTTTCCTCTGCCTCTACTTGTTAAACTATAATCCTTTTGTAGCATTTTCCTAAGCCCTCTTTCATTAATCCTCGAATAGCTGTCGTTCACACAACATATCCCTTGTTATCTGTAATGTATGCTTTTGACACATAGCAAATTACAAAAAAGCAGAGTCAGAAGAAAGGACCCTTGAGTATATTACTCATTTACTCCTGATTAAGGCTGAAGAGAGAGGGGGGTTTAAGAGTCTGCTGATAAACTCCCTTTCTTCTGTTGATGGTAATTACCCGTATCCCCTGAGACCGTGCTGAGCTGCTGGCGACGGGCAGAGTGTGCTAATCGTCGAACATGAGCCACTGTCCAGTTGGTGTGCAGGCGAATGGGACCACGCTGCGCTCTCCAGCCTCGCTGCGTGTCTGAGGACGGCCTATTGTGGCCCTTTGTCCTGGATAACTGGCCGGCCATTGTGGCCAAATATGTTAGGCAAATTGAGGCAGATGGCTCCGATTCAGACACGTGGCTTTCCCAGGGCTGCAGTGAAGGCTGAGACACTGGAGAGGGGTGGTGCGGGTCAGGGCCCCGCTTGGCACTTGTTACCGCCTTCAATAGGCCCATGTGTCCCTGTTCACCCTCAATACGGTGTTGCTGAGATACGCGGCGCTGAACACGCTCCTCCGGGCCCACCGAGGACGGCGCGGGGGCGGTTACCCCAACACTCCATCTTCCCCAGCAGGTCTGGGTCTGCTCCCTGTCTAACCCCCTGGGGCACTGCTGAATGGCTGCGATTGACAACGAGGTGGTGGCCCATCCTAAATGGCTTTTCAGTCAGCTGCGATAATAGACTGGCCGGTTTTGTCACTCTCACGCTAATAGCTGGTAATTATGGGATTTGTGGTGTTTTGATATTCTTGCCTAATCTGTGTCCTTGTGTGTTTTGGGTAAAATGTGTCAAGCCTGGGATAAAATGGCTTTTATGATTTAAAAATGTGATATAAATGACTTTGTGATATAATGACTGCAGCAGGTGACCGATTTTACAAGGTTATTCCCATTATACCAGTCTGACAGACCAGGATTAAGACTGATTGCAAGATAGCCAATAGATTGCTACATGAGTTACACTGACAAGTTTTTTTTTTTTAAGTTAGTAATGTATTGATGTATTTTTATAATAATTAGATATCAAAAAATAGAAAACTTGCTGGAGTCGGCATACAATAAGCATACTACAAGCCACCCTTACACTATAAAGTTTAAAGTCTGCATGCACAGTTCCTTATTCATTACTGTGCAGTCCATTTTTATGCAAATATATTATAAGAAACAATACCGCTGCAGTTCTGTAACTGAGAGAAACTAGACAAAATATACGATTTATTAGTGGTAAGATCTAAGATGAGGTCACTCTGACAAATTTGCAAGGAAAAATAATGAAAATGCTCTTTTTAAAAAAAAGTGATATAGTCTTTAATTTTGGGGCGAATAAAAAGTTACGTTTTAACGAGGAGACAAAATAAATGTTATGTTTTATGTGCATTTTTAAAAAAAAATAAAGTTAGGGTCAGCATTCACAAAGAATATTCTATACTATGTGTTCATTTAATATGAAGTCAGTTCACTTTTCATTTTTAAGAAATTTGAGACACGTTTCAGAAGAAACTCTAAGATTGTAAGTTACATTTCCTAAATATATACCGTATATGTAGAGAGAGAGTGCGATATATATATATATAAAATTATATGTAATTCAGATGTAATTCAGCAAAAGAGTTGTGTGATTTTCAAAGAGGGCATATTGTGGGTCAGTCTGAGGGTGGACTTAGCCAGCGTATGATTGT
>JAQMCW010000014.1:5461989-5480009 GCA_030068335.1 Chrysichthys cranchii | reverse complement strand
AGAGAATTAAACAAAAGATAAAAATAAAGAAAGGGTTTTTTTGAGCCTTATAAAGATGCATCAGAAGACATTGTGCTTTAATGCTGTATAGACAACTGGTGAATCTCTCTCTCTCTCTCTCTCTCTCTCTCTCTCTCTCTCTCTCTCGCTCTAACCCACATACACAAACTGACACGTCTCTCAAAGGGTGAGATAGGAAAATCTGAGAGCACTGAGATCGAGTGATTGACAACCGACAGAGATGCCTTTTTGTCCACATGGGATGGAGTAGGATTGGAACCAATTAGTGAGTAATCAGAGACATGTTTTGCTCCTGCATCCTTTGTGTGCTTTGAAGCAGTTGCCATTGGGGATGCTTTACAGGCCACAAATATCTGCTTTGACCAACCACTGGCACAATAAATGGTCAGCTTGTGTGTAAATGCACTTACAAAAGAGTCGGGCAGTCAGAAGAGACTTGCCATTCACTGACAAATCAACAAATCAATGTGTGCGAGGTAGGTCAAGTGTAGTACTAACAGCTTGTGGAGAATAAAAGATTCATCCTGAAGAGTAATTAATGTGTTGTGTTACATTATCACAAAGCATACATCTAAGACAGCCAAGATAATGATATTACAATTAAAAGTGACACATTTAGCAGTGTAATACAAGCACACGATATAGAATAGCAATATTGCATATGGCCTAAGTATGGTTTCTAATAAAATACCTTCTATAAATGAAACGACGTAACACAAAAGGAAAGAATATGGCTTTTGCATATAATGAATATAACAGATAATGTACAGTGACACAACATACAGACTGGTGACAAATTAAAGGAAAATATGGGGGCTCTGTTATACGACTGGGAGCATTTTGCTGGCATGGCTTGGGTTCACTTGTCCCCTTAGAATAAAGGGTCACTGCAAATCAATACAAAGTTATTCTGACTGATCACCTTTATCCTATGATGAAACATTTCTATCCTGATGGCAGTGGGATCCTTCCGGATGACCCCGCCCCTTATCCACAAGGCTTGAGGGTCACTGAATAGTTTCTTGAGTATGGAAATGACGTAAATCATATTCTCGGAGCATCACAGACACCAGATCTCGACCTCAGTGAACACGTAAGGGAGATTCTGAACTGATGTGTTAGACGGTGTTCTCCAGCACCATTATCAAATCACCAATTGAGGGAATATCTTTTGGTGTTCATGCATTCAGTATGATTCCAGTGACTTGTAGAAACCACGCCAAGGCACACTAAAGCTGTTCTGGTGGCTTTTAATGGCCCAGTGCCTTCCTGATACACTTTATGTTGGCTTTTCCTTTAATAGATCAAATATACACTGTAGTATAATATATAAATTAGTATAGTATGTATTAGTAAATATTTCTATTCCAAATCTGTAGATCTCACCTAAAATTACAGAGGAAAAAGAAACCCACAGGCAGATAAAACATGGCCAGTTTTGGTATGGTCTTTCACTTTCCATATAAAGTTAATTGTCTCAGAGAATTAGTGGATGAGATCTCATTGAAACAACAGAATGGGCAGAGTGTGTGAAAAGCTCCCCCGGTCCCTGAACAAGCTTCGCGTACACATCGATCATCATCAGCCTCAGCATCTGCTCTGAGAGGCCCAGACTCCCTCAACCTCCTGTGCTTGCCTGCTCCCTACAGAGGCACATTTCTTATTTTGTGCACTGTGCCAAATTTATGGTAAACATCATATGATAATCAGATGATTGCAAGATGTCAGTAGACAGGGGTTGTTGAGTGATACATTGGGTTAAAGGAGAAAAAACCAAAAGCTTTGTTGTCTGGTGGCATATGTAATTCTTTCTGGCTCTAAAACATTATCCAGTGGATCAGTTATTTACCAAGGATATTATGAGTTGAATCAAGTGTCAGGACACGCAGTGGACCAAAAGGTCCCTTTCTTTGGTACTCTAATTAAAGCAACAATGACTCCACAGTAGCAACTTTACACTGTCCGTTGCTGTGGTGTACACCCAGTCTCGGTCCCGAGCTGGAAGATCCCGATGAAGAGTCACACAACAGGACTCATCACAGTCCTCCAACAGTCTTAAAAAAATAATCATAATAATAGAGTATTTTCAACACATGAAGCTGACACTGCTTTTGAAACATGTCTCCATGCCCTTTGCTGTAGCCTTCCTGCTTCGCCACCTATACTTGCCCTTGATTTCCACTGTCAGAGCATGGAAAGCACCCCACAGGCCCTGACAGGAGCGACAGCTCGGCGGTAAATCAGAAATCAGTGCCGGAGAGGGGAGCAAGCCACCATGAAGGTCACAGCCACAAGCGTGCCATCTCATGTCTATCCAAACAGTGCACACATCCGTGACCAGCAGGATGGCCCTGTCTGGGACCTGAGTGGGTTGTCTATCATAATCTGGTAATCCCCTGGTGTTTTTGATACCCAATTATCCTGCACAAATGCATTACATTTAATTGCACCTGCGATGAAACAGATATAAAATACCACACAGGAAAATATAAAAACCCTGGATGTAGAATTGGACTCGTTCGGTTATTTGGTTATTTAAATCACAGATCAGTGCTGCTTTATGATTTGATGATGGAGTTCTTCGCAGTGTGTTAATCTGAATAATCTACATCAAATGTAGGTAATAATCCTGCCTGTTAGGCCTGGTAAGACTGAGCATATCTGACAGTGTGTTTGTCTAGCAAGCGTGGCGAGAATTAGTGGTCTTCTCATGTTTGCTTACTGCCACCTGCTGGTTTCCTGACAGTCAGTCAGTCAGCAGGACACAAGGTTGATGAATCTTGCTTATCAGGAATTCCAAGATGAAAATGATTTCAGGAATCTATCACTTGCTTTTACATAATATATATAAAACCAGTGGGTTTTTTTTTCTTTTGTCATAGATTAGTTTTGAGGGCGGGAAAAAAAAGCAGAAGAAAATGGGTGAGTTATAATATTAAGGTAATATTAATATAATTATCATTATAATACCACAGTTCAGAGACCGTAGCTAAAAATTAAGCATAGCAATGGGCTCGTCTGCATAATCGTCCTCTTGATTTCCCTTATTCCTGACAACCTGTATGGAAAACCACATCCAATGCACATGTGACATGCGAAAAGCATTCTGTAAGTATATTTTCAGACCTGATATTGCATGTGAACTGAAAATACCGTACAGACACGTGGGCAATATAGTGCTGTATATGACCTTGGGAGAAAATCCTAATCTGAGAAATGAAACCTACATGCCATACATGTAAAACATTAATGAGAAAGTACTGAAATCAAAAATCACTTGAAAACAAGTGATGTGATGTGATGTGAAAATGGTGGGGAGAAAAACACACAGGCCTACATTTCGTGGAAAAATAAACAAGTCAGTCAATTATATGAAGGTGGGAATAATGAGAAAACAACAGCATGTTCAACGTGTGGAAAATGGGGGAAACGTAGCATGTCTAAAGCCCACACGGATGAATGTGAAAATCATTCACATCTGAAGTTCATGGGGCTATTCTGTAAGGAAATATAAGGACTTGATGATGGATGTTATTAAATAAAAGCTCTTTCATAACTCTAAATAGCTCTAACGCATACCTTGAAATTCTTTGTGGAATTTAGTACATCAGTCCTTTTCATGCTTGATGTCTGGAACATTTCAGTTCATTTGTTGTAAATACTTTATATGCTTTATATGTACTCATTTACGTGTCGTTATTAGCTGCAGTAATGAAAGCTATATATATATATACACACACACACACACACACACACACACAGACACAGAGACACACACACACACACACACACACACACACAAATATATTACCTAGAGTTAATGGAAGAACGCTTACATTACTTACAGAGTCCACTAGTGACCATTACTAAAACAGCGTGCTACCTCATTCATTCCCCACAGTGCCACACAATAGCCTACTATAAATACACCTGGATTCACGTCAAGCCTCTGGGCTACGTGCTAATAGTCACTCTAAACGGCACACAGTGTCGTAACCACTTAGTCAAGAAGTCACCACAATGCACTGATTTGTGATTAGCATTGCATTAGAGAAGGACGCTTGGTCATAGTTCAATGCGAAATGATTTCTGCTTGAACACACATACTACTCTGCCTCCACCCCATGCCACAGTATGTGCCCTCTGCTATGGGTTGTAATGGTATTATGAGGCACACGTCATTAATCCACTTGCAGGAAAGGAAATCAGCCCAGTAGAAAGTCTTAGCTTTGTGCTGATTAGACAAGACAGGCTAGGTCATGGTGTGTGGACCGGTATAACTGTTCATTAACACACTGTATTAGATACAATGTGCAGTGTAAATGATAGGAAATAGGGTAATCGAATCTAGATGAATTAAATAGCAAGGAAAGAATCTATTGCCCCCCCATGTATACAGTGTATTGCATGTTTGATCTCAGACGTTCAAACCTTTTTAACCACCAATAAGTTAACTTATTATTATCAATTATTTGCCTATTTGGATACTGCCAGGCTTCACATGGTCTCTCTAATGTAGCATGCTTGCAAGGATGTAGACACTGTTTAATCTTCTTTAGAAGTCTAGCCGAAATGTAATTAGCTTAGGTAAGTACTGTATAACAGAATTAAATCCCAGCTTTGACAGGAAACAAACAAACAAACAAAACAAAACAAAAAAACGCTCAATAGATAGTAGTTGAAATGACACAAAATAAATGGTTTTCTATTTAAGCATTTCAAGAAAGCATAATGCTGTAGAAATCCCCATAACTCATTCGTCTAATATATTAACATGTGTTCTTTCTTCCTGTGCATTCTGTGCTATTATATAAATATATATATATATATATATCAATGTCACAGATGTGTTTAACCTGTAGACTTGACTACTGCACATCAAAACCGTTTTACCCATTGCATTACCGTTCGAAGGCTCGAGACAAAATCCACCAAACCCACAGAGCTGTTTTATTAGGAGGATTTATTGGAACGAGATTTCCAGTAAGACCTGCAGTAGTGGTGGAGATTGCAGAGGGCACGGCCTGTGGGTTTCTCATCAGCCTAGCTCCCAACTGGACATACTCAGATGGAAGATGCTCATTTCCTGAACTGAGCAATGGGTGCTGGGATTTTGATGTCCTGGCCTTTCTCCAGTTTCTTCTCACATTCAATCAGAAAGCTGACCCCGTCGATAACAAGCTGAACAAGCTCGACCTGAAACAAAGGAAAGCTTGGAGCATTAGATGAGCTCCTCTTAGGTGCACGTCTGCCTTAAAAACCACTGCAGTGTTTATATCATGATTTTCCACACGCAGATTAAGTGTAACACTACATTCCAAAAGGAATCCTGGGATAAGAACCCAAGAACGTTATATCATTTTAGTGACTTGTGCGTTATCAAATGGTTGTCCATGTGGACAGGATATTATTAGACTTACGCTGGGACGAATTTGAATTGAAATCTCTCGGCATCTGTCACAAATATGTTGTGTGACTGCGAGAGTGTGCTCGTAGTGGGTCTGTCTCTGTGTGCCCTCTGATTATCCCTCATCTTCCAGTATAATAGACTTAGTCTCCTTTCCAGTCTGAGGATTTACCATTTCCACTGAACAATCTGATTAAGGTGTTGGGTGAAGAGTTCTTCCTAAGACCCGGGAAGGATATTTACCTCAGACTTGCCCAGACGGTCAAGGTTAGATATGTCGAAAATGTCACCGACAGCAGCAGTGTCCACCCCACCTGTACCACGCTTCTGTAGCCTGAGGTTATCCAGGATCTTACTGAAGCGGGGGTCCTGATGTGGTAAAGACATGGATCAATTGTCACAGAATCACACTTCATAAATCTATTAATTCTGACCAATTATTTGGCCAAAGATTTGGTTAAAATGGTGGTCAGTTTGATTCAGATTTGCTTATTCTCAATCATTGAACTCTATCACCAAAGATTCATGCATGATTCATTTTGCAATACCTTGAGAACGAGCGTTATAGAATCTTTTGATTCTATAATCAAACGATTCATGCACGATTCATTCTGCAGTACCTTTTCTGAGGAGGCTTGTATAATCATTGCATTCAATAATCAAATGATTCAAGCATGATTCATTTCAAAATACCTTCCAAGAAGAGGATTATAGAATCATTTGATTCATTAATCAATCGATTCATGCATGATTCACTTCACAGTGCCTTGATGAGGGCAATTAGAGAATCGTTTGATTCTCTTATCAAATGATTCATGTATGATTCATTCTGCAGTACCTTTTCTGAGGAGGCTGGTAGAATCATTGCATTCAATAATCAAATGATTCAAGCATGATTCATTTCAAAATACCTTCATGAAGAGGATTATAGAATCATTCCATTCATTAATAAAACAATTCATGCATGATTCACATCACAGTGCCTTGATGAGGGCAATTACAGAATCGTTTGATTCTCTTATCAAATGATTCATGCACGATTCATTCTGCAGCACCTTTTCTGAGGAGGCCGGTAGAATCATTAAACTATTCACGCATGATTCGGCTTGCTGTACCTTGCTAAGGAGAGGCAGGCGAACATGGACTCCAGCTCTTAGTCCAGTGCCCAGGTTGGAAGGGCAAGTCAGGATGTAGCCCAGGTTCTCATTCCACATGAATTCCCAGCCTCTCTCCTGAATCAGCTTCTCAACCTAGGAGGAAACAATCCAAGACAAAATCACATAGGCGTCTGGGTAACAAAATAATCACGATGTCTTGTACTCGACGATACCTCTTTTAGTCCCCTGCAGAATCTGTCAAAGACTCTCTTCATGTTGCCGCCCTTCTCCATGGAGATGATGCGGGTGTGGTCCTCTTCGTTGATCCAGATTAAAAATGTTTTTTCATTGTTGTGCCTGGGAGAGAACATACCCATCAGATTTGGAATTTCAACTAACAAGCCTAGATTTCATCCCGAACATCATCATGGATTTGAAACGCTCACAAAATGCCTTATTAGCATGCCAAATACAAGACTCCTATGTTAGCCAAACATATCAGCAGAATAATTACATATTGATTTATGTGTCAGGACAACAACATGGGGATTATGATAGATATGCACCAATAACATTTTCCCACTTTCTGTACTGATACTGATATCGGAGCTGTGAGTACTGACTGATACCCAATACTTATCAGAAACGCTTAAGAACCAAAACAACTGTCTGCAAGCTTTTGTTGCAGAGTTTTACAAAACAGCATGGCTGTACACACAGTGGCCTTTAAGATAATCCGTGTCTGGTTTCCACGTTCATCATCTGTCATGTTAACCTTGCATGCATTAAAATAATCCTTGTCAAATCCTCTTCAAAACAGACCCCGTGTTTCAGGTCAGTACCGACCCCAAGACTAATAGTGGATTGATACATTTCTAGAATGTAACACACATGTGCATGCAGTCTGGTGGGGCAACTCTCATGCACCATACCAGATTCCCCTGGCATCGGGCCAATCACGAGCCATCCCTGCACAAGTCAGCAAGGGTGAGACCGGCTTGTCAAATAGAAAGTGATCCTGGGATGAACAGACCAATTAGGAACAAAAGTAAGAAAGGGGCTGAACAAAAAGCCAGGGGTACAAAAATGGCAAAAATGTCTCCTATTTATACCACGGGGCTGTTGAATCCTGGATTCTGATGGGTCAGAAGAATTTGATTACGTTTCTAAAACCGCAACTCAAACAGGGATTCAAACTGCATGGTGAGGATTAAAGGGCCGACTCACCCTTCGCAGAAACCTCTGCGCTGATTCGATAACTCAGAAACAATCTGCACCATGACCGTGTTCCAGGCTACAGATCTTAAGTCATAGCATGAAATTAAAGATATGTCGTCAAAGGATGTATATTTTAAAGGAAGCTCATATTTTGTTCAACACTTTCCTGTATGACATGTTGATGCCGAAAGACTTCAAGATGGGTTTCGAAGGGATTACTAATAGTAAAGGTGTGCAGAGGTTTGGCTGAAGAGGGGGCTAGCAGAATAGCGCTCGCATGCTTCCAAAACAAAAAGGAAGAACTGCATTCTGGGAAGGACGAGCCGGCCCCTTTAATGTACTCGTTCTAATGCAGTGTGATTTCTACAGCAACGACTTACACAAGGACTTGTATGATGGATATTCCACATATTAAAAAAAGAAAAAATGCACATAATGGTTAAAATAGTGTTGTTTCCTGTAACGAGCATTTTTGGAAGGAGTCTCCAGTGTCAGTGCTTTGTAACAGTCAGAGGTAAAGCTATAACTTTCCGTTTCTGAATGGACAGCTTTATGGGTTCCTGGTAACACCAGAAGTTGCATTTTTTGTTTGCTTTATTAACTGTATTAAGAGAAAATAAGAGGCTAGTGAAGAATTGACTGTTTATAGCTGCTATAATGGAAATGCTAACACGAATGAAATTGTTTTATGGATGTTTCCCCAACATTAAATGTTACTAAATAAAGAAAAAAAAATATGACGTCATTCTTTATTGACTAAAACCATACACGCACTGGCAAATTACTGTGGTATAAAAGGAATAAAGCACTTCAGGACATTCTGTTACACTAATGCAGTCCATTTTTTTTTTTTAGGTGGGAACAGTAACTACTCTGTGTCTCAGGCCACATTCCTTCTACAGTACACACCATCATGTTTTATTCCTTAATTAATATCCCATCTATGGTTAAAACTGAACAGGCCTCTCATGATCATTTCTTTCACCAAAGTTTACATTACAATCTCAGCCTATAAAGTTGTATCCTACAGACTACTGTTACTACACATTAACCACTAGTGGCTATTCCTACACCTTACCAAATGCCTCGAGAATCAGGCCAGTCTCTGGCCATACCAGATGCAGTGAGGAGCGGAGACACTGGCTTATCAAAAAGAAAGTGCTCCTGAGACGAACCGGCATGTGACAAGAGCAGCAATGCTTGTGTTAGGGAATATGGAAAACTTCATGAAAAACATTAATATTTAGAAAAAGATATGGCTTTGGTTTCCACTCCTTTAAGATTGCATGAATTAATTTAGTAGTTATATTGATATGAAGGGTAAATACTGAGAATCGGTGATGCTAGAGAAAAAAAAAAACGCTTTTGATGTATTGTAATAGCTTACGTCAATTAGTTGTTGCTGGTCCTTTTCAGACATCTCAGTCAGACTGTAGTATTTGCCTGCGAGATCTCCTTTTAGTCCAGACAAAGCTTGGACAGCCACTCTCTCCACCTCGCGCCGTTCAGAGCGTGTGCAGGCCGGGGGCAGACTGAGGCCCCGGATACTGCGGCCAGTACGCACACGGGATGACAACACATATTTGTCATCAAAGACCCCCGAGGTGATCTGCACCATACAGCGACATTGTGCATTATAGCCAGGATTCAGATTGGAACACAGTAAAAATCAAGTGATGATCCTTCTAGCCGCTAAACTGAGAGAAGACCGTCTTCTACCTTTGAACTATCAAGATCTGTCGGGTGCTTCATGGTCTTGGGGTCAAAGCCATTGTGCCTCTCCTTGATGACTGGGTCAAAAAGGTCAGCAAAAACCTGAGGATTACAACACCATAAATAAAAACATTAAAAAATAAACCTAATACAAGTAGCTGGGTACAAATGCTCAGCGGATTACTGCATCTGGATTTTTTCTCTATAACCGAGACCTGCTAAGCTTGTAGTACACAGCTAACACACCTCATAGCTCTCCTCATCACCTGCCACCATGCCAACGGTTTTGATGAAGGGATGCCCAGGGTTGTCCACTCCAGTCTGAATGCACTGGTCCAGCGTCCAGTTGTTTGGAGTGAGCTTGTCCCTCAGGCGAGCATAAATAGCCGGGGTCAGAGCAGATGCCATGCAGTTGTTGTGCTTACGCAGATCTGGGTAATCAGCACTATGTGATACAGATGAAAAATGTAACAGTGAAATTCAAAACCTTCATGAATACATCAGAGGACAGAGTGCTTATGGAAACTTGCTATTTTTGTATTGAAGTAACAAGGCGTTATTTTCAATGGAATACATGCATTAATAAACTAAATATGGACTGCAATGCGGAAAACATCCAGCACTTTGTATTTCATTCCTATCATCTAGTCCAGCCTGTGTGTGGAGCACACACTCCTCAAATAGGATCATATTTCTGGGCATGTAAAGTTTGGCAGGAACACTGGAGCAGAGTGTGACCGTCTTTCAGTGGAAGTGACCTATAACACGCATAACCATAATCCAAGTGTGTCAACGTTCCTCAGGATATACATGAATATATAAGTTCACAATGGTTTGAGGCCCAGGGGGAAATGCCATGATTTGAAATGTATTTAATGTCACAAGTATCTGATCAATTATATTTGAGCGTCCCTTCATTTTCATAAAGGATTTTATATGTAAGTCATGACTCCAGGTATAAACCCCTCACCTGGGCGGATAAAGCTTCCTCCTCTCAGCAGCAGAGACACCAGATTCATTCATCAGATAGCCGGATGCCAGGGTGCCAGCGCCCACGCTGGCCACGAGCATAGCCGTGGTCCGGCCCGACAGCATTCGAGAGAAGGTGCTGGCCATCTTTACTGCTCAGATGTCCTGTCTACTCTTATCTAGGAGAAGTGTAGAGAATTACTGGTCTTGTACGAGGGACATGCTTAAGTAATATTAAAAGCTTCAGTATCTGTATTAAATTCACCTTCAACAAAGACAATATAAGCCCTCTGAGTTCTGCTGATAATGAAGGGTTTTTAATTAGTCTCCTAAAGCTTCCTTTTAATTTTATTGACGGGGAAATATTCTATCGCAGAGTTTAACTTTACAAAGGATCTTTTAGGCTTCCCACAGAGGCACAAACTGAGGAACAAAGGCTTTACGATGCTAGGTTTATCCTTTTTTCTTTTTTTTTTAAGACTGTAGCTACAGCAGATAATTGGAGTGGCAACTGTAGCACACACTGATACTCTGCCTGCCAACGATTCCAAGCTGTATTGTCTTTTTTTTTTTTTTTTTTAAAGCTGTGCAAGAGATTTTTGGAGAGGAAGGTGATAGTGCTGTCTGTAATGAAATGGGCAGCCAAGTCAGCCAACCTTAACCCAACTGAGCTGCTCTGGGAGCAAATTGGATCGAACTGTTTAAGAGAGGTGTCCAACCAGATCCGCAAACCGGTGGAAAGGTCAGCACGAGACGTGGCAACGGACCTGACTGCTAAGGAAAGCTTTTTAAAATAAACGTATAGCTTACAACAGTGGTTTTCAAAGTGAACCACAAGCTCAGGAAGGGGTAGGTTATTTATTTATTTGTTTGTTTTTTTGTTTATCTATTTATTTAGGTGAAATTGACAACCAGTCATTAACAAAGGTATTACATTTTTACTGAGGATTTTTGCTATTAACTATTTGACTGAACGGACTACACTCAAACCTACATAACTCAAAACCAAGTAGGATTATAAATAACATCAACTTGGACCTCAGGGGTTCTGCCAAGTTTTATGCTCCAGTAAAATGCCAGAATGATATTCTACACATAGGAACAATGAGCACGATATCTGAAATATTGGATTATGTTCAGAAAATAAATCTGTCCTCAGAAGATCTCTGAATGTAAAGGGGTTCTTGACTCCACTCATCCCCAATCTGCTATTTGTTTTCACACAGTATACATGATTGGACTATAATGTGTTGAGTTTTTGTAAACTGCCAAAGAAAATACTTATATAAAATGGCTTTTTGGAAAGCTAGGCAGTGTGTAATACCTGCTCAGCAAAATGCTACTTATGGTGTTCAGCGTTTTTCTTTTTTCTCTTTTAACGCTTTACTGGACAAAGAGCCATATTTGGTAACTTTTACAGACATCCAAAATGGCTCCCCATGTCTGTCCGTGAGAAGGTTAAACCATGTGGATTGCTCCCATCTTAAATAAATGTCACTTTAAATTTATATCTGTCTTTCTTAGATTTTTTAATTATACACGGTTTTTGGAATTTTTTTTTTTTTTTTTTTTTTTACACCGGCCTTGATTTTCAACATAAAATGGAAAAAAAAATTCTTGTTATATAAAGTCATTTGATGTCCTCCAATAACATTCAAGGGTTGAAATTTTGACTTTCCAAATATTTCACCGAGAGCCCCGTTAAGTGTTAAATTACATATAAATCATTTCATATGCACATGATTGAAATTCTTTGCCAATTTTGGGACATCGTTTACTTCTGTCTCACACACACCTTTGAACTTCATGTCTGCTTAATGTACTCCATCACAAATTCCACAGGCGTTTTCATGGGGCTACAGAATTCCTAGGCCTGTGTGACTTATAGCACTTAGTGTAGCATAAGAAATTCACACTACCTTGACTTGGTCGTGGTAACTCATTACAGTACACTCAGACACAAAGATTAGATTTTAAAATTATGAAAATGATGACTCCCAATCATGGTCAAGGATGCATAACTACAAAAGACTTTATAATTATAATGACAGACATTCTTATAAAACTGCTTCAGGAAGTATTAACAATCCTGGTCAAAGGCAAGCCCCGTCCTGCACTCGAGCTGTGCGGGGACGGCAGCATTAGAGCAACAGGTGTAGATTAGGCATTACTGCCAAGTTCCCGCTGGCTTTAATTCAACTCACCACATGATCTACGGTGACATTCTAGATCGGTCAGGGGGCCTTACAAACAGACATGAGAGGGAGAGAGAGGCCCTGGAGTGAACATGACCTGCAACGTTACCCACTACCAAGGAGACGTCTCAGACTGAAGTTAACCAAGAGTTCAAAAAGGATTGGATTCCTCTCAGCTCTGAGTAAACCTTTCCATATCCTTGCGGTTTTGGATAAAATTCTCGTGTCCTCTCTGGGGAAGTCCTGTCCGCAGGACGCCTTCGAAATTCCATGTAGAAATTTTCAACAGTTTACCCGGATCGCAACGTTTCCCCCGTTGAACACTTTAAGGAGGATAAGAGCCCTTCATTCTTTCCATCACGATGTATTTGCATGCATTTTGTTTTATTCGTACAGAGTAATCAGTGGTGTAATCATTAAACGATAAATGAATGAAATCAGTGTACAAGTGATATTTAATCCCACTGATTACTGTAGCCATAATCCTCTATCCTGCTCTTCCTATCAGTCACAGGAACACTCTAAAACATAATACATTTTCAAAAAACAACAACAACAAAAACAGTCAAATAATCCACTACCCAGTCACCCACTGTGTATATTGTATGATTTCTTGTACTCACCTTAAAAGAGAAGGGGAAAGATCCTAAAATCACACCCCCACACGCACGCACACACACAGTCCAGCAGGTAGCTCCGGCAGGCAGCTAGTGAGCTTACACTGGGCCACTCTGGCAATAAGAGCTCATCCGAACAGCCAATCCTCTTTCTACTGACAGCATGTGAGAGCCTACGCACCTCCCTACTGTCAGGACACTTTGCCCTTGAGCTTTCGGCTTCTCAGGTCAGTCAAAACCCCATGCTGTTTCCACACATGCTGGATACACACGCAGTCACATACGCACACAACGCACTCTCCATAAGGTCATTTTCCACCCTCTGAAAAGCATGCCTGTCTGTCCCGCTCACACACCGTACATCATGCTGCTGCATTCACTATGCATTCAATATTAATATATTCTTCAACACGTCTCCATGATCTTAAGGTCTAAAAGCACGATCTGGGTAGGCATCAAAGAGACATTAATATCAAACAGATTCATTTTCAAATTAAAATTCTTTGACATGTAGACGAAGACAGGTGATCGGGTTTATGTTTAAATACAGTAATGAAAACGTCCGGAGAAAAAGTCCAAAAAAGCTCACAGGTACTGACCGATACCTGTTTTGCGGGGTTTTAACAAGCCAAGGACTAAAGCTCAAATTGTGAGGTCTCTTTAGTTCCTAGGTCATCTTCTAGCCTAATATGTAGCTTCTGAATTTTTTTTCTTTTAAAAATACCCAGCACTTTGTTCATCACTGCTGTGTTTCTCTCACCCAAGACACATATTCACCACTCTGTAACTGCCTACAGGTATATATTCTGTTTGGTTCACTGTATTATTATATAATTCGTAGTAGTTGCAGATGTTATGCGTTAAGATCTCACTCACTTACCTTCTGCTGCTTAATCCTTCAGGTCAGGGTCGGGGGGGAGCTGGAGTCAATCCCAGCTGACTTCAGGTGAGAGAGGCAGGGCACACCCTGGGCAGGTCGCCAATCCACCGCAGGGCGGCACACGGAGACAGACAACCATTCACACTCACATTCACACCTACGGACAATTTAGAGTAGCCAATCAGCCTAATCCTCTCTGTGCATGTCTTTGGACTGTGGGAGGAAACCGGAGTACCTGGAGGAAACCCACATGGACATGGGGAGAACATGCAAACTCCACAAGAAAGGTGCTCAGGTCGACCCCAGAGATCAAACCCAGGACCTTCTTGCTGTGAGGTGACAGTGCTAACCACCACACCACCGCGCCGCCCCTGCTTTAAGATGAATAACAAAAAAATCACTTGGGACTTATTGTATATGGCTCTATACGGAACATCAGTGATGATAGTGCATCCTCTTGGCATACTCTACTGTGAACACTGTTGCCAAAAAATGGAATATATTTTATATCACTCTCTGTTTTTCAACCTTGGTTTCCTTTGTTGATCTTTGCATCCTATATTATTGCACATATTATGTTCTGGATTCTTGGCCTTCCGGCCTCCTAAAAACAAGCTGGTAGGTGGATTGGATATGCTGAACTGACTCTAGTTGTGCGTGTGTGCGCGTGTGTGCGTGTGTGTGTGTGTGCATGGTGCCCTGAGATGGACTGGCATCCTCTCCTGAGTGTATTCTCCTGCCTCAAGCCCCGTTTTGCAGTGACAGGCTTTGGATCAAGCGCATCATTGACCAGGATAAAGCACTTGCTGAAGATGAACGCATGATTGATCCTTGGCAGTCATCTTGCTGACTTCCATCCAGATCATTTTTATCTTGGATCCCAATTTTAGTTCCCAGGGAGGACATCAAGGATGATTTGTAGCATGGATTTAACAGCCTAGTATCTCGAGCACTTAGCACAGTACACAAACGTGTCATTTTCAGTCATAATGTTGGTTGGAATTGCCCTTTTTGCTGCATTCATATTTGCTAGTATGTTACCTGAGGAGGAACATTGGGCACTGGGGAACATGCATTCTAGAAGATAGATGGGTAAAAAGCTCCAAGCTCCAGACAAGCTCCAAGCTCCTTTTGCCTTCAGTACAAAACAAAGAGCTGAGCAAAAAGAGGAGAAGGGGAAAATGAGAGAGACTGAGTGAGAGAGAAAAAGGTCAGCCTGTCAGTGAAATATGGCCTACATTAAAACTAGCATGGCGAGCAGAGGGTTGATAGCGGTCACTGGGATCATATCTGAGCACGAAAACAGAAAGGTGAAAGAGCCATGGGGACATGTCATGTCACTGACACTAGATAAGAACACACTGTCCTGTTAACAGCACTATCGTTTAATCTCAGCAGTCCGCCAAAGACAACCCTAAATTATTACATTCAAACTACAGTACTCAAGTTACATGTACCTGCTACTTGTATAATCCTAATCACACGGTCACTGGTCAGTAAATCAAACTGACATGTTGTAATATATGGCTGAAAGTAATGGTTTTTAGCAGAGAATTAAAACATTTGTAAAGTCTGAAACTATTTGTTTAAGTTCACAGCACGAGAGCATTAAGGAAATTCTAATGATTTATTTTATTTGGTAAATAATTTTGCTTCTAATGTACAATTTAGCTTGGGAACAAACTCATTCTTTCAACGTGACCGTCTCTTCGGTTAATACTACAATCCATCCGTTTTGCTTATCTGTTAAGGGTCACAGGGATGCTGGAGCCAATCCCAGCTGTCTTCGGGTGAGAGGTGAGGTACACCATGGGCAGGTTGGTAATCTATTGCAGCGCTAACACAAAGAGACGAACTTCCATTCAGAGTCACATTCACACCTTTGTGCTATTTAGAGCAGCCAGTTGATCTATGTGTTTGGGAGGAGAGGCACACAGGATCAGGGAGAACATGCAAACGCCGCACAGAAAGGCCTCATTCAGCCTACTAACCACCGCACCACCGTGCTGCTCTCGGTATCGTTCAACATCAATACAAAAAGAGTGATCTTCAGGTAATTGGGGTGGTGCAACGTCCGGCTGAGCCCATCTTTGTGGAGCATTCCACATCTTTCACAGGGATAAGTAACTGCCGTGGGACACAATAATGCACATTTTTCATAACCGATAATGAATGACTTATGGATGTTTCAAGCACGGGATGTTAAATGGATTCACACATAAAGCAAAAATAACGTGATGACGTGATGTGATATACAAGTGCCTTAGATGGGTTTTATTTCTTTTGACAATTTACAGTCACAATTTCTAAAATTTGAAAATGTTGAACGTGGTGAAACCTTCCTCAGGATTTAGGGGAAACTCCAAATTGCATGAAGTGTCCAATCACATTTTACTTAAAGCCGGTGCACACGTGCTCCAAGATCTCGTGTACCTTCAGGGTCTGCAGTAAAAAAAAAAAATTACTTTTGTGCATTTCAGTATTGCTTTTATGTGTATAGTATAGTGCAGTATAGTGTAGTATAGTATGGTATGGTATAGTATGGCATAGTGTAGTATAGTGTGGTATAGTATAGTGAAGTGTCTGTAGAGTAGTGTAGTGTAGTATAGTGTAGTTCATATATTGAAGTGTAGTGTAGTACAGTATAGTACATTATAGTATAAAGCTGAAATCCAAGGTTGAAAGTCTTCTTTCCGTACACGCTATGCTGATTTGAACCTCTAGGTGGCAGTAGGTGTCTGTCATCAAAGACAGAATAACAAAGACAGGATCCCCAATGAGCATGAAGTTTTATTTCAAATGAAAACCTGAAACTGTAGTGCTGAAGCTATACACACACATGTCCAGCTTAGACATGCACCAACATGCAGCGCACAACAGCAATGCGATGCCAAGATGCACATAACATCTGTTCATTTAAAAAGAACGGGAAAAAAGCAAGATAAAGGACATGAATCCAATCAGATCTGCTACATTTCTTTTGTCTGATTTTGCAAAGTCGAACAGTACACTAGAAGTGCTTGGAAAACCATTGCAAAAATCAAAGTATTACTCAATATTATTAAGAATAAAAACCACCATAACTTAATCCCATGTGTGATGTACTATATACAGAAAAGATCAAATAAATATGTCAAGAAATAAATATTACTAAAACCCACTCAGGTAAGCAACGCTACATTGCTGAAAGTGCAACCCATACACTACTCTAACCTGTCCCGTTTGTCTCTTACGTCTACACTCACACATTCAAACGAGAGAAATCAATCGGAATAAAATTACGTCAGACAAAAACAATGTTGTCTTTGTATAGCACAGTGGTAGATAATATATTTATGGCCAGATTGACAGCTCTCTGCCAGCATATGCATATGAAGGAAAAAAGTGCAGTCCACTGGAAAGTCATCTATTGTTCTTCTGAGGTTTGAAGAAAGACTATACAGCTGTGAAACATCAACACAGAACATCTCTCATGTCGTTTTTTAAGCATGCAAACATGATCGGTTACATGCAAAACAATTAAAAGACTGACACGACCATTTTATTGTCCTGTTGGGAAAGAAATCAAGCAGCTACCCCATGTTGGTGGCGTAAACAAAGACCAGTCTGGGTCTGTCCTGCATGAAGAACTGAGATATTTTTTTCAGAATCAGCCATCCTTCGATTAGCATTCATCGTGTAATCAGCTCGAATCATAACAGAGTGCAAAACGATCTAAGCAGTATTTCTATGCTTAATGAAATGCTACAATCTGTCCCCTTCCCGAAGATATACAGTACTGTGCAAAAGTTTTAGGCACGTGCAAGGAAATGCCGCAAAGTAAAACTGACTTCAAAAATAATGAAATTAAATCTTTCCACTCAAAGGAAAAATACTACAACATGCAGGAAACGGTGATAAACT
>JAQMCW010000014.1:5448880-5459548 GCA_030068335.1 Chrysichthys cranchii | reverse complement strand
ATGTTTAAGAGTGTAGAAAGGTGTTTAAGAGCATAGGACGTGTTTATAAGAGTGTGGAAAAGGTTAATAAGAGAGTGGAAATGGTTTAGAAAGCCTGAAAATATTTATAAATAATAAAAATTAATGTGGCACGGCAGTATGGCGGTTTGACCTTTCGTGGGGGGTCGGCGGAACGTAATCCCCGTGATATGCGGGGGTTCACTGTACTGGGTATAAGAGCCAGTTGGGTTAATTTCCTTAAGTGCATAATAAATTTAATTTGTCTGCTATATTTATTGTATTCTTAAGGTACCATTATAAACAGCATCCCTTAATTGTATGTAAAAGAAAAACCCCATTGTCCAGCATGTGGTTAAGCTTCAACTGAGATCTGTCGAATATCTAGTTACGACTTGACTCACCTTTGGCTGGTGCTCAATTCTGTAAGGAGTTTGCTGGAATTGTCGAATCTCCCGGATAATATGAGAGATCTGTTGGTACAAATATTTACCAAACCATGAATACTCTAAAGCCAGTGTGTAAACATGACAGCCCACAACTGATTTATGAACACGAACAAGTCCTGTTTTACTCTACCATTCTCATCTTTGAGAAGTTGACCAGACCCTCTTCAGTAAAGTTTGGCGTTCCTTCCTCTATAAATGCCAGGTCTGTCAGGTACATGCCCAGATATGGGACGCATGGTGGATTACAGCTGAAACAAGACATGGGAAGTGTAAGTATCAAAAAATGTAAGGACTTTGCAATGGGGTGTGCTGTTACAGAAAAATAATCAAATACTGTGTGCAAAAACCGAACTACTTTTACTAGCCTGAAGTGAAATTATTTTCTGATAACAGGATGTCCTGAAGTGCTGTATTCATTTCATTGCCACAGCAATTTGCCACCAATTACATTTATTAATTAAAACTAGTTATAACAGCCATAAACATTCCCTCATCAGCCTTTCTGCTTTTTTTTTTTCCTTCAAAAAAAAAAAAAAAAAAATCTGCAGCTGGTCATGTTGCCAAGAAACAAGAAAGCACAAATTGCTCTGTACTAAAGACTATTATAGTATAACAACAACAACAATAATAATAATAATAATAATAATAATTATTATTATTATTAGTAGCAGTAGTAGTAGTAGAAGTAGTAATAGTAGTGGTGGCAGTAGTAGTACCAATAGTAGTAGTACCAGTAGCAGTAGTAATAGTATTAGTAATAGTAGTAGTAATAGTAGTTGTAGTAATAGTAGTAGTACCAGTAGCAGTAGTAATAGTAGTAGTAGTTGTAATAGTAATAGTAGTAAGACTAGTAATAGTTGTAGTTGTAGTAGTAGTAGTAGCAGTAACAGTAGTTGTAGTAATAGCAGTAGTAGTAGCAGTAATAGTAGTACTAATAGTAGTAGTAGTAGCAGCAGCAGTAGTAATAGTAGCAGTAGTAATAGTAGTAGTAGTAATAGTAGTAGTTATAATAGTAGTAGTAGTAATAGCAGTAGTAGTAATAGTAATAGTAGTAGTAGCAGAAACAGTAGTAGCAGTAATAGTAGTAGCAGTAGTAGTAATAGAAGTAGTAATAGTAGTAGCAGTAGTAGCAGCAGCAGTAGCAGTGATAGTAGCAGCAGTAATAGTAGTAGCAGTAGTAGTAATAGTAGTAGAAGCAGTAATAGTAGTAATAGTAGTAGCAGTAGTAGCAGCAGTAATAGAAGTAATAGTAGTAGCAGTAGTAGCAGCAGTAATAGAAGTAGTAACAGTAGTAGCAGCAGCAGTAGCAGTGATAGTAGCAGCAGTAATAGTAGTAGCAGTAGTAGTAATAGTAGTAGCAGCAGTAATAGTAGTAATAGTAGTAGCAGTAGTAGCAGTGATAGTAGCAGCAGTAATAGTAGTAGCAGTAGTAATAATAGTAGCAGCAGCAGTAATAGTAGTAATAGTAGTAGTAATAGTAGTAATAGTAGCAGCAGTAGCAGTAATAGTAGTAGTAGTAACAGTAATAGTAGTAGCAGCAATAGTAATCAGATTATGTGGAGCATCTGCCATACAAGTCCCTGTGTAAGTAGTTACTATAGAAACACCCGCTTATTAGAATAAGCACATTAACATAAAGCTGGGATTGAATTACCGCCGGCACTGCGGTCACAGCCGTTAAAATGAAAAAATTAATCAACACATTTTAACCAGTTAGAATCTCACTTTTTTAATGTTTCCCTCAGGTTTTTAAATCGTCCCTCTGATGACACCGTCTTCTGGAGCTTATCCATGAGTGCTCTCGTCTGTGCACAGAAACGCAAAAAAAAAGAAAGAAGTCACAAAGTAGATTCAGCTTTAGACACAGGATTAATGATGCTTAATCTGTAATCTGTCCTCTGCAGTGCCACACTTTCACCGAGTCCATTACCCAGGCAGAATGACTGAATGTAAACGTTGCAGTGCCAGACTCTGACCTGCTTGCTGATTTTCGCCCAGGTTTTTTTCAGCCTGTAGATGGCACTGCGGTTCAGGGCGGAGGTGATCTCCAGTACACCGTTGTAATTGTTCAGACAGCGGCAAATGTCAGCCACGGCTACCCATTTCTCTATGGAGCTCGACCTGGAGCCTACATCTGTGTGGCTCATGATCTGTGAGGCTACCAGGTTACTCATCTACACACGCAGCCAGAGAGCAAAAGAGTAACATACATCAATACACCGAAACGGAAACATTTATTCTGAGAAAAATGCCAATTATTATCCCCGCACGTCATTGAAATGCTGACTGGTCTTCATGATGTAGGGAGTTCTTTCGTTCTTGTCCATCTTCATCCAGCCTTGGCCCAGAAACTCCCTGAGTGAAGACCCAAGAAAGATAAATGGCAGACAGTGACAAAGACAGTGGTACAAAACGAAGCAAAGACAGGAAGACAAGTAAATTGGATTAATTTCGTCACTGGTAGAGCATTAAAGGAGGAAATATGTTCTGTTTGAATATAATACGCATTAAGAACGGAAATTCTCAGCTGGCAACCACAACTGGGTCGTCGAATACAGAAACTGCTAAGCATTGTGACAAATACGTACATATTACATGAACTACAAAGTGGCTGACTCCCCAAATATACACTATGTAGTACTCACTCATAAGGGATACTTCGAAAAATAATGTGGTCTAGAAGTGTGATCTGCTCGGCTATCTCCATTGCTGACAGTGATTCAAAGCACTCTGCCTTCGGGCATTCGGCCTGGAAGGGAAAAAGACACACACTCTTCACAATGGACCAGAATACAAAGATAGTTTCAGAAAAGTCCTGTGCCCTTTCTCAAGTATGACGCTCCTAATACAGGTTTATAAAGAAAAAAAAAAACACTTTAGCTTTGAGAACACTGGAGCTAGATCTTATACTTGCTTGACTTGGTTGTATTTACATTTCCCCATATTGACGTATATGAGAAGAGCATGCACAGAGAATGTATAATATACAGTAATGTGCAAAAGCTTCGAGCCACCCCTCACCCCTCTATATTTTGCTAGGAAAAGGAAACACTAGGTACAGTGATTTATTGCAGCATGTGCATGTAAATACAGTGTATAACAAAAAGAGAGCGTGTATAATTCTAATGAGCTTTAACGTCGATATTTGGTCTGACCACTGTTATTCTCTAACACATCCTGAACTCTCTTAGGCAAGCTTTCTTGTCATTTCTTTCAGTAGTCTTCAGGAACAGTTTTCCAGGCTCCTTGAAGGACATTTCAAAGCTCTTCTTTGGACGTTGGCTGCATTTTGTTCTTGTTCTCCGTCGAGATGATCCCACACTCTTTCGATAATCCTGAGATCCGGGCTTTGGAGAGGCCGATCCATGACTGATCGTGCTCCATGGGGTATTTTCTACTGAGGTATGCAGGAAGCCTGGAGAACTGTTCAAGACTACGTTAAAAAATACGAGAAAATCTGTCTCCTTGGAAGCAAAATATGAAGAAATGAGGGGTGGATCAAGACATCCGCAGAGTACTACATGTGCTAGCCGGACGCCCGGCTTACGGCTTTATTAAATCAGAAGGGTATCTTTTAAGTTTGTAACCCTTTGCCCAACTCAGACGGTGTGAAAATTAGGAAGGTTAACGTTTAAACGTATGGCTTCTTCTTGTACCACTTCTTAATTTGATCATTTCTATTATAAAAAAAAAATTCAATAATTTCACCCACCTAAGATCAAATTCATCTTTTATTAAATAAGATCAGTCATAAAACACGCCCCGCCTCATGTGAGCGGTTTTGCATCATCCTGTTTTTGTGACGTGATGTCAAATGCATTCAAAACGAAATGAATCCTTTAAAACAAATCAATAAAAATGGAATTAAAATCAACTTAAAGTATAACCTACATGCAAGACCATGTAAATTCAAATTTGCGACAAAGGCCTTTAATTTGAAAAATCTCATTTCAGACAAATTAAGACTTTTTAAGGACCCACGGATACCCTGCTTTCTGATTGTTGAATATTAATATGTATGTTTGATGAATTTTGTTGTCATTTCGGGAGAATATGTTCTCCATAATTATCCTCTATAATTAACCGTCTCTGGGTTTCATTTAAGGTATGCATACCAAATTTCCAATTAACACAAGAACACCATACAAGCAACACACACCTGCACACACTCCCACGAACACACATGCTTCACGATACATGCTGCGTTTGTAATTAGCAACTCTAGTTTGGCGAAACCAGACACACTGAGCGCATATAAATGCTTTTACCCGTGCATTGTGTTTGCACAGTGTTGCATTATTGTCGTAAGAATGATGAATGATAATCTTTTTTTTTATATATATATAAATATATATAACTCTCATAACACTTTGATGAGTAAAAAAGAAAAGTGCACATTTTTGAGAAATTTCAAAGTGTAGCGGAAATTGCTGTGATTACGTAACACACATGGATCACAGGTACACACTTCTGCCTGTAAAGATTTACTAGGCTGCTTGGCTAGAAGGCACTGAGACGTAGTAGCGAATAAACTGCTTTCAGAAAGACAGAGCAGTGAGGGAATAAGTACAACGTGCTTCTGTTAGCTTTCCCAAAGGAGAGCTTAGTGTTTGCTCTGAGGACCGAAGAAAGCAACAGCAACAGGCTGTCTGTCGCTGCTTAAAGCCATAAGTACAGCCCTGCGGCCTGCTGAGACATGCTGGTTGAGCGTCCAAATCAGTCCTCAAGCCTGATATTTGTTTCGTATTGTGTACCACTGGATGAGTCTGTTTCTCTCTCAGGATTAGGGAATTTAGCTCTCATGACTTTCCTGAAATCCTAATTTTGTTTTTTTGTTTTTTTTTTGTTTTTTTTAACCAGTAAGTGTGTCGTCAACAGGTTGAGAAAAGAAACGTTAAGTGATGCAGATACACGCTCACCATCTGCAGAATGTCCTCTATCTTCAGCTGAGCGTCATCCTGGTCATCTTGGGAAAGAGCGCTGTGTAAAGAGAGGAAAACCAGAGCCGGGGTTACACGGCACAATTTTCGGACTATTTAGGTGTATTATTGGCGTCGCTAACTAAATAGCTCTGACTAATAGGTCCTAGCAAAATGGTGTGTGAATCATACAGTGGGAAAGGCTAAATGATGTCTGATAAATGAGCTCCATCGGCCTGTCTGAGGTCAGAAAGCATTTCTGACACGTCGGGAAATTTAATTGGGCGCCAAGCTGTATGATCAGTGTCACAATCCATCTACGTATGAGTCCGAATGGTCAGTAAGTCTGTACTATATTCAGAACGGTGTGGTTGCTTGGTAACCACCTTCACGTGCTGTAGGGTGCACGCAGCGAGAAAGCGGCTTGTGTCGTTAGTTTGAGTTGATCAGCAAACTACAGCAAACCATATCCTTATGTTTTATTGTGAATTGCACAAGCTGAGCGCAGCCGGCTTCTCACTAGTTTCAGACTGAGTGTCAGGGGTGGGCAAGCCGAGCCATGGAGTGCCGGTGTGGGTGCAGGTTTTTGGGATGACCTTTCTATTAGCAATTCAACAAGACTCCTCTCACAGCTCTAACCTGCTTTATTATTATTGGCTAATTGAGAGGTCATCCCAAAAACCTGCACCCACACCGGCCCTCCATGGCTCGGCTTGCCCACCCCTGCGTATGGACGTTTCTCAGAAAGTCCTCATAGATTTTATAAAATATGCACAACGCACGATTTCATGTAATGGTGACCTACTTCAGTATGTTTGCAGTGGCTTTCCTCTCCTGAGGGAGCAGGTCAGGATCCCTCAGCACCTCTTCCAGAAGGCTCATCACACCCATCTTCAACTCTCTATTCAGCTCAAAGTCCTGTGTGCCCACAAGAAAGACCATTCGCCATTTCAACAGCCAAATTTTTACTCCAGCACATTTTTAGCAGATAGGAATGCTAAAAGATTTCCCTCTACTGAGAAAAGAACAGGAAACTGCTTGGCTCCAGACGCATTTGTAACGGAAGGATGGTATATAAAATTAATTCCAAAATTCTCAGCAACCAAATGATCAAAAATAAATGATTTAATATGGGGTCTTACTGTAGCCGGTTTCGTGTAGTTTTATCCAACTTGCACAAGCAATACAGTAGAAAGTGATTGTGGTATCCAATACCGTGGTATGGTATTCACATGCTGAGGCTAAATGTAAGCCATTCTTTCTTTGTGTGTGTCTATGTTTGTATTAAACAATCACAAATATGGTTCTCTACAATACTAGTCTCATCTCTATAAGAGTAAAGTGAACAAATGAAGTGTTTAATTTGCAAATACCTTTCAGCAAGAAATGCACCAAAATGTGTTTGGCATGTTTGTTGACTATTGCTTCAAATGAAATTCAAGTACAGTAATCCCCCACTATATCGCAGTTCACTCCCCTACCCCCGGCTATTCGCGGACTTTTATTTAGAATACATCAATCATTTTTGGGTGGATTTCCCCAGTATTATAAAATATATACATTAATTAAAATGGTGTAAAATATTAATAATATATAAAATGCAGCACAGTGTGTATCAAATTTACACGAGACACAAAGAACACAGCGTTGTTTACGAAAACGCGGCGTGGGGATACTGATAAAGAAATTATGGCTGGAGGAACGGGTCTGGCCAATCAGAATGCCCTATTCATTTAACCTTGGTTGTGATTGGCTGCTGGCTACGACGGGGTGAGGCACCCAGCAATCGCCAGCATCCAGTTCTTCGCCCGTAGCAGTACTCGCTATAAATTAGATTTTTCTGTGAATTCTACACAGAATTCACCTCGCTATATGCTCACAAATGTTTTCTTTATGTCTTTAATTGTGTCTAGGAAGTGTTTAAAGAGTGTAGGAGGATCATTTAGGGCTTAAACTATTTTTTAAAAAGCATTTAGGTGCCCGTGTATCGCGGATTTTCGTCTTTCGCGGGAAGTTGAGGAGCGTAACCCCCGCGAAAGATGGGAGTTTACTATAAAAGTATTTTCTGCTCTTCAGATTTTTCAGAACAGAGAAACTCATAATGAATCTTGTCTTTGGTATCACATATATGCTACAGAGGCAGTAGACAAAAATAAGGTCTAAAAAAATATGGAATCTAATAAATTTCTGCGAAACGAACGTAAAGTATAAGTACGGACAGTGTGTCTATTATGTACAACAGTACCATTTCTCTTGTAAGAAATAATAAAAATTTAGGAAGAGGGAAAGAAGATAATGGAGTGGAGCATTTCTGTATGTCAGAAATGCACGCGCACCACACTGACATTATTTCCCCATGCAAAAGCTGAGAAAAAGAAGAAGAATGTGTCTCCCCTTACCTAAATGACCAAACCTCCAAATGTGGGCTAATCCTGGCAAACACGTCATCTCTACTAAACATAGCTGAACACACTGATGTCTAAAACCGCAAAAACAAGCTGTTGGACTGTACACTGGTTGTCAACTCTCAACAACCTATTATCAGGTCACGCTACAAATTCACTAGATAGTAGTCTCTAGCTTTAGTTACGTGTAAAATTGCCTGTTGTAATACATAATAATTACGTTTGAGGCTATGTCATAATTAATGTCCTCCTGCCTCACCATAACCTACAATCATGAGCCGTTACCACAGTCTTATATTTAGGTCTAGTCGAGTTAGTCAACAATAGAAACTTAAAATATTTCTACAGATATTTTGTAGCTTGATCATGAAGTGTTGTATTTTGCCCATGCATCTCGTTCACTCTCGAGCGGGAACGTCACAGTGGAGTCAAATTCACCTCTCAAAGCAACTCCATTCCTCTATATGAGTGCAGATAGGGATCATCAGAGATGACACTCCCTCAGCTTTATGACTCCACGGTTAAAGCACTGACGTACACCAGCTGACTGGGATGGTCACATGAATTAGCCTGGCATAACTTTCATATCTACAAAAGAATTGATCTGACCAAAAGGTCACACAAATTGCAACCATAAATCAATTCACACTTGGATGCTGCGTGTATGCATTAACGTTGAGTATGACAGATGAACAAAGAGAAAAGCTTTTATGATCAGAACAGTGCTTGAATCGGGTGGGAGGGATGGGGTTTGGGGTTCTGGCACTTTACATTACCCATGCCTAGCTACAGAATCTAATGGTATTTCTGGCTGTACATACCCAAACTAATTTCACTGGCTGACTCTAATTTGGTATCTGTCTTAGGAGAGCCAATTTGTCATTCTCAGACTCTGATGACGTTGCTTGGTCTTTAAGATGCTGTTTGTTTAGGTATCATCTCTAACAAGCTCTGGAGATGTCCAAGAGCTGGCGTATTCATAATTATGCAAGCCACTGTATTAGTTACACTAACAGCAATAAAGCCCAAAAATTTTCGCGTAGTAGTATTTTTTTTTTTTTTTTTAAATATGTTTCCTTTTGTATATTTTTGAATAATTGAACAGTTTCAATTCTGGGTTCAATTAATCAACATAATAATTGGGTTTCCCCTGGCTTCTGTGGTTTCTTGAATGAGTATATGAACGTTTCTGTGCATGGTGCTCTGTGACAGGCTCACATCCCATCCAACTTATTTTATTATTCCCAACTTATTTCCAGTGTTCCTGGGATCCGCTCCGGATCCTGACCAGGACTAAAACAGCTACAGCTGAATATGAGTGAATATGTAGTTATATATTATTTCCTGATTCAGTGTTTGTATCACTGTATCAAGTCCAATTTTCACTCTGGTGATATAGTGTGTTGCTCTGGTTACTTCTGACATTTGGCCTGTGCCTAAACACAACTCACAGCTGCGATGATATACAGTATAACCTCACTCTCGCTTGTGCAGTGTTGCTTAATTGGATTTCCAAGCACTGGCAGTCGGTGTCTTAATTATGCAGAGCTCTAAAGTTCGTTTACTCAAAATTAATACTCCGACAGATCAAAAAGCAGAGTACTGGCACTTGTTTATTTCTTGTGTTTTAAAAATGACTCTGCATGGTGGCAATTTTAGAGGTTTCATGTATGCATCATCTTTCTCAGATCCTGGGACTGAAAACACCCCAGCTGAAAGATCCAAAGGTTTCACTGCAAGGAAGATTTGACAGAGAGCAGAATGAGCTTTGGAGAATTCACAACAAAGAAAAACCAAGCTATGCAGCGTCTCCCAGCTCGAGCTGAGAGAAGAGGGATAAACCGGAAAATCGCGGCATTATCCGCTCATTCGTGAGGTTCAGAAGCCCGTAAGTGTTCGTTTGGCACCTTAATCTCTACCAACCCCAAAACCCTGCAACAAAAACGACCTCCGTGTTGAAAAGCATCGTTTCTGCAGGCTCCTATATGACACTACAGCTCTCTCCCTCAGCAACCAGGCTGCGCTGAATGGACGACTACACAGAGAGGCGCGATCGGCAGCAAATGGGCTCCGTTGATAATTAATAGCACAGATCTCTTCGCCGCTCGTGCTGCTTTCTGACACTGCGAGTCTACAATTATCCTTATTACAGTGCAGCACAGATACCACTGATACGACTCAGTGTGGCTGCTGCTGTTTCCTCATATTATGTTCCTTCTGGGCTTTTAGATTATTAGGTTAGTGGTTAGTATTAAATGCGTCCTTTGTCACACAAATTCACGTGTGTCAGGGAAACAAACTAAATTGACCTTGGCTTTTGTGCAGACACTTGGCAAGTCCATCTACAGGAGACCTTTTAACATGCTCTTTAAAGGCTCGCTCACTTTAAACGTCTCTTTCCTCCCCCTCTCTCCACTCTGAACTGCACCGCTCACCTATTCCACTGGAAAGGTCATTTTTAACAAGCGTTCTCCACATCAGTTCACCACACCCGCCTTGGCATAATTCAACAAAAGGGTACAACAGATCAATGCAATTAGCTGGCAGTGTGTCTCCAAAAAGCTTGAAGGGCTCGACAAGAACACAGAACTATTTGAAAAAGCTTGACCAAGAAGAGAGTGTCTGTTCGCTCGTTTGTGTGGCGCTAATTACAAAAGAGGATCATAAGGGCGATTTGGCTCAGTAAAAGCTGTGAACATTAGTGCTATAAAATCCCACAGATGGAGACATGTGAGACAGGGCGGCAGGCAGAGCAAAGTTTAGAAGGAAGCAATGCCCAATAAGATTACAGATCAATTGGATGGCGATGGCTGGCTCCAGGGTAGAAACACACACACACACACACACACACACACACACACACACACACACACACACACACACACACACACACACACA
>JAQMCW010000014.1:5312702-5323886 GCA_030068335.1 Chrysichthys cranchii | reverse complement strand
GGGAGAGGAGGAGGATTATTGTGTAGGATGACTTTCACTCCAACTCACAGAATCACTGCAGTCTGTCGCTCACTGGGGTCTTTTTCTTTTCGTGTGACTTTAACAAGGAAACTATCCACTGATCGCTGCTTTTGCCTCCTTTTGAGGATTTGGCGGAAATGCGACATCGCATTGTCATTAAACGGATTCATCGCTCGCACTGCTACAGCCTTACTCGGGTGGTGCTTTTCTACAGTTTTGCACTCTTTCCCACATTTTACACAACTCCCTGGGGGCCATTTTCGCACACACAAACAGTAAATGCTAGCGCAGAGGTTGACTATACAAGTGAGAGAGAGAAGTTGTGATCACGTGAGGCTTGGCAGACGATGCGTATGCATACTACTCGTATTGCAAGACCTCGCTCCTTCATCAAGTCAAAATTTATTAAAATTTCTTGCTCGTCTTGCAAAACACTCACAGACCAAGTTACCACGAGCAGATCCAAGGTTCCACTGTATATTAATTGTTTATAGTAACTAGCCATGCGGCGAACACCAGAAGTAAAAGAGTTGTGTGATTTTCAAAGAGGGCGTATTGTGGGTCAGTCTGAGGGTGGATTTAGCCAGCGTAAGATTGCACAAAACCTTAGGATTCCTCTTGTACACAGTCAACAGAGTGATTGAACAATTCAAAAGCAAAGGAAAGGAATCAACAGCATCCTATTTGTTCAAAAAGGCCACAAAATAACGCACCACCCTAAAAACTATCCTGTCCACTTCTCCTCCCGTGAAAATGTTCATACACCGACCATGCGCCAGAGTGATTGCTGCCTGATTTAAGCCTCTATTACTCCTTTTTTCAGTTCCTAATTTTGACCGCTACTTGCAACAATAACCCGATGGAGTCTAAATAAGGCCGTGAGCATGCGTCCCCCATGAAGCAAAAGCAAAGCAAAGGAAAATCAACAGCATCCAGCTCAGGTCGACCTGGGCCCTCTGACAGGTGTCCTCAGACTGTCAAGTGGATTGTTGATAAAAATTGCCCATTATTAGGCTGTTGTAAGGTCACTGATCCAAGTGAGTCAGAGTACTTCTGTGAGGTATCTCCATCAACTTGGCTTCTATGGCATTGCAGTTAGAAGAAATTAGAAGAAATCCATTTTTCAAAAATGATGGTGGCTGTTTACGTTCGAGATGTCTGTGTACATATACATGTACTGTATATAATTATTTTCTACTGAAAATCTTCAACATGATGTTTACCACCTTTTTAACCCCTGAAGTTCCACCATCACACTACAATAAGAAAACTCTTCATTACAAAGGCCCTGTTTAGACATAGCTTTAAAATACATCATGGGTGATCAGATCACAAGTAGACAGCAATAAAAACAAGTGTAAACGACCACCAAGACACGTTCAGGACGCTTTCACTCCAACTACTTGTGGAGGCGGTCTGGGACACATTGGATCACATAGCTTTTGTAGCGCAAATCAAATGCGCCCTGATGCATCCCTGACAAGGATGTAACAGGAAATTATTATTATTATTATTAATGCTGGACATGGTGGTTGCTTTGGTGACAACGCACCAACACTTCAAAAATGGACAGGAGCGCCATTGTACGTGGCTAAAGTGCAAGAAAACAACGAAGGTATTTCAGGTCTAACTGTACGTGGGGACCTTTGACCTTCTAGTGGAAGTGACGTAATGAAATCTGAACACAAGTGGGCAGCTGGACACCTCAGAGATGCAAGATAGATACAGGTGTAAACGGCGATCCGTCTCAGCTGGTCACTTGTGATCCGTTCACCTAAGATGCATTTTAGAACCAAGAGCAAACAAGGCCCTAGATTTAAATCTAAACGTCTACAACCTCTAAAAAAGACACCATATCTTTGTTGCTCCACTCAGTTTCATTTCTGCGTGTTTACTTGAGGCAATAAAATATTTAGAAAGAAAATGTTCTTCTGCCTGATGGAGATTTTAATGCATCACAGAAACGTTTAATGAATCACATTTAAATTTGGATTGCCGCGTGTGGACGGCTCTTTATTGAAGAAAGTGTATGAAAGCACAGCTAATTTTTCTGAATTATGTTAAAAGCCTGTTGATGAAAAGAGCCTAAAAAATTGACCTAAGTAACATCAAAATGAGAAATCCATCATGGTGATGAAGAACCCTAATCAGTAGGCTTATTTCAAATAAACAGGAACGCTTTTTCTAATTTGTCTTATTGCATTAGTATTGTTTGGCCCAAAAGTGATTTTTAATCCTTTTTCTTTTTTTTTCTTTTTGCATGGGAGCAAAAAATGTATGTGAGTGGGTCTGAGGTACCTGGAACTGAGCAGAACCTTCTCCAGCTTAAATTCAGTCAGATATTGTATCACTGGCCCCAAACAGCAGATGATCTGGCTCTCTAAACTGAGATAAAATGGAAAGGAACCTGTCGAAAGACACAAAAGGTTCACACAAATATATTCAAATAACCCTCGATGTGGGTTTTTAGCTGTGACGTTACATTCCCAAGCTACAAGGATATGTTTGAGTTACACTGGTGACTGGGAAGACCATAGCATATAATTTACATCATTTTCATCCTCATCAAACCATTCAGTGATCCTTTGTGCTTTGTCGGTGTGGGCGGAGTCATCCTGGGAAGAGGCCACGCCCATCCGGATAGAAACGCTTCATCATAGGAACTTTGTATTGATTTGTAATGAGTCTTCCGTCTTAAGTGGACAAGTAGACGCAAAAAATGCAGCAAAATGCCCCCATAACATAACAGAGCCATCCGTTTTCCCTTTTATTTGGGACCTTTCTGCAAGTGTAAGAACACGGTGTTTTACCACTCGGCTGAACCAACAGGAAACAACCGAACTTGGTGTCCCGCTCCCTATGTAGATATACAGAGCTCATTCTAAGCTTACAAAAGCAATAATTCATAGTTACAGGTAATTATACACTAATGAAATGAAGACTATATTCCATTTCCACAAGTAGATCCCCCTAAATCCTACATAGCAATAAAATTAATTAATAAAAGGAATAAAATTATATGCAGTTTAAGCCATAATTCACAACATTTGCTGAAATGAGAATGAGTGGTGGCGCAAACACCACTAACAAAGCGCGACTTGCGTATTTTGTGTTTTCATCTGTGTTTATCTGCATTTTGCACAAGCAAACAGCAATGAAAATGACTTAGATCATTCACCCCATGTATTATTAGTTCATGTTGGTGTGGGTAAAAAAAAAAAAAAAAAAAAAAAAAAAAAAAAGACAGACAGACAGACAGACAACAAAGGTTTAGGCCCACCCTTAGATTAAAAAAAATAAATAAATAAATAAAAAAAAACTTACTTAAAGCAAATGTAACTGGCTGGTTTTGAAGTGTAACGTAACAAAATACATTACACTGTAATTTCAATATAATGACTGCGACTGCAAATTTCATAAAAAATAACCACCCCTTGCCTTTAACACAGCAGCACAGATTCACAGGTTATTAAAATTAATCGTGTCCAAACCCTCCCAGCACCTTTTCAAGCATGCAAACAGTTCTGTCTTGTAACCCGAAGTCATCTGCGACTATGAACAGGATTAAGCAGAAGATGATGATGATGGTGGTGATGATGGTGATTCATAAAACAGAAGGAATTGTGTGACGTTGAAGTGTTGAGTGATACCCTCCTTTTTCCTGATCCCTTTAATTGGGACTAAGTCTCCAGATCTTCCTCTCCCAAAACACCCCCATACCGTCACTGATCCACCTCCATGTTCCACTGCAGGAACAACACACTCTGTGCTTGCCTTTATCCCCCATCCACTGTCTGACATAAACAAACATTCTGACTTGTTGTGATACAGGACAACAGAAGACTGAAATGAGAAGCAGAAAGTGCATTAAACCTCTCATAAACTGATCTGAGACAAGGCAGACAGGAGGCCATTGTTTGCTTAAGTAAGACACAATCGTGAGAGACCAAGATCCAGTCGATTTCTGACATTAGTAAACAGATATCCAACACAAAGTGAATATCAGTGCACTAAAGACAGACCTGATATGTCTTATTCAAAACCAATAGTTTCAGCCTTTGGGGCGAAACACTGTTACTACAAGCTATAAAATTGACAACCTGGTCAGTTACATTTGTTATAAATGTTTCTAATATTTTCTTGTAGTACAGCTTTGACAAAGTAGCGTCTTGTTTGTCTGTTTATTTATTTGTTTATTTATTTCAAGTCCAATGGTGGGCCCAAATTTTTCGACCTGTAGTCCATATACAGAAAAAGCACGGTTTTATTTTCTGGTGCAAAATGTTTTAGTTCTTTTGTGGAGCAGAAAAGAGTAGAATGACTTAGAGCGATTTAGGAATTAGAAACTACTCCAAGAAAAGAAATGTCTGACTGGAAAAGTGCATGGATTTTGTCTGGCATCCACTTGAAACAAAAACCAGCTGCTCAATAACGGTGTCTAAGCAACACTTTCAAAAAGAAAATACAATCCTGAGGACTCCGCACAAAAAGCAAGGGGGTCATTTAAGAGCAACTGTAGCAATTGGAAAGTTTTTTTTTTTTTGGTTGGTTGGTTGGTTGGGATTGTTTTCGGCGTTTTCTATTCAGAGATCCCGAGCCGCCTGAAAAAAACACCACAACATGCCAGGTCATTTGTTAATGCGTGTTTATCACAGGGTGAAAGCCATACCAGAGAGAAAGCAGGCACCGTCAGAGAGTGCATCAGCGCCAGTGACACAGAGAGGTAATGAGTCGTGTCTAGAGATGGAGAACAGCCCAACGCCAAGTGATTTAATCCTGGATTTGGCAGGGAGGTCCAGGCTGGTGCGTCCTATACGCCTCCAGTCTAAAGACAGCAGTCATTGATCCACCTGCCGCCCGTCCCTCTGAGAGCAATTTTTCAATTACAGGACAAAGCCCACACGCTGACCCCATGTCAGGCTGACCAGATAACTCTACATTCAAAAAGGCCAGCTTGCCTGCCAGGCAGGGTGACATGAAGGGGGCGGTCAGGTATCACAAAGAAAGTGCAGACACACACCCACATGCGCAGATGAAATAAAAGACAATTACCCTTTTCCTGATCTTCCGCTGTCTGAAGAGTCATGCTGCCATACAAATTGTTGACCATCAGCATGGCGGTGGGGTATTCAAACTGGGTGCTGTCTCGCTTCTCGATACGAATTCGATCGTCAGCCTGGACACTGTCACCGAGGGACAGAAGGAAATTTACAGTTACTTTTACAACAAATAGATGCATGGTCAGTCTACGAATACTCCAAAACCAAAACCTTGTTAGAGTGAGATTAAGAACAATCTTGGGTTTCTGTGGTTTGTTGGCGTCGTAGTCGTTTTTTGTAAGCTTTGTAGATCCCATGCTCCTCAAATGAAAAATAATTAGCATTTTATTTATTTATTTTCAACCTTAAGTTACTGCCACCGCCAATAAGCTAACCTACTATCTCACACCTCTGTTAATGAAATAACTCCGATAACAGTGTCAGTGCAAATACCAATGATGGTCATCATCATGCTCAGGTTTCTCTGAGGTTGTACATAAGTCTTTATTCTGCTTTTTAAATAAGCAAGCTTCATGATCAACAGCTTCCACATCATTGACCTGGTCTGGTCATGCATCTTTTCCTCAGAGGAAAACAGTGAATTATAGAGACACACACACACACACACACACACACACACACACACACACACACACATCACTCCATTCAGTCCTGCCTCCCCTCATTCAACAAGACCACAATTTCAAGGCCCCTCGCTCTTTTTGTCATGTCTCTGCAGTTGCCAGGGCAACCGTACCACACAGACACACATATGCACACGTGATGCGCACAAATGAATCCATCACATGCTGCCCCCCCCACCTTCCAGTGATTTTGATTTGTCCATAAATAACAAAAGGATGGAAGAATGCATCACTACACGCAACGTCCTAGCACACTACGTGCAGGCCTCTTCTCTGATGGGCTGGAGGAAATGAGCACGAGGGGGGTGGGGGGGCTACACGATGACATATGACCTCAGAGGCAGGAAGAGGCCTTTTCAAAACCAGCAAGCAAAAATCAATTCCCAACATGACGTATCCTCATCCTTGAGAACACCACACAGCCACACAGCTCTTTACAGCCCTCAACTTGATAAAGCACAAAGCCTCAGATGAAACTTTATTTATTAGCCCCATTCAAAAGTCTACAAGGTGACACCAGGCTTTCTAGCAGGAAGACCTGTGCTCTCAGATCAGCTCGACGCAGGTGCCATGCTTCATCTATGCTTTCCTTATAAAGCAGCCTTGAAGTCAAAAGTAAACGTCCACAAAATCTTTCATCACGGTCACAATCCACACAAGCTTGTTTTTTTTAAAAATTTTTATTTTGACTACTTGTCTTTTTGACATAAAAGTGCTAACTTTTATTAGTCTGCTGAATATATATGTCTATCTGGTGAAGGACAAACACAACAGCCTGTATTCATCAAAGTTCCATAGAAACAGGCACATATTTAAGCTCACAGTGATGTATGGGCAAAATTCCACAGGCTTCATGAAACAAAGAAAAGAAAAACAACCACCAGTGATTCAAGCATGGTTGATGAATCAACTTCAGTGGTATGGACAAAAACCCTGCCACTAATTCCCTGCTTACATGGAACGTACACATGACATGCTCCAATGTACCCTCAGATACACTGAATACATGACACACACCCTAATTTATGCGGGTGCTCCCAAAGTTAACCGAAGCGGGAGGCAAAATGAATTTCAGCGAAGCAGCGAGTTTGAGGTTGTTGACAAAGACGTTCTCTTCACATCCTCAAAAATGTCATACACAGTTGTGCATAAAGTAAAATGGGAAAAAAACCAAACAGACCAACCGTTAAGTGTTCCACTGGAGGACGTTATTGGTTAAAAGGTTTGTTAAGAAATTAACACCATCATGTAGGTCAATACAGATGATTGTAAAAATGCACAGAGTGCTTTATTTTTATAAAGTCATTTAAAAGACCACTATATAGGATTCAACCATTTGAATGCCCTTCACTGTCCACCACATATCAGAATATCCGGCGGCCATCAGCTGCCCGTAGCATACTTCCAAGTACTTGCGTTCACACTCCCTTGCTTATTTTTTGTGCTAAATAATAAGTCTGATCCTCCATTTTTCTGAAATTGGGTTCTCAAACTTGTTATCCAGCACCAGCAAACACTGATTCCTTTTCGTTCTTCTTGCTTGTCTTCCTTTCTTCTTCTTGGTCATCCTTCTGGTCATCTTTCATCCAGATTCATGCTGCTACTTGGAAAAACACGAAACATAGAGGTTTGTCTGTTTTAGGCAACCATAGCGATGCAACATGGCGACTCTGTAGACGTGGAGCCGCTCCCTATGTAGATATGAAGGGCTCATTCTACGCTTATGAAAATACAATGATTCCCAATTACAGCTAATTATACTCTAATGAGAACATGCTTATTAAATCCATAAGTATATTATAGAACACATAAATGGCGTCCTTTAATAGATACCCTCACGTACATGCACGCATAGCGGACCTTTAAGACTTCAATCAGGTAAAAACTTGAATCATTTCCTAAATGCAGAGTATCAGCTAGATGTGTTTTGGTTTTTTTGTTTTGAGAAGAATTTGATAAGTCAGTTTTACGTGAAGTCAGTTTCTGAGCCTGGCCAAGAGTCCAGGATACCCTGGAATGAAGAAGAGAAGGGAGGAATATTAAAAAGCAAAAAAATAAAATAAAATCAAGCACATGTGTGTCTTTAAGAAAAAAGCCCAGGTCTGCGATGCACTCATAAGGCTCTGTATCCATCTCCTCAGCCCAGAGCAGCTACACTGTGCCTACTGTATGCAAATGCACACAATTTATTCAGCCTGTCGCTCTCAAATTTAAATGCACTCTGACCATATGCAAGTTTCGTCAGAGAAATACACCAATGATGAAAGTGATTATTTTAAAATCAGACTTGACAATATGCAACTTTAATAAATAGAAGCCACTGACCATCATAGAGCTTTTCAATGCAGATATGACCGCTCTTGTAGAGCTTGTACAAGAGTAGTGCTTGAGATGGAATGCTGCTACACCCACGACCAGGGCCGGATTAACCATATGGGCCAGTGGCCTGGCGAACCAGCGGGGGGCACCACAAGACACACTTTGCCGCTGCCGCCCCATCCCCCCCAAACATTTTGCCACCGCCACCCCGCTCGCAAGATTTTAATGCTACCCCCCCCCCTTCACCTTTATAATGAAGTTAAAATTCCAGTCAATGGGGAGCCTGTGAAATTAGATTGAATGTCAGGCAAAAAATGTAATTTAATTCTTTGACTAGGCATGGGTAAAGAGGAGTACGGAGATCATGCGTGAAGATCCAAATAACACCACCAGGCTGGCATTGGGCAGAACAAGAAACTCTTCTCTGCAGGGTCACCATTCTTAAAGCGTACAAGGTCGATACATACACTGATTCATAAGATTGGGCAGATACTGCAGATTCAGCCACAAAGTCATGACAATCATCTGGCCTCCAATGCAGGTAAGCCACTGTAGTATAATCCAAAAACGGAAAACTGACATGAAGTTAATGAATGCTTTGAAACCTCATAGCTATATATCTAAGGCACACAAAGTTCAAAGCAAAGGGTGTCCTGCTTCAATTCTCCAATTATGTTCTAATGCACTGTAATTGTGTACCACTTTCATACAGAGCAGAAACCAGCAAGGAAACACACAAAGCAAGACAACAGGGCAGCGTTTACCATGCACGATGTGGAGACAAGTCGACAGGTGGCCCGTTTCGTGGGCTCCATGTTATAATAAATGTTCTTGGATGGTGCTCAATCGTAGGCTTATTTCACATTGTTTTGCGAGAAATTGAGTCTGTCGCCAAGTTTGGAGATAATTGGTTCTGGATTGGCTCTGCATATCCCAAGAGGAAATGAGATATAAATTGGTATGCATCACTCTGAAAAGCCTGGATGCTTAAAAGGTCTCATTACACTGTTCACCCTTCCTCAAGTAAAGTCTCAAAAACCTAAACCCAAATTGACTACACAGGGTACAACTTACAAAATTGGTAACATTTGTAAATCCTACGGTTCTGTAAATCCCATCCGTATGTGAGCATTTTAAAGTGGATATATCCTGGGGGGAGAAAAAAACAACCTAAAACATCAAAACAGTTAGAACAGGTATGAGAACACACAAAAAATAACTATAGCGCAAACTTTCCAAATAATCCTTCCCTGTAGAATACAGCTTTCAAGTATTCTACAATTATCATAACACCATCATACACAAAGATGCATCAATAAGACAGCGGTACAAATTGGTAGTTGTTTAGCCGATTCTCGGTTCTAGTTTTTGTCATAGTGCAGCAGCGCTATGAAACACTGCACCTGGGGAATGAATTAAACAATAGGATTTTTCTCAGCCTAACCTTTTAATTATAAACGCGGGTATCAAGACTATATCTTGTCCTCTGGTGAGACAGAAACTGAGCCGGTTTAACAGTCGCAGCCATCCCCTAAGGAAAAGCTGTGGCACGGACTCAGTGGTAGAACGGTTTCAAAAAGAACAGTACGTTGTTATTACGCTGCTACCCTGAGGTGCACTTTGGGCGAATAAACAGTAACAAGCCTGCACTGGGGTAAGTGGTTGGCAGTAACACCTCTGACATGGCAGCGACAATTCCCTTAAGGGTCTCATTACGTGCACACAGCAACCCCTAGGCATCCGTTGCTAGGGTGGCCACCTTGGATACACATTGAGGCTGATGTAGGAGCTCAAACGCAGCACTCAGTCAACCACCACAGATGTGTGTTTACATAAAGGTGTACGGAATTAAATTCTTGAGTTGAGAGTCATGTGTACAGAGACAGCATGAACTCAGAACTTGGTACGGCAAACAGAGCATGAGCCTTAGCACCAATGTTCAATCAAAGCAAATATGACCAAATTTAAAACATAATCAAGGTCCGGATCAGAAAACCACACAAAATCAAATGATTATATAATTATATAATAATAATAATAATTATTATTATTATTACAAAAATGGCTGTTGGCCAAGTTAATTTTCCCTCACTAATTTAGTCATGGCCAATTCCCACCATCAGGCAGCTCTTCCCCATCATAAGATAGCTACCAACCAGGGACTATCAAATACTTTCTCTGAGACATGTGACACCAGCTGACTGCATCTTTTCAAACTGGTGTAACACACATAAAGGAAAGCACTATTTATCCACTTCTGCATCCGTGAGCTCACAGACAACCATGATTGGTTGCCGTCACTGTGACTGATAAGGGAAAGAGAATATAAAACCCCTCCCTGAGAGCACAGCCAACCTTGGACGCCTGGCCATGGATGACTGTGGCATCATCAGGATTCGGACTTGCATCTCTGGATTACAGGGCGAACGGTTTTCTTTGGAGCCACTCAGGAGCCCAAGTTAGAGCATTTTTTAATGCAAAGTCCCACACCATATGTTCACTAGTGTGAATAGCTTAACATATTTGCAAACAAAACAGCAAATAAATCCTTCTAATCATGTACCAAAAATTTATATGTTTCACTTTCAACAGTCTAAGGCACCTTTCAGAGCAAACCTGTTTTTTTGTTGTTGTTTTTTTATTTCACAGTTAATGCACTCGACAATAAGAATGCGTTTAACAGTAAAGTAACCCAAAAACCATAAGCAATAAAAAACAAAGCAAAGTTTCCATGAGATCACTCCATGTCTTTTTAGAAAATGACCCATGTCTTTTGAAACAGGCATACCTAAAGATTTCGCTAACTTTAACATATCCATGTAAAAAAATTAAAAAAAATCCTTGTATAACAATTAAATCATTATATTGCATAATGCTAGTCATAATAGAGCATAATGCTAGTTAATGAAATATTATATAATACCTGTAATCAATTTAAGGTAACACGCTAGTCAACATAATGCAAGTCAGCATACTTCATAATGCTAGTCAATGTTATATAATCCAATAGCTAGACAACATAATGCTATTGAATGTAAAGTTACATAATGCTGGTCAACATAATCCGAGTCAACAATGTATAATACTACAGGGTGGGCCATTTATATGGATACACCTTAATAAAATGAGCCTTAATAAAACCTTAATAAAATATCACCTTA
>JAQMCW010000014.1:5185929-5197226 GCA_030068335.1 Chrysichthys cranchii | reverse complement strand
TCAGTTTGTGATTCAGATATTTCTTTAGGCCTTCAGAGAAGGCCTTGAAGGCCCTGACGGCTCGCCACTGATATATAGTACATTTGGTCAACCACTATTCCACCAGTCAAATCAACCCTACTGCTGCCCATGGATAGATGCCTCATATAGTGCAATTATAGAATTACAGACTTGAATTACAGACCTTGATATAATGGTTAGTTAGCAACAACGTTTCGATATAGAGATATAGATATCAAGAAATATATCACTACATATATCACGACTGACATGTTCTCCTTTTCTTCTATTAACATCCCTTTCTTTGCTTACTGAAGAAACTGAAACTTATTTTAATACTGCAGTTTTCAACAGAAACCACAGGCAGGAAACCATCGCATGCATAAAACCATCGTAGGCATAAAACTTAAGCGCTATAAGAGTAATGTGTTGCCCATGGTGAAGAAAAATGAATAGGGTGAAGAAGGTGAAATACAAGACACCTACTCATTCCCAGACTTACACATACAAATATTCCACCAATGATGTTTTGAAATTTTATCCAATCCACCACAGACATACCTAAGTTGTGTCTCCCATAAACCAACCTTTTGATGGAGTAGGAATTCATTTGATGCTCCTGTTTGTAACAGCAACAAACCTGAAGACTTAACTAACATTTAACGTTTAAGACTTAACTAAACCATTTGACAACTAAATGTCTGGGTTACATTCTGGATATAGCACTGAAACTAAACTCTCGGATATCTTTTCAGATAAGGATTTAATGTTAATGGATATCAATTGCTTCAAACCTCTAAAAATGATTAATGTTGAATTTAAAGGTAGCTGACTGAATCATTTCAGAGGCAACAAACAGTTAGACTACACATGCTCAGACAAAAAAGAGAACGTCAGCCTATAAATACTAGATCAACAGGTGTGGCAAAAGTAGTTGAACTAAAATAATGATTAATGATTAATGCACAGGTTTAGGTGTGTCCTTGAGCAACAGAGTATTGGCCTGAGATAATAAATTTAACAAGGCACTTCTCTTTAATATCAATTTTATTCACAAAAGAGACTTATTTCTCCACCTAAGTATTCTCTGAGGGAAGTATAAGCGTCAGCAGGGATTCGCTGGTTCCTGTTAGATACGAAATATTGCTGTAAAATTCTACCTTCTTAATATGCTGGGTGCTCAGTGACTGACCTCACACATACAGACTGCTGATGCTTTACTTACCAAAGAAACAGTTATGAGACGATATCAATATCCACAACACAAACAGGCTAATACAGTAGGAAATTTTTCATTTAAGCTTATGTTTAAAAATAAAAAAGACTACTGAGGTAGAATACTGGGTATTCTATATACGTGCTTTTTAATAAGACACTTCATCGTTCTTTATTAAGGCAACAATAAAGCCACTGAACTCTAAGCAGGAGCTGAAAGGCACTTTAAATGGCCTTTGAGGTCATAAGTGTTGATTTGATGTTAATGGAAAAATGCATTGATTTTTCAGCTCACGTTTATCAGAGAATCTATTCTGGTACTTATATTGTATTGAACATTTCACCAGCAAATGAAAGAAAATCCTACACAAAACATAGTATTTTTTGCTTTATAATAAGTTCAAGACAGTTTTAGTCAGAAACAAGAACAAAAGCATAAACCCCTCTGGGTCCAAATACTAGGTGATAAATAAAGCTCCCTACCCGTTTTTATGAAGCTGTGCTCAACCTTTGTTGAATTTTACTCTCTTCAAGTTTTTCCTCAAGACACTGAATGAGGACAGGGTCTACTTTGGGATCAAACTTGTTTGCAAACCAGTGCCCATAGTCCAAGAGCCACCTCAGTTCTGCAGCACCATAAATGCAAACGCTACGCATATGTGTTCCAGTGCAAGGAGGGTATAAAGACCCTTCCAAATAGCTCCACTTTACCAGCCGGGTTTTACTCTTCAAATCGGTCACATCAGGCTCTGCCCTCGGGATCTCTCCTGGAACACCAGGCACTCGTACGAGGCTGGCCCAAAAGTGCTCATCCGGAGAGTAGGTGTCAGATGACCACTCTAAGAAGTCTTTTGCCAGCTGGCTAGTCTGAACATACTGGATGAAATCACGCGACAGGACAAAATAGGCACTTCCAATAAACATCTCAATGTCATGTGGTGGGGGACTTTTAGCGAGTGTAGTTTTAACAGGCAACTTCTGGTACTCGTAAGGGACGTCTTTCAGTTCATGCTGAAAGCTGAAGCGTTGTTTTTTTAGCTCACTTGGTCGGCTTGTCTCCAGCATGTTTGAGCCATTTAGCTTTTTCAGTTCTTTCACCAGCTCATAGTTGGACTTCAGCGGGAAGTCCTGCCCACAAAGGTTGATAGCATACTTCCATTTGACCTCTGACCTCATCAAGTCGGCCAGGCAATTGAGATCTGCTCTGAGTCTCGAGATGTATGCATACTGGACTGATTCCTGTTTGGACGCTACGATTATGTTTGGGAAACATTTGGCCAGGTTTTTCACCCCTGCAATGAAGGACTTCGAAGACTTCTGATCATAATGAATGCAATATATGTTGTGCGGTGCATAGATGACTCTGATAATCCTCTCCACCATGGGCATGTTCTTATGTACTACTAAAGAGTAGGCCAGAGGAAAGTCACGCTCCTCGTCGGTCACGAAGATACCATTGTAACCTCTCACAGATAGGTATTTTGGACAATCCTTAGTAAAAGACACAACACTCTCATCATCCTTATCCACAATGTCTCTGCGCCTTATCTCCAAGGACTTGCCAATTTCTACTGGATCCAGCTGATAAATGGCACTGCAGTCAATGGCATCTTTGTTAGACTGAAAAGTGGATGATCTTACTGTAATTCCATAGGGCTCGACGTAGAATCGTTTTTTCAGTGAGACCTTTACATAGACAAGCTTCAGCACGCACACAATGGACAAGGACACAAAAAACAGGTAGAATTTGTGCCTAAGCTTATGTAAAGCAGCACATCTCCCTTTCATTCTGTGGGAAAATTAAAAAAAAGTAAATGTTGTGGGAAACGGAGTCTTAATTCTTAAGGACACAATTTGTTTTAGGGTAACACTTGTGCTTTGATTAATTAATTTGGGGCATATGTCCCGTTTTAAATTTAGACAATAGATAAAAGAACAAAAAGGATGCACAGAAAAAACACCAGGAAGCTCTACAGCCTATGCTGTTTCCTAAAGATTAAGTTGCTAAGTAGAAACTTTGAGAGTGAGACAAATAACAGGGTTTTGGTCTCTGAAAAATGTCCTCAAGAATGTACTGTCAAGTGTTCTTATTTTGCTCTCAACACCTTGCCAATTAATGACACAAAACCCACTTTATTAATTAAAGCTATTTAAGATGATCACTAATGATCATGATGTGTGAAGCAGGTGCGAAACCTACCTTGCACTGTCTGGGTGTCACTTCTGTTCTGTAGCCTTCCATCAAAAATGTCTTGAACAAACTCAGGAATAACAGTCCAGTGTCAGTCTGACCACTTTACACAGGCTTCATCACTGTTTGAAGGCTACACCTTGAACAAGAACACAATATGAGCAGAATGTGGAAATCCCAAAACATTTAACTGTATATACCACACCCATGTACACATCTTAGCAGGAACACATCAGTAAGATAAACCAATAAAGATGACAAGAAACTGCACTGGAGCTCCCTGAACAGCTGCTTCCTTCAGCTCACACACTTAAAGAGTCGGCTCAGAATCGAACAGAAATTAATCTTCTAACATGGCTCCTTGGATTTATGAGAACATTTTTGGACTTTAATAGATCAAGAGTACTTACTGCCAGTAAGCGAGTCTGTGTGAGCGCTCAGTCGTTCACCCTGTGAGTAAGTAAATGAGTGTAACATCCGCTGGCTCTTTTCTCCCACACACAGACTTCAAGAGGGGAGGGGAGGGGTGTGGGCGTGTCCAAGAGCAGGCTCAAGCCATGCCCACAAAACTGCCACAGGTACTGTACTGTACAATGACTGAGCTCTTTGTACAAACTCTGATGATGATGATGATAATAATAATAATGGTAAATTTCAATGATAGACTTAACTACTGAAATAACAACTACTATGAAACACTCACTCAACCATTTTGTCATCCAAAACCTGTTTAATTATCAAAGCTCATTCCAAATTAACTGTCAATAGCATTTATTTTTTTAACAACCCAACATATATTTCATATCAACTAAGGTTTAATGTGATTCCAAACTTTTTCTTGGCAGTTCCAGTATAAAAAAACAAACTTTCAAAAGACCCACTCATCGTTGTTCATGAATGAATCCCAGTATCTGTCCATCATGTAGGATGGCAAGAACTCTTCCTTACTGATCAATCGGACGGAAGTGATGCTCATAACAGTTTCATTCCTTAATGCTCCTGTAATGATAATAATAATAATAATAATAATAAAAACATTGTAATGTACATGTAACAGTAGGGTCATGTTTATAAATCCGCAACCTTCACTAATATTTACTATAGCTTTGAATGTTCAGTGATATACTGTACAATCTTAATATAAAAGTGGTGCCTGATATTTACTAATTTAATATTAATTCTGACATTTTTATATTTATTTTGACACGAGCATGGCTGTTAATAAATGTCAATTAATTGTGTTTTCTAAAAAAAGAAGGAAATAGTATTTTATTAGATGAATTGAAGAACACAGGTTTGAACACAGCCTTTTATTGATGCCTCAGGTATTTTATGTGCTTGTTGAATTATAAAATTAACAGCTTAGCTGGTCCAAATGGGCAAGAAGTTGAATTACATTGGATGATCATCATAAATATTGGATAATATTATAAATCGGATTAAAAAATTGGATAATATTATAAATAAAATACCTTGGCTAATTTTGGCAATCCTTGGTTAATGGCTAAGCTAACACAATGTTTTGACAAACATTCAATCATAATTCTTTTATAACAAACATGTTTCACAGAGCAATAACCCAAAAACTAATATGATATTCAAGAGACGTGAAGAAACTGTACAAAATGACAAAATGAAACAGCCAAAACTGTCTAATGTTGATGAGAATTAGGTAAAGGTAATTTCATTTATCCCATAAACTCCCTCATACCATCAGCGTTGTCCAATTTTATATTCCACATATCTAATATAACAGAGGGGCCCAAACAATGCATACGCACTTCAACAGTACCTAACTATGCCCATTTTTCTAAAGGAAGATGGTGCATCAAAGCACGACCACCGAGAGCTTGATGACATTCAACCCTTTGACGTCTATATAAGTCTAGTAATATAGCTTTTATGCAGAAATTTGGTAAATTCATGTTAAAGTGTGTATACATTTTTTGGGCCCCTGTCCATACCTCTCTTATTACGTTTACTGCAGTTACACAATAATATGCTTTCAAGTGCTAAAAAATAAGAATGCTGGGACTAGAACGAAATGCTCATATTGCTGATGGTTTTGTGGGCATGTAGAAGCTTGCAGATAGGCAAAGTAGACAAGACTGCAATGCGTAAAGCAGAGAGCTACAACCCAAATTCAAATTTGTTGGGTTTTTCATTTATAAAGACACCACTATATCCGAAGCAGAGCTGGGCAAGGACAGCACAGACATCTGCAGGATGTTGCAAGTCACACAGACGGGCTCGGTCATGGCCTGTTCAAAGTCAACAACATGATAAAAGCTGAAGAACATAACTTTTTTTTGATAGCAAAGACATCCTTTATTTTTAGGGAAGAAAGTGACAGTTGAAAACATGCTTCCAGAACGATCAGTTCTTTTAAACAGAACGTTACATTAGCGTTATTTGGCAGACGCCCTTATCCAGAGTGACTTACATTCATCTCATTTATACAACTGAGCAGTTGAGGGTTAAGGGCCTTAATCAAGGGCCCAGCAGAGGCAGCTTAGCGGTGCTTAGATTTGAACTTATGACCTTCCGATCAGTAGTCCAATGTCTTCACCACTGAGCTACCACTGTCCACTGTAAACCTAGGCAACAGCAGTCAGACACCAGCAACAGCATATAAAAACAACCACCATCCTTTTGATTTACTGCTAGTTCCTTTCAATTAACCCTCAATGTTCTGTTAGAAAGAACAAATGATGCCTTTACTTCCCTGTATTTTATAGTTCCCACTGCTGTATGTATAAGAATCATAATCATAAATAAATATTTAACCCAATCACATCATTGAGTCCTTCCTTTTTTTGAAGTCTTTAACAGGTCAATACCAACACAACCATTTTTACATTTCAATGCTTGAAAAAAAAAAACCAAAAGTGTCAGTTCCTCACAAGCCCCCAGATCCCAGACTGATACCTGTCTGCCTCGGTTCCACTTCTTTAGGTGTTGCCTTTGTGGTTTGAGACCGACCACACTCAAGCTAGAAATGATTCACATTGATTCATGATTAATTCATTATAAGCATTTGCATTATTGTAGCTGTTAATAATAAATGTTACATACTGAATTAGGTGCAGAACCAGCGCTGCTTGCTGCAGTGTTCCTCTTATCATCTCTTGCAGGTGTTTGTGTAGGGACCGGATTATCTGAAAAAGGAACTTAAATGCAGCTGTGTAAAATCTGAGCAAAAACAAAACAAAAAAACATTGTTTTTCTCTAGGTAGTTACACCAAAGAGACTAGGAATATTACCATCTAGGAGTTTCTTTCTACTGTTATTAATATTGATTTGATCACCTTTTGGGCTTTTATTGCTTGGTGTGCTGACTAAAAGTTGTTTTCGTTGTAGGAAGTGCTATCATGCAATTCTAAGACACCAAAAAGAGTGGTGTCAAGCACCCTTTGACAGTAAATCTGCCACCACATGACTTCTCATTGCATACAATGGAGTGAATTTTAACAGAACTGACAAAACAATGCCTATAATAAACAGGGTTAATTCATCTTCCTGTTTATGCTGAAGCTGTTTCAATCATGTGAGTCATTAGATGGCAATGACATTCCAATTCTGTGAATACTTCATTTAATTTTGGCAAACATTTCTTGGTTGCGACACTGTTTAGTGTGTGTATATTGCAGAATTACTGAAAGAGCTGGGTAGCAACAAAGATGTCTGATTTTGCTGGCTTTCTTCACAGTAAAGCTGGCCTGTGACTGTTTTCTTTGATGGCGGATCCATTTGTACAGGGGTTACCCTCGTGGCTCTGGACTGGCCACACTCAAGCTAGAAATGAAAATGATCCTAAGTGATCCACGACCCAAGCATTCAAAGTGCTTCATGACACTATAAGCATCATCATGATTGTAGCTGTGATTAATTAAACGTTACATACTGAACTCCCAGGCGCAGAACCAGCACTGCGTCCTGCAGTTGGCCTCTTATCAACTCTCCTGAAGGAGGCAGGTGGTTGTCTGTGAGCTTGATTATCTGAAAAAGTAACTTTCATGTAGTGTAAAACTGATTAAAAAAAAAAAAGCTCATTCACAGGTAAAATATACTACCTTCTCAGCTGCACACATCTCTAGGAGGGAACTATTTTACCTTGGCCAATTTTGTCACAGTGCAAAATTTCAGAGTCTTGATTAGAAGATTCAGTTGGTTGCTCAGGTACAACAGGAGGTCCTCTGAATGACAAGAGCAGCTCTTTGATGATTTCATGTTCTGCAAGGTCCAGTGCACTCTGTCCAAGTGCATTCTTATCATGAGGGTTTGAGCCGTACTGAAGAAGAAGCATTACGACCTAAGAATGAACACTGAGCTTTAGTGCTTGTGAAGGCAGTCACCTTTAAGTCTGGTTCAAGGGTAAAAAAAGATTTACATAAAGGGAAATGTGTGCTGAAAAACGCACAGTAGTCTTTAGTACAGACCAAGCAGAGAACAACCTGAAGATTCTTATAAAATATTCAATACTGTCCGGGCACTCTGTTTTTAACTAACAACTGCAACAATTTTATCCCAATGATATTCAACATTTGTCTCGCCAAAATAAGGAGCACAGTTCTTTTTACCTCATATTCACCAGACATAACAGCATCGTGGAGAGGACTGAGCCCATCCAGCCCCCTGCTAGTAACATTTGCACCTGCACGCAAAAGTTCCTCCACCACATCTGGATAACCTCCAACACTGGCCTCGTGGAGAGCTGTCCATCCTGACAACGCAACATGAGTTATTTCATATAAAAGAACAATCCTAACTCCCTTTTGAGTTGTGTTAAGGTTTACAGCTTTTAGCTAACCTGCATTGTCCGCCATGTTGATGTTTATTCCAGCTTTAATGAGCCTTTTAACCTCTGCTAGGTTTCCGGTCTTGCATGCTCGATGGAGTTGAGTCTCTCCCAAAAAATTCCTTCTGTTGATTTTTCTCAGGTTTGCAGCTGGCTTTGTGGCTATTCAGGAAGATTATCGATGTGTATAAATACATGCAGTGGCACAACATGTATATTTTTTAGCTTACATGAGTGAGTGTGTAATAAATCACTGGCTTTCATCAAGGACAAATATCCAATGTAAAAAGAATCCTGTTTGAGTAAACATTACCTGCATGAAGCACATCGGCATGGACGGCGTGTTTTTTGAGTTTATGTTTGGACCGCTTCTTTTGGTAATGGCTCAGTTCAGCAGTGTAAGAGGGCTTTTCATTTTCCACAACTTTCTGAAGACCATCTTGTCTTACGCTCTCTGTACCTTGATTGTAATCTGGTGTTGGGAGTAAACATAAGGGCTTCTGGGACAAGTCGGTCAACATGCTGACAGAGCCCTCAGTGTCCAATGGATCAGTTGTGCTCTCTGTTGGTTCTCCCCTATGCTCCTTACTGGTTTTACATGAGTCATGTTGCTTGTCCTGTCTTTTTCCCTCATAAGTGCTGAATACTTTGAATAACTTTGCTTGAATTGTCTTATCCTCTCTATCCTTGTCAGTGCTCTTTAACTCTTCCTGATCTTCAATCACAGTGCAGTCTGAATCTTCAAAACTTTTAGCATCAACATTTTCAATAGCTACTTTATCACCTTTAGCACACACTGGTACTAATGGGACTGTAGAAATATTACCATCTGGGGGGCTCTTTCTACTACTATTAATATTAATTTTATCATCTTTTGGGCTTTTACTGCTTGGCTTGCTAAATAAAAGATGTTTTTCCTCACACGAAGTGCTGGCTGGCAGTGCTAAGGCACCAGCCAGAGTGGTGTCAAGTACCCTTGAGGGTGATCTGCCACCACACGGCTTCTCATTGCACACGATGCCATGAATGTCTGCAGAAAGGACAGGGCAGTGACTAAAAATACACAGAGTTACTTCATCTTCCTGTTTTTGCTGAAATTGTTTGATGGATTCATCTGGGTCATTGCTCTGACACTGAAGTTCTGCAGAGGACAGTTCAGTAAATATGTTTCCTTTAGGTCCTACAAGCAATTCTCCGTATGCGACACTGTTTAAATTGTCGTCTAAATTGGTTTTAGAGCATTTTGAGGCAACAGAATTACTGTCAAAGGTGGGCAGTAGCAAAGATGTGTGATCTTCTTGGCGTTTTTCATTATCAAGCTGGATTGTGTCGGTCTTCTTTAATGTCGGATTAAGTGAATCAACAAGTTGTAGCTGCTCATTGATTGGTTCGATTTGCCCTACCTTCTTTAAACCCACCTGTGGCTCAGGACTGCAGGTAAGTCCCTGGTCATGAATTAGCCCTATAAGTAGAGACTGAGATCCGCTCGACTCAGAAGATTCTTCTAAGGGTAAAGATTGCTCATCTGCACAAGATCCACTGACTTTAATTCGACAGGACGTACGTACAGGAATACTGTATTCCGGACACATGTTACTTTGAGCATGTGAGCGATATATATCCTCACACACAACAGGACTGGAAGAGGGATTCTTACATACATTTATGTTCAGTGGAGTTGCTCCATTAGTCATGCTGCCACTTTCAGTGTTTACAACAGAGACACTATTCAGGTCAAAGTTGAGCAAGTAATCTAAAAAGTTTTGATCTCTCGCCATTGTCGTTTTTCTCAGCCTTTTCTTGGCGACTCCAGAATCGCTCTCCTCCACAAGATCAGTTTCCTGTTCATCTCTAATTCCACCCAAGACTGCTTCACCAGTGGTCTCCCTGCATGAATCTTTCCATGAATATGGGTTTGTTTCATTAGCACCTGAAACCAAACTCTGAAATAAAGACATACGTATTAAACAATTCCAGTAAATAATTTGAAAAACAAACTAGTCTGGTCTATTTGTATTAATATTGTATTATCAATCCTGACATTACCTGACTTGCAAGAAGCTTCCCGTTTACAGTGTTGTCATTTTCCCCGATTGTTTCACCAAATACTCCTAAAAATCATGAATATGTTCAAATAAATTTTAGTATGTTTACCCAATTTGTTCTCATAAAGCCAAACACGTTCCTAAAACCTAAATCAAATGTAGCCTTCTAATCACTTGGATCAAATTAAGAGCATGGGTGTGTGAATGTGGCAGCTTTCCAGACTGTTTGAAATGTAGACTCTTAACAAAATTGCCAAAATTGCACAGCTGTTATTTCTTTCGTGAATTGAATTGAAGTGAAAACACACACAATTATACTGAACATTGAGAATATATTTTGTAACTTGTTGATACAGAAATGACAGGTGAGGATGCATCCTCACATGAAGTAGCAGCTAACTCTGATCCCAGCAAATGACAACGCTAACGAAAATGCATATTCATACACTGTGAAGTGTGCTGTATTGTTTATTTTTTGCATTTTTTTTAAAATAAATGCTAATGTTTTAACATCAACCTTGAAAAGGAACAAGGTCACATTAACATAAACATGAAACAATCTGCAGACATTGCTTAGAGATTGCAGAGACAGTTCTTATCATACTAACGGTCTGTGGCCCCAGAGAAATCCTGAGTAGCACTTAAAGCCCAGCGTTCAGGAGATGGTGAGTGTGTCTCGATGTAATCCACGGTGATATCACTGTCAGGAGCACTGTCTGGGCAGGATGCGGTGTCAGATCCTGGAGACTCTCGCTGTTGAACTGATAAGGAGCCACTGTCTTCTATTGGGTCTCTTAATTGGGGCAGAATTTGAGCTGATGATGTTACTAAGAAATAAAGAGACAGAACAATAAACTAACAAATGTTTTCTCTTGTAATGTATTAAACCCATATACCGTATATCTTCTATTAGTAGCCCGGGCGTTTATTCAAAATTTTTTTTGGATGGCCCGGCGTTTATTGGAGGCCGCCTCTTAATGGAGACAGGCTATTATTCCCTTCTCAGACGGAATGGTGATGGGTAAACGGAGTTCATTTGGCAGTAAAA